>JAEMWC010000212.1:320000-422500 GCA_016490735.1 Pachyseris speciosa | reverse complement strand
CCTTGACCCTTGAATATCATTTAACATATTTTATTGACCGCACTTTTTCACTTAACAGCCCCCTAAACTTTTCTTCAGATTTCATAATCGTTTGAACGGATCAATCCTCAAGTGCAATAAATTTCAAGGATGGAGAACTTCACCCTGCTCTGAATGGCCTATAAGAATTAATTGTAAATTTATATAATTTTTCGCACCAAAAGGATCAAAATCTGTCACCTATTCTACAGGTTTGACAGAAGTAGCGGCAAGATGAGAAGAATACAATTACCCGCTGGACGGCAAGGAGGGCAGAGAGCCGGGGAATGAGGTTGGAAGACTGTTGCTATACGTGTTCGGAATCAGGGATAGTAACTGTAGCAGTCAAGTGATAGTGGTGTATGGCGAGGCATAAAGTAGCGGGCTACCTAGTCAAATTAAACAAATATTAAAAAGAGGCCATTGGGGGATTGGAGAGGAGGGCAGTGGATATTCGTTTGCCCTTATGTTATTCGTCATTGTATTCCAAACTCTAATATTTGATAACCCGGATTCTGCAGGCGATATCCCGTATCCTAGGAATATCGGTGTCATTTTGCCTAAATGGAGCCACCATTAAAACGTACAAGTGAAAAAGCATAGGAAAACAAACAAAAACCGTTCACTTAATAACTCGGCCTGGCTTACTTTTGTAACTGTCAACGCATTAAGTATACTTGGCAAGAGCTGATCGGGAAAAAGCGTTCGGCTATCACAATAAATGTCGGCCATTTATTTGCTTCGTTTGGATGCACGAAAGGAGCTAGTGAATAGGTCGGTAATAAACTGCAACTTGAACAGCGCTCATTTTAACATTCCTAACCTGAGTGAAAATGTTTAGCAGGATCTTAACACTGTCTGAAAATATGAAAGGAAAGCTATCTCAGTGTTTGCGCGTCTGTACTTTAGACGCGGAACTGCGGAAATGAGGATGGATGAATGTAGATGCAACGGAAGTTTTGGATGATGTGACTGCTAAACCATATTGGATCGCTGAAGTAAAAATGGATTTGCCTTCCATGTTACTTACTAAATTCTCTTCACTGATCATTGCGAATATTTAATAAAATGTTAGGAAAATTGAAGAGCTTTCCTTTCAGGTGACCACATCCTACTATGAATTTATCGACGAATTTAACCCAGGACTCTGGATAGCGTTAGAAGCCAAGGTCTAAACTTCATACATATCGTGAGAGTGCATAAAATTCAACGCCATATGCAAGACTGTTATGTGTTATTCTCAGCTTCGAAACTGTTAATCCGTTCATCAAGAATTGACGAAAGGCAGTAATGTGCTGGCGCACTGTACAGAACTGCGTGGTCTCACAAGATGAAAAATGATCTTTGACCGTTAATCTCGTTAGTGTAATTCACTAAAGTAATCGCGCAAAGGATCTGTGAGACGGAAATATTATTAGGCCTCCCAATCACAACTTTCTAATCTTTCTAATTTCTGTATAAGTGCTACTGAAGCGAAAAGTTGATGTGCGCGATTTTGGCAAAAAGTTGTAGTTTGACTAGTGCTGAACAACATGAGCTACTTCGTTTTCGACGCTGAGAAGAGGAAAATGCTGTTTTTAACCGTCAAAATCTGCAGAATCGTGAGGTCATTGGCCATCGCATCGCGTGTTTGTTTCTCTCTCTCGTTCTGAGTAAAACTATGTCCGATAACTGGCATTCTAGTGATTACAGCCTCCAGAATTCGCAACTGGTACTACATTTACGTTTTCACTGGTTTGCTCAAGGCTAGGAATTGTTAACGTTGTGTTTTGTTTTTATGGGAATGAATATATGAAAATCATAAGTTGAACTGCGGATTAATGATTAAATATATGGATGATCGTCGCAGTTATGAACACTACTTACGCAGTACTACTTAAGTAGTAGCTTAGCTCCTCGTTGGCCAGATCTAACAGAAAGTCAGGAAAAGTCGGTCGGAAAAGCCCCATTTTTTTTATCCATTACTGAGACAACAAAGCTCCACTGTCTTTCCTTTCTTTTTCAGCATTCGCGCGTACATAGTCTTTGGGTCCTTTCAAGCTTATAAGACATCACTTATACAGTTTTAACATACGAAAAGAAAAGAAAAAGAAAAACAAAAATAGCTCTGACTCGTTATGCAATTTCATGCTTTGGTGAAACTCGAGAGAATGATCTACGTGACTCTTGAAAACGCCCTCTGTAAACACAGTTGCAATCTACAACACGCTAGCTTTCGAACTTCATGCCCAGCTGATTCATTGTGATTAGGGCTGCTGTAAAATGATCAATGCGCTCGTTCAGATTGCACGGGAAAATCAAACTTTTACATTTCATAGTGCCATTGTCATTTTCTCTTTTTCTAACTTCTGATCGTGGTACCTTCCGGTTATGTTATACCTCGCGTTATGCGTCAGAACCTTTTCCTGTCCCAAGCCCCATTTCTGTTGATTTAACCCTTTAACATTAGCAGATGAGCAGAGAATATCTTAAATCAGTGCACCATCAACGGTATCACATTCTGGGATGAAGCCCTTTCATGGCTGCAGCCGGTTTTATTTAATTAAGAAGTGAACTTATTACCACCCTTTGGCGATTTCTAGCAAACTTATGCTCTCACGCCTGCGAAACGGGCGAAGTTTTGTTGAAAGCGATAAAACAGTTGTCGAATACGTGACATTTTTCACAGTCCACCAACAGCAGATAAGCATGGAGAGAATAACATGTATCAGAGCACGAACAACGGCATCACGTGCTAAAATGGAGCCATTTCCTGGTGACAACCGGTTTTGTTTAACAAGTCAAATGGACGCTCTTTGGCAATTTCTGACAAAGTTATATGGTCTTGAGGTCTTGAGTACATTGCTGAAAGCAGTAAGACAGATGTTAAAAACTTACATTTTCACGTCGATACTCCTAAAAGCAAAAAAAGAAATGTATCCAACCCAAATTTACCCAGCAATACATGTAGTAACCTATGGTGCAGCAACTGTGGGTTGGGCTATGGCTCGCAGCTTGAAATCTCGAGTTTTTCTAAGGCCCTCGCAAATGGCATGTTTGGTGTCCGCATACCTACGGGGATAGGGGTCATCTGTCAGTTTTAAAGCAGATGCGAGTGGAAAGATCTCACCATTAACTTTGAAACGACATATAGTTGGTTATACTTTGTGTTGCTTTTTATGGTAGGAAATGAATTCGCAACGTGCTGGCTTAGAATCATCTGCAAAAATGAAATTGTAAAAGTTAAAGGCACATCATCGAAAGGTGTGACTTGTCTCAAACTGTTCAATAGTTTACTTCTGTCAATAGCTCAGGCAAGAAATTCCTTCTTGTTTTACCAGATGTTAATCTTTATCTCTGTCTGTGTTCTGGTGTCCACGTATTTATTTTCCATTTCCTGGTATCTCTATAAGGCACTGATCGTGTTGTCGTCATTAGCGATAAAAATTATCTATCGTCTTTCCCAAAACCCATCTCATTTTACAGAAACGATTATGTAATGTTCTGTGGCATTGTTTCGTTTGCAGAAGTGGAAGCTAGTGAATGGCCCTTCAAAAACATTTTGTCTCGCAATTTATTGAAGTCCATAGGCACTTTAAAAACGCCTCCCTTCGCAATTTTAAAATGGAATTCCATGGGTTATTCAAAAAGTCCTTGTCTCGCAGTTTCTCCGGAATTTGCCCGCCCTTAATTTGCCGTCCCTTCGGGAGCCAATTAGAGCGTGCGATTTACCATACCCGGGTACCTCGTTGACAAAACTCTCGCGTTCATGACTTTTAGCGTTGGGTTTTAATGTCATTTTCGCATTTGAATTAGGATGTGGTTGCTTTTCCTGTTACATTAATCAGAAAGGTGGGCCCTCTTTTGGTAAATGTTTTAACAGCTGGATTATTTGATAGAACTTAATTCCCAGGAAATCTCCTTTTATTATTGGGGTGAAACGTTTACGGCTCAGTTCTTTCATGCTTATGTTGCATTTCCTGTCTTCCCTTGGGCATTCTCTGATTTTCACATCACTGACTTCACCGCACATAATCAGTTGAATATACAATCCTTGGGTATTTTTGTATTTCAGTTACAGCTCCAATTGTATGCAGTGTACTCTCTCACACCCATCTCCCCGGAGAGAGCGACCAGTTCCAATCACCGAACATGCTCATAAAGTCCCGTTTGTATCGGTTTTCAGTCAGACACTATTAGCATCTCTTGTAAGCAATGATTCAAAATTGGGTCGCATGCGAGATTTCCGCCGCTCACTCGGGTCCGGGCTTTCCTCCCTCTCTCTCCCCGGAGTGAGCGGCGGAAATGGAGCCTACATGTGAGAACGTCAACTGTGATTGTATCAGTAATTCATCTCCACGTAGCGTCGCTGCAGACTTATATAACTGTATTTATACACTTAGAGTTGCAACTTATGAACCGCAGACGTGCTGTTTTCTGCCGTTGCATATTTAGAGCTTTCACAGAACCATAAAGACTGGGGGTCATAAAAAATTCGGTTCCTTATGTTTTAATTATCTTAAAGCAAAAACGGGAAGTACGATATCTGACATAATAAATTCTAGTAGCGTTAAAGTACTCGGGTAATGGACCAAAATTATACCATTTGAAAGAAAACGCAGTCTATGTAGTTGGATGAAGACCTTTTGTCATGTGGAACCCCATGCAAGGTATATCGATTTAATCCTGGAGGTAGTTACTGCTGACAAATTACGCCGGAAGGACTTTGTGGTCTTTGAAGTTGGCAAATAGTCATGGCAACCAATGCAATTGAGTAGTTCAAGTGCCTCAAACCCCCTATATTGTAGTAATTCGGCGCTTTCCTCTTTAGAGAATACAGCTGTATAGGGAAAACTATTTAAGCACCTTAAAGCTTAGTTGTTAGCCTGGATAAACACGAAATATACAGGCGCCTTTTGTCAACCAACTTTGTAATATGATGCATTTTGAACGCACGTGTTTGGCTAAATTTGCCTTGAAGTTTATTGAAGTTAAAATGTTAAAGTTCGCGATTGAAGAAAACTCGGCCCCGTTCATTCTGGAAAGCACTTCTAAAAGGACGTGACAAAAAAGCCTCTTTTAATTAGAATCATCACTCTTGAGAGATTGGCCAGTGCGAGAGTCACAGAGCATTTTCGAGTGCCTCTTCACAAAGGAAAAAGACGAGGCATCAAATTGCCCTCGTCGCAGCTCGCTGTCTTTTCCTATGCTCACGATTTTGGTCCATAATAATTGCAATAGAATCGTAGAAATAAGTGAAAAGAAGAAAGATACTGACCCTATACATTCAATGGAAACTGTTGCGGGACCAAGTTCGGACAAGACTGGTGTTTAATAGCATTTCTGTTCATCTTGTTTCTCTTTTAATATGTTAAACCCCTTTTTAGCTCGAGCCTCAGACATCAGTGGGTGTTAATGGAGAGGTTCTATCTTTTAATTCTTTTAAAAAGTTAAATTTAACCTGACCGTTTAAACGAAAGCTACCGAGCCGATCTCCACGGGATTCGTGGGCAAAGATATAATTAAGTTTACAAGTCTGCAATTCTAAGAACCACCATTGATAGAGTTTCAGCTGATTTTGATCCACTTAGAGCCACAAGCTTCAAAGCATTCCATTCATTGCTTCAAGCTTGTTTGTGTAGACTCCGTTCTAAAAACACAGGTTGTGGGCAAATAAAAGACTACATCGTTGAACAGTCCCTCACGACATCTCCCTTTTTTGGACTGATGTCCCTCTTTTTGAAGTCTTATTTTCAAGTTGCCCTCATTTAGGGTGTGCAAAATGCTTTTAGTATAGATTGTATCGAGTTTGCTCTGAAACTTGAAAAACAAACAAACCACAAACCAAAGAACTGAGGGGAGAGACGAATTGGCCTTCTCAAAGGCCAGCCCTGTGCTCTGCGTATTATTAAAAATCGAAGACTACTTGATTGACAACATTGTCAGCTCTGAAAGTTGAAATGACAAACAAAGGAAAACGAAAAAGAGACATGTTAACCTTCTCAAAGGCCTGTGCTCTGCGTATTAAAAATCGCACACTGCTTAGTTGAGAACATTGTCAGCGCTGAAACATGAACTAGCAAGCAAAGCAAACAAACAAACGAAATAGAAAAAGAGACGAATTAACCTTGTCAGCGGCCTGTGTTCTTCATATTATTAAAAACCGAAGACCAGACACTTAGTTGAGCTGGGACATTGGCAAAGCTCAAAACAAAAACCTAGTTGCAGGTACTACAGGATTTACACGAGGTTCTCGTCTCCAAAAAAAATTGTTTGTTGTGAGTTTCCTGATGCATTCTCTACAACAATTTTTTGCTTATTCAGTGCAGCTGCAAATTGTCAGTTTTATCTTATATTATTACAACCAGTTTAAGTATAACAGAATGACCAAAAGTTCCTAAGCCTCCCGCCTGAAAAAATTCACGGTCTCTAAACAACAACAGTGTTGTCTTGAACAGTGGGTCAGTGTTATCAATCTAAAAGGAAGGTTCCCATCCGGGAAAGGTACCCGAAAAGTTATGGTTAGTTTTTCATCGAAGGGTCATCCTGCGGTATAGAGGCTATTGATACTGATGACGACTATGGATGGACGAGATGACAAGGAAAACATCTTTCCGCTAAACTAGACTAACACATTTCTTTGAAAGTTCACTTGATTTCATCTCACTGTACATGTTTGCTTAGAGGTAATTCGTGTGACAGCAATGTTTTTGCATACACACTTAGCAAATAGCTGACCAGAAGAAACGCTGCCACTTTGAGTGCCTGGTACATTGAGGTGCGTTGTGTGCTCTGCCTTGCGAGGGTGTATTTAACCCTTTAAGGAATTCACTTCCTTGGACTCCAGGTCTATGAATGTGTTAATTTACTTTTTAGACTGGTGATATTGACCTTACTGAGGATCAGACTAGACGTAGTCACCTATATGGGAACCTGTGTCCTTTACCAGAGATTCTAAATAAAGCTTTTGATTTCAGTGGAATTTCACTACGACGAAAGGAACAATAATTGGGATAATCACAGCATTGTTAAGACTTAAGAACGTTGATTCTTGGAGACCTTCAGTCAGTGGATCTGTGAAGGCTTATTCGTCTGCCGATTATCAATTGCATGCAAGCGTAATTTCTGTAAAGCCCCGGCTAAACGATCAAACATTTTCACCCAACATCGTGTTTGTCAAACATAACGTTGGATGGTTAAATGGAAAAACAATGCTTGACCAAACACCAGACAGTGAGTCCACAAAATGATTTTTGCGTATTATCGCTGAAATTTTGACGTTATGGGGTTCATTTGTTGCTTTTTACCGGCTGTGCACGATTTGATGGTTGGGGTGGCTAAACGATCAAACATTTGTTTGTAACGTAAAATGTTAGATGAAGGTGTTTGATCTAGATCAAACATGGAAAACCATTAAATGCAATGTTGAGAGAGGTGCTCGTCCAACACGATGTTAGATGAAAATGTGTGCAAATTAATACAGTGATATGTATCTGGTAGCTATGGCCTTTTGAAATGAATTATGCGATTACAGTTGACTCTCTTTCTTACTGATTGACTGAGAATTTATTCAAATGGCATTTAATGCGTAGTCCTGAATAGAGGTCAGAGAGAGCCAACTGCAGTGGCAAAAGCGTGATGAAACGATACTCGGTAGAAAGTCCATTGAGGCTCTTAATTAATTTCAGACCAAAACAACTAAAAAAATGTTCATTTGTGGCGGCACTTACTTTTCGATGCACTCGTTTCAGTTGACCCTGCGAACATGTTAAGAGCATGCCTAGGCTTACAATTGGTAAGGAAGCTTTTATTTTGCCCTCTTGATTTGGAAGCTGACAATTTGGTGTCAGCAAAGGAACACGTATCATTGCCCATTTGAGGCCAGCATGTTTTAATAACACATATTGTGTGTCTTTCTTCCAATACTTGATCGCATTGCTTCGTAATTCTCTACGTAGGTCGCGTCAACATTGATTTACTAAAGTACTTTAGCATGTAACCTAAGAACATTTGCATGCCCCAAACGAAGCAAAGATTAAAGAAAGTGCAGTCCCGGCACTGAGCGAGCTTTGGCCAACCAATAATTTAAGATGCTAATTATAGAAATAAGTGTGCCTTACGTACCTTTACTGACTGGCTTAGAGTAACTTCATACCTCAATGCGATAAGCGTGGGTATTTAGAATGACTGGACATGAGATACTTAGAAGGATCGTGGTGTTGTGCAGATTATGACCGCCGATTATAGGAGAGCTAAACTGCACGTTGCAGACTTTCAGACTTGAAGTGCGGAAATGAACTGAGGTCAAGCTAAACGCAACGGAAGTTTGGTGAATGGAGCTGTTAAACGAATTCCTGAAGTAAAAATTATCAGACCATTCATGTGCCTTTGAACGTTAATATATACGGAATGTAAATCGGAAATTTTCTTGGAGGAAGTTAAGAAAGATTCACGCGAAAAGAATGCCGCAGGTTAACGACCGACCGATTTCACACTGATGCCATTCTATTTAGCTGCACCGCCATTAATTACTAATTACAACGTATACAGTTATCAATATACACTTTATTTGGGGCAAAATCAAACGTAGGACACCCGGACAAAAAATAAGGTCTTGAAATATTATCAAACCGCATTGTTAGCAATTACTGCTGAAAGGACTTTACAAGTATATTTGGATGGTGACTAACAATTTCATTCTTGAGAGTGATTTCTTGGGCAGGCAATGATAAACAATAGTCGATCGAGGCTTTATGAAAGGTTCTTTTTATATTTATACTTATTTTTATTTTGTGAATTCCTTGCATATACAAGCGCCAAAATCTACAAATTTGCCGATATCATCTTGTACAGAAACTATGTGATCTCACAAGACGACAAATAATCTGGGAAAAATAATCTCGTTAGTGTAATTCTGTAAACCAATCGCTCAAAGGTTACAGGTGAAGGAAATATCAAGCTCATAAGGACGGCTTTTAAGTTCTTTGGTAAAAACCAAGGATGTTTACTTACCTGAATGCCAAAATCGTATTCCCTTTACGTCATGCGTCTTGTTGTTGTCTGCGCGGCTGATACGCGCGAGACTACACGTTTGAAGCCCGCCTAGAATAGCCAATAACATCAAGAAAGCCGGCCTATTTTATTCTGTAAAGGCTTTATACCCGGGTCTACGGCTTTACACTCCTGTCATTTTTACGTTGTTTTCCTCCTGTCCGTATTTTTCTAGTCAAGTCGCAGTGAAAAAGCCCGGCTTATGCACGTTTCGGTTTTAACTTTCCTCGCGATTACGCGCGAGGTTATTCTTGTTGCTTGCCAGTATAAGGGTATTTTTCCTACTGATCAGCTAAATTTTGAAGTCGCTTTTGCTGCTTCTCGCGTAAACTTGGAATTTATTCGTTCGTTTTTCAGTTTTCACCTCACCTCTGCTGACTGTGTCGCAATGCTTTTCCATGGGTTTCGGAATTGGAGCCTGATTTTTGACAAACTATCTGTAAGTTCGCGTTCCCGTTATCTCGAGCACCTAATGCCTTCGAGCATTAACAAGGACCGTGTCAGATTACAAACTTTTTATTGAGCATTGCTTGTACCGTAATCAGTATGAACAAGAAAGCGTCCACACTACCTACGAAAAACGTTGTATGCCAATCTTTTTTGTTGGGCTGAAAACGGGGCTGCGAAGAATCTTAATAATCTCTCGGCTCTGACCTGGAAGCGCTACTGCCAATATCATATCAATATGTCGAAAGCAAAATTCATTTGCAAGTTATCCCTCTCCGGAGGACGCAAATATGAATCTTCTTAGTGGGAGTTTCGATCGATACATCAAGTTTGCACGATATCTGTGATGACTTGGAGTGTAACCATGTTTTCGGACAGTTACCGAGCCGCGAGGTTCGACATAACGGGACAATATCTGTGCGAGCAGTGCCTTTTAGTCAACGGAACAGCAGCTAATAGAGAAAGGAACATGCAGGAGCACTTGTTGTCAACTCGTCGTGCCCTAAAGAAAAGACCCCCTTTCTCAAACTTCTACCAGAGTTGCTGTCGGTGGCGTGACGCGATAACACACGCACGCAACAGAGCTCAGGAAGCGAACAAAAAGCCTTTTTCCTTCGATTATTTACATGATTTATTTTCAAGGGAGAAAAAACAAAACCCAAGCTAATCGTATACAGATGAGAGGTCTGCCCCAGCTGTCAGCTTTATTTTCCGATGTTTGAGTAGTTTTCTTGTAACCGGAACTGGCAGATAAGTTGTGTAAGGGAATAAGTAAATATTAGCCCAACTCTACGCATGGATTTGGATGTCAGCTGTGCCATACGGCGCCTCCAAGTCTGTTAACTTGTAGCTACTGATAACTGCTTTGTAATAGAGTGAATTTAGACGTCTAGTATATTTTTCCAAGCAAGCCGTGTTGAAAAATATTTCGAAACTGCGCGTGATAACTAATGTAGCTGGGCGCCATAACAGACGGGTTCATTTTTTGGGCGGATTTAGTTATGTCAACACCCTTTCATACAGTTTGAGAAGATGGGTCATGAAATGCAAAAACTACGACGATACGGGGACTGTGATCTATGATCGAAGGCAGTTATCTTTTAAATTTCCTGATTTACTCTCGAAAATGACACTGAAGAATTACAGATCGACGAAAACCACGTACAGAAACGATTTCTTAACGGCCTGTTCTTCCATTTTTTTTTCTTTTACCCAGATTACACTTCTGTCAACAGAAGTGCAGTGAACTTCGCACTTTTCAAGTTTGTCGGCTGAGATGGCGGGTTTTCTTTGTGATGCTCTTGTAAATCAGCTTTGACCATGCTTATCTCAATATGGCGGCTCATCGTTTGATATTTTAGCGCGGTATATAACGGTTTCATATCAGATTATAGTAGATTTATCGCATTTCGGAGGCTAAAAGAATGTAAACATTGTTGCACACTGCCGATCCTTTTTTGCGAGTCAGTGGCTGTTCTATTTGAGCTCCCGTAGTGTTAGATGTTATTTTTTAAGAAAGCTTTTTTTCTGCGGGTACTTCATAAGAACTGATTGTGTTAAATCATACAACATACCTGAAATCGAGAAAAAGTCAGACTCGTGCGTGAGAACCTAACGGCCAGTTACTTCAATTGCGGCGACAGTTTTGCAGTTTTTCGCATTCGACTAAAAACCTGAAATTTTTCATCATTGACCCGAAATATTCCGACTTCGGAAAAGATTCTAGAAATGCCACCTCTCCCAGACTAAACAAATGACCTCTGGTAATCTAACCCAGCCTGTCCAAGCGGTGATAGCTTGTGAAGCCGGGGTGAAAAAAAAAACTGCAACCGCGAGCTATCCCAGTTTCTCGCAACTTTCCAAAGATCGGCAAAAACGAGAATCCTTTTAATCAGTCGATGGGAGGTTTTGGTTTGTACTTTGTGGCACTATTCCTGAAATGCGGCGTACCATTCTGGAATTAAACCTCTTCTGCGATACTTGGACATAAAATTGTTTTATTTTCCAAATTCTTTCTCAACTAAATTTAGGAGTTTGTATTTTTGTTTTGATCATACCCACTCAGTTTGGAAGAAAGAATACCTAGTGATCATGAAGGAAGATAAATGAATTCACGAATCACGAGTTTTAATCCCAAAGTCAATATTATGGTCACGTCCAAGTTTAAGGCTGTATAAATGTGTTCGACGTTTCTGTTGACTTTTCTGCCAGTGGAGACACGAAATGCGAGAAGACGTTCGTGAGGCGAACAGCAACTGATACGTGCCCTCAAGAACATAAGTTCGGTTAAATCTTGACCAGTATTGAAAACTCGTTGCTTCGGCGCATTCTTGTTTCCTAAAGACTTCATTACATTTTATTACAGACCATTACATTTTAATTGCAAGGAAGTCCATCCACTAATGGTCACTAATCCGTCAGATTCCCAAGATTTCAAGCTTAGCTCGAGCCAATGCGATTCTCGAGTCTGCTGAGAAGTCGGAAAGACCTACCTTACAACTGAAATCTTCTGGATAAAGCGTTCATTTTCGCTAAAAGTTTTGCAATGTGAGAAGAAAAGTTTTCACTTGAACGTTTTTGGGAGTGGAAGTCAGTTGTTAGGCGAATAGGGTGGGACTTGATGCGGTTGAATCGGACGGAAACAGCCTTATCTTTTCAGTTCCGCTTTATGTGGTACACTCGACGACGTAATGATACGAGAATCTCAAGCCGTGCTGGCGCTATAACTGGCAGACAATTTGTGGGTTGGAGCAAAAACGTCAAATTTCCTGATTACTCATTATTCTGGCCTCGTTCTTGACCTCGGGGTTATTTCATAGTAACCCGATATTTCGGTAAAATACCCTTGAAATATACAGCCAAATCCTTTCAAGGCACAGTCACTCTGGCACCATATCGATTGCTCTCACTTCCTAAGGCTTGACACCTGTCAAATTACGAGGCAACGATTGGTCAATTAGTTGATTACATAAACTTGTCTCCATTCTACCCACGTGATAAAATAGCTTATTTTCAACTGTCCTCCTGTCACATCCATCACACGTGTTCATGCATATCCAGCGGTAGCATATCTGCGGGGAGTTTTAGTTGCGAATTTTTTACGAGAAATTTTATTCCGCTCCAAGTTGGTCACGACCTCACAAGAGCACAAAGTCCAAAGAGATGCGTGAAGGTGATAGAATGCTACTCTCAGACCGCAGGGCAGTGCGAAACAAGAAGATACCAGCACCTCTTTCTTCGATGCGAGTATTAAACCCCTTGGGGTTTAACAATTCGATCGCTTGTCACCCAGGTCAGCCGGGACAGAACCAAGGCTATGCTAAGTTGCTCGGCGTGCAAGAGCAAGGACCTGTCCCAAAGAAAGATTTGAACATGGACAGCGATTCCGACAGAATAAAGAGACCCATGAATGCCTTCATGGTCTGGGCGCAAGTAGAGAGGAGGCGACTTGCGGACGCAAACCCAGAGCTTCACAACGCAGAGCTCAGTAAAATCTTGGGCCAAGCCTGGAGAGCGCTGAACGGTTCGCAGAAAAGGCCCTTCGTAGAGGAGGCTGAACGTTTGCGACAGCAGCACATTAAAGATCACCCCGATTATAAATACCGGCCGCGAAGAAGAAAACATCCTAAGAGAGTCTGCAAGAAAATGACTACAACAGCTCCGGTCTGTGCAATGGTTCGCAACCATAAGGAGCCACGGGCAAATGTCTCGCGTCCAAATTTAGGCGCTGATCGCGGACATCTCCCGTTTAACTCGCCAGAGGGAAATCCCTTGGATTTTGGGCCGGTGTCCACAGAGACAGCGCTTCACAATGGAGAACTAAGGTTGTCCCACCTTGGTAGTCCGCCTGCCTTGCCAAATTTGTCCGAGATAAGCCTCCCCACACCGGAGACGAGTCCTGGTTCAAGCGAGTTTGGTAGCGAGTTCAACTTTCCGCCGAACTGGCAGGACCTTCAAAACGCGCTGCTAAATCTGCAACCAAAGTCGCAACCGACTTCGCCAGCGCCTTACATCGGTGTATCCGCCGCAAATTCGTCGCCTGTCAGCGCGCTGTATTTCTCGAACGGAAATGTGCAAGCACAAACATTGAACCTACCGATTGCTGGCAACATAAACACAGCTCATCTACAACACAACGACACCAGCGCCAACCAGCTGTTCCCGTTCGCTCACATCACAGAGTTAATACCTGAAGAGGATTTCAACAGGGAAGAGTTCGATCAATACCTTGATGGGACCGAAGCGAACATTGCGTGGATGTGAGCTGTAGGAATCGGGGTGACAGCTTCGATGGATAATAAACTTGCCCTTGATTGCAAATAATTCCGTTAGGTGCAACTTGCTATCGAGAATTTTTTGTCAATTATGATTTTAAGAGATAGATTTTGTGTGCCATCAAGACTGATGGAAATGAACAGTTTCGTTTTATCAATTCGGTATTGTTATGTCTAAATATTTTCATGGGCGATGCGTAGACATCTATTTTTTAATGTACAGTTTACACAAGGGGTCAAACGGCAGGGTTGTTCTCAGATGAAAGCTAGAAAACTGCGAAGGGTTCCCGCAGAGACGCAAAATTCCGTTTATTAAATTTATACGTGGTGGAGCATTTCCGTAGTTTATATTTGGATGTAAATTTATTTTGGGTGGCTTTCAAAATAAAGATCTTTTTTTCTAACGAGCTTTGTTAATGTTTGATTGCGCTTGGTACAGTCATTATATAATTAGAGCTTAGCCTTGTTTAGGCCGGCTAGCAGAGAAAATTTCCCTTGAACCCAAATTGAGCCCCACTCTTTTGCTTCCCTGA
This sequence comes from Pachyseris speciosa, assembly GCA_016490735.1. Classification (NCBI taxonomy): domain Eukaryota; kingdom Metazoa; phylum Cnidaria; class Anthozoa; order Scleractinia; family Pachyseridae; genus Pachyseris; species Pachyseris speciosa. The sequence goes on along the minus strand of JAEMWC010000212.1, from coordinate 408,198 downwards.
TTTGACAGCTCATAAAAGAAGCTTACATACAGATTGTTATCTTTGATGAAAATGATTGGCCCATTCCAGTCAAAGTACACAAAGAGACTTGTCAACACTTGTCAAAATCGCGCAGAAAGATCGACTTCTTCCCCGATTAAGCCCATACACTGTAATTTGTGCGTTTTATTTTGACCTGTGAAATGATCTTCCACAAACGCGCCATGATCGATTCAAAGCAGCGTGTTATCCGAAATTGGAACGAAACCATCAAATTACTCGTTAAATGCGGTAATTCTGGACCTTGCATTTAAGAAATAAACTCCGTGACTTTAATCACTAAACTTCATTCGGGTTTTGTCTTGTTCTGTAAGCATTTCACACTCCTCTGACGTCACATGACTCCAGTAAACTCTATCAAAGGGTTCTTTATTCTCGGAGAGAGGTGTCAGCGTCGGGAAGGGTTTTCTCGGCGAAAATTTGTTTTAAGGCAGTTAAAGGCGCTCTTGACTCCCAGTGTTAATCTCTTTCCACACCGGAAACTGGGCTTGTTCGAACATCACTCTTAACAAAGGAACAGCGATCAGTGCTAATTATTCATTAACACGCCTAGGGTAATATGTCTGTCTTCCTTCGCTTGCTAAATATTGACATTACGTTTGCTCTAGTCGAATGACTTAGAATAGGCGAATTCTTCACACCGTTTGCTTAGTTCGCTTTCAGTAAGCGAGCCACGCGAGATATCAGATCTCGGACATGTTTGGTCAAACAGAGAGAAAGAGATTTTACGCTTTTATCGGGGCATTGTTATCAGAGTAAACTACACCGGTTACTAATTATAGGCATCAAACTGAGACCTTCGACCCTTCCCTTATCGTTTTCTTGGAGATTCTTAACGAGTGATTTAACGACATGGATTTGAGTTGAAAATGTTGAGCCGTGGACGCGTGCTCGGCGCGAGTATTTTGAGCAGAGCTGTAAGAAATTTAGAGGTTTATAGGTTTAACACGAGGGGAGATAACAACGAAATGACATCTGTAATCACATGGAAAACAGGTTAAATCCGGCTTTTCCTACTAACTCAGCAGCGAATTCTCAACACAAAAATGCACTCGAAAATCCTTTCATTAGGAAAACGTTTCAGTGCGACCGTGTGTTCATAGAAAGGGACTTTGTATACATAATTGTAAACATGTCCAACAAACATTAGGCTTAGTTTGTCACGAATGCATTGTCAACGAGCTGAGCTCTCAGTTCTATATTTTTCTTTTGAATACCAGTGGACAGAAGCCGCTGGGAGATTCATGACGCCTTGGCTCCGTACCGGCCGTTAATTCAGTAAGGAATGCTTATTTCATTGCACGTTTCCATGTGCGCAGACGAAATCAGTATCATCTGCAATCCTATTATAAAGCTCCTTTTTTAAGCCTAGATAAAGATCTGTAGGGGAAGGAAAAACTTGTCTGGAATCATCTGAAACGTGAAATATCCAACATGTTTTTTCTCAGCTGATGGCAAGAGTCGGTTTTTTGTGACAAAAAATTTTTTTCTGAAAAATTACGATTAAAATTTATATGCTAAATCCATTGTCAATAAGTCCATTATTAATTGTTCTGTTTTTTAATTGATCGATCTCTCGTACAGGCCAGCCGGCAATGCTGACCCGATTCGTTCCGAAACTTGGTGAACTAACATGCTATGGCTGAAAGCTGCTTGAACGCTGGGTATTTCTTTTTAAAAGCTCGATAAATTAGAGAGCAAATTGTGCCATGTGTACGCTACACGTGGCCACAATATGTTCTAGCCAGTTAAAAGATTAGCCTTATCACAGCTATAATTGACTGAGTGATATACGTGGGCGAGGTGTGCGAACATGTCGAATTTCTCTTCCCACACTGTGGGATACTAATTATAAAACATTTCAGTCAAGTTCTACCTTATTTTTTTTCCTTTTCTCGTACCCAAACCTTCTTCCGTAGCTACGGAAGCGCTTCTTGTAGCTACCAGAGATTCTTGCCCTCTGTTAAATTAATAACTAAAACGGCAGAAGGCCGTTGCTCTTGGGTTGCTGCTAAAAAGAAAGAACAAAGAATTTTAATCATTTACTAGATTATTTTAACCAAAATACACGTAGTATTCCTGTAGAAGTGGCATTTGATGAAGAATATTTTTGCATCAATACTTCTTATAAGCACTCCCTGTTGATTTTGAGTTCCACACCGACTGAAACGGTTAAGGCACATACAACAGGGTATATTTTAGCGATATTTATTGACTGTTGAGTCAAGCCAAAAGTTTATCTTACATATCAACAACGCATGCCTATCGTATTTTAAAAAATTCTCTGTATTGTCAAAATAGAGGCCCTTTATAAAATGAAGGTGGTACAGGCCAAGCCTTTCCTTTTTATTATTATTATTATTATTATTTCTAGGTACCTAATCTTCAAATCGAAATTATGGTGTAGATGGTGAAAGACGGTGCGATAACTGAAGGGGACATCATTGCTAAATGAAATGTTTTCCTTTAGTCCCTCGTAATATTTTCTGTAAGAAAATACGTAATATTTTCTGTAAGAAAATACGCGTGGAAATTAGCTGTCGGTAAGGATAACAGTCCGAGGTAATCAATTTAGATTGACCAAGCCTTTAATCTCTCAGGTCTAGAATGCGTGTACTTTCCTTGCAAAAATTCAAACACTCTACTGCTAATTCATATGTGAATTTAATAACATCATAAGCGGATTGAGAAAATTGAACCCCATGAATTTTGTAACTTGCCGGCGTATTTTACAACGGGGTTAGCAGATTTCGCCGGCGATGAAATATGCGAGAGAGATCGTCATTGGTAAATTGGTAATTTTTCTTGAAATAAGAGGTGAATGACAGATAGGAATTTTCTGGCTACGCTTGTTCGCATTGTTTGCAGCTTCAAACTAACTACTTACAGGGGATTTCTCGAAAACGAAGTCACATGTCTAGCTGGTAACCTTGGCAAGGTCACCTGCAGAGTCCGGACGGGAGTCCTTAAAACTTTGCCAAGCTGAAATTGTGCAAATAGCAGCACGTGCATAGAATATCATGTGAAAGTTCCCCAGGAAGACTAACTACTGTGTACGACTAATGGCAAGACCTTGTTAAGCCGTCATTATTGAAGGCAATCTGACTATTTATAGCCGGGATGATTTATTTCAAGTTGCCATTCTATGAAGCCGAGTGGGCGATTCGTCAAAATTGTTTCGAAAGTGAAAGTTTTTCCTGAATTTCACGATTTGAGTTCATAATTCGTTGAGGAAACGCTGACAGTTGTGTAAACTTAGATCACCGCAAAGCCGGGCGGGAGTCGTATAAACGGCCTGTTGAGACTTGCCAAAAATGCTTGCTCAAATGATCACAACTGGTCTAGAAAATACTAACTGTTATGAGAGAGATCTTGAGGAGCACTTCACACTGGTCTCAACAGCTTTTTAGCCGGACACCTCTTAGGCTATTACTATAATAAAGCTAGGATAAGTTCCTTTACGGTTATTGCTGTCCAAATGTGTTTGTGCGTCTACTTTTTCATATTGAATCAAGTGCTTACTAACGTCAGTTTCCTTTTTGCAATGACGAGAAGATTTAATTAAGGAAATCTGGCAGACGTTTACTCGACTCTTGGTTATGAGATAATGTTTTGTCGAACGTACTAAATTTACCAACTCCTTACGTCATTCAAAAACTATTATTGCCCCAAGTAACAAGTAACTCTTCAACCAAACTGATTACCTTAATAGTGGAAGAGTTCCCAAATACTTTTTTTCTTTTACAATAATGAACTGGTATAATTGATCTTGCCACTCAACACAAGAGACTGACAAGCAACATTCAGTGTCAGAAATGTACTTTCTTTCAGTTGTGAAACGTAGTAGCAGAGTGCGGGAAAGACAACGCGGCTTGCAACGATACAGATTAGGAATTTTAGCCCATTGAAATACATTTAACTGACTACTGTATGAATCATCTTTACGAGCCACAAATGTTTGCTTCCCCTCAACCCATTTTCAGAGTGGACTAAAGCCAGATTTAGGGATGGAAACGTAATGTCTCACCAATTTGAGGCACCGGGACAAGCCTGCGATATGAATTTGTCTTGTAAATGAAGCCCTTGCTTTCCTCGCGATTGTCCATGCTCAAAACCCCGTAAGGTTCAGAAACAAGTTTTATATTTTTACTCTGAGCATCTCGTACTGTTCAGTCTTCTCGGAATGACGAGAACCGTGCACGATAGTTTAACATGGCGCGAGCTAGAAACGCTGGACGTTCTGTAAGGGTAGTTTTAACCAAAGATTTACCGTGTAATAAATCGCCTTAAAGTGCATGTACGAGACGTCTACCGGCGCGTGCTTTGGTTTTTGCTAATTGTTCGTCAAGTTATGTGTGGATTAAACCGCTGCGGACTCGGATAATTCGACTAGGAATGCGACCTATTATCCTTCACCATATAAAATTATACTTGGGAAAGAGGGTTTTAAATTAATGGCTGTAATTGAAGCGATTCATCAAGTTTATATATATTTTTATTTTAGTTTGTCCAACTCTCAATAACATCGAGGTGACTGTTACACAGAAGAATGACAGTCCAAAGTTAAGACAAAACTAATATTAGTTATTTGGTAACCATCATTTATAAAACATGTACAAACACTTCCAAGTGGACTTCCAAGTCACCCACACTGTTTATGAATTCAACATTTTAAGGGGTCAAGGCAATTTTCAAACTTTCATTACCCCCAGGAAATTTGCGTAGACGTATGTAAGGGCGAAAAATTCCGGATATCCTGAAGACAGCCCATCCGTCGCCCCCTTAACAGGCCGTTGCGGTTTGTGGTATCCTATAAAAATGTTTTTTAATGTACCGTGCAAATTGACAGAAACACGAAACAGCCGGAACAACAGACTGGCATTACTGGAAGAAAAAAAAACAAGGTAGTTCACGTGAAAAACCATTTTTCAAATCGTACTGAATCGTTCTTCATAAAAACAGAAGTCTGCGAAGACTGTACAGTAAATGTCCGACATAATGTGACTTTTACATTTCATTCGTCATTGAAAGAATCTAAAGTATCACTTCACAAGTAAAAGAATTGCGCCGTATTTGAGGAATTCCAGTGAAAACACAGCCAAAAAGGGTTATATTAGGCCTATTCACATTTGGTCACTTCGGAAGACCGTGAACGTGGAGATATTCAGACCCCCTGTTACTGTACTAAGCTTATGCTAGCTTCTTAAGGTTAAATTGCTGTTGAAGTATTATTTTAGTACATCTGATATTTCAAGCATCACGTACATCATAGCGATACTGCGACTGATTCACGCTGATTTTAAATTATCTTACGCTTGAGATGACGTGGTTAACAGGTGTCAACCTGATACCTTTCTAAATATTACTAATGGAGTAGATACATTTGACGATGGTTCAAACATTTCCACTTGGAAAAGTTGCAAAAACAGGAAGGGCTTAATCCGTGTTGTGAACGAACCTGAAAAACAAAGTACTCAGCTGCTTAACAGGGTTTATTCAATCTCAAACAATTTAGGTTTCAGCCACTGTTTGTCCATAGTAATCGTTTAAACCTCATTACAGACACTGTGCCGTTTTCAAAATTTGATATGCCCTGCTTGGTGGGTAAAGCATGCGCTCCTTGATGTTGTGCCGTTATTTCTAGTTCATGAGCGCCTTTTCCTGAAGAGAAACTACAGACAGACAGACAGACTACAAAATAATGGCCACTCTCTAACATACTTGAAAAAAGAACATTGACATATATTTTGAAAACCTAACTCTATGCAAAGTCGTTATCTATGTACAGCAGCAAAACGTTTTTTTTTCCTGCATGTTGCACCAATATTTTCTGCCAGCCTAGTGCTGACCTTCTACCTTGACGAGGAATCTTATCAAACAAACCTGCTTTGTGTTTAGGTTATGGAACTTGACCTAAGACGATAAGACTTGATTGATCAGCAAACATGCTCAATTTGATTGCGGTTTCAAGACTTCCTCGTTCTCCTTGCTTTAAGTGCTCGCCTTGTTTTTGCTTCGATGCTGTGCTGTAATCAAGAGAAGGAAAAAACAAGGCTAAGCCTCTTGGCTAATGAAATGAAACGGATCTACTTAATTAATTGAAACACAGGATCAGGGAGAAGCCAAAGGCATTTTGGAGATTTACTCGTGCCTTTCGCCTAATTCTTGCCTTGCTTTTGGTGACATAATGCTCTTAACTGAAAAAGGACCAAAAGCAAGCCTAAGCGCCTTGCTTTTAAAATGTATGTCAGTTTGCTTAAATTATTAATCTTTTCAGTTTATTACCATTAAAACTCAGTAGTAACGTAACAGGTAATAATCTACTGAGAAAAACAGAAGCCTGGAAAGCATTTGATGCCTTTGGGCCTTACTTAAGTTTACACTGTTCAATTAAGAGTTAAATGCAGTTAAAGTATAAATACATAATACTGAAAGGAAGTTAGGTTATGCAATCAAAAGATGCAACACTTTAGACGTGCAGTGGCAAAGGAGTACCGCTTTCGGATTGGCGCTGCTTGTGTGTTACGTCAGTGACAAAGGAAAGAAAACACTAGTTCGCTTAAATACGAGTAGATGCGGCAGCTAGTCAACAGGAAAGACGCAGCAAGGACAAAAACCTTTTGCGTTTAAACGTGACCTTTGATATACTCATCCAACCCCGCTACCTTTTCTAAGTTCGATCCCCCGTCCTTGGCAGAAACTTGATAATGATTATACGCTCAAATTAAATTGATTGCTTTATTCATTTCCACCCGGCTCGGTGATACGAATTTTCATGTGTACATTATCGTTATTACGCTGTATGACCTGAGACGCTGATTCAGAAAACAGCTGGCTGTTTAAGGGCAGTCTTAAGACGTCATCTTGGCGGGCTGTAGGCAAACAGAACAGAAATTACAGTGTTTCTATGCAATTCCGTTGTTTCTCAGCAAAAAATCTATTGCTGATTAATAGTAATAGGCAAAGCGTTCCTCTGACAAAATTTAAGGGATTTAGCCGTGCCAGAAAACATTCTCTGGGTTTTTTAATTTTCCATACATTCGTCTGTTATTTTTCTCCCGGGAATTTTTCAGCCCGCGGCAAAAAATTACATTTCGAATGTATGGAAAAATTCAAAACGCCAGAGAACGTTTTCTGGCACGGCTAAACCCCTCAAATTTTGTCAGTGGAACCCTTTGCCTAAGTAACATTAATTAGCAATACTCTTGATATAACTTTTTGCTGACAAACAGGCGCTTCACTCATATTTTTGACAACGGAATTGCATTCAAACACTGTAATTTATGTTCTGTTTGCCTACCCGCCAAGATGGCGTCTAAAACCGTGATTAGGTCTATATCTTTCTTACTCAGACTAAACTACTTATTTAATAGCCTCGTACAGGACCCTGTAAAAAAAGACTTACGCCTGTGTGAAATTAGTCACCTTGTTCATAACACACACATACAAATAAAGAAATATATATCATAAACTCAAAATGTTTACCGAGGCAAGTTCCTCGGTTCGCCTCATAGTAGCTACGGCCCTGTTTAATTTTCCGGTGCATTAAGCACCGATTTCTCGAAGTCGCAGTTAATAGGGCCGTGTCTGGAGGCATACTTCTTTCAAAGGAAAGATTGTAGTCTCGCTGTCTCTAAGGTTACTTTTCGCTCGATTCTGAGTAATTCAGACGGGAAATTTGGTGAATCGTGTTGAGATAAGACATTGCCCTCCTTATTGTTTATCCCGTGTGTTTTTAGTTCCTTTAGCCCCCACCCCCCTCTCCCGGGCTTTAGCTACCTGCGTGCAAATCTTTATTTGCCTGTAATTCTAAGTATTGTAAACATGTAACGTTTTGCCTTTCCAATCATGTTGCATCTTTTTTTAATGTAGTATTGTACTTGTAACAATCTGCGGTTGTCCTATAACTGTTATTTGTTAAAAACAAATCAATGTCATTCGTATCATGTAGTGTATTTGATATGCTAAGCCCTATGTTTTCAATCGCCTCTTAACTTTTCTTCATTCACTCAGTCTTGACGGGTTCGACGTCAGTTAGACAGTCTACGGGTGGTTCACTGCTAGGAATAGCACAAGGAAGATTTTTATGCTGATATTTTTTTTCTTAAAATATAAAATTTGATCGATTTCGAGTCCTAGAACGCTGGAAACCCGATGTGGATTCGCGCTTTGAGCTGAGTCCACTGGGTGTTGGCAGTGCATCCGAGGAAAAAGAAAACCCAAACAAACAGGAAATAGGAGTAAACCTTTGAAAGAGTCTTATGAAAGATGACTAATCCACTGCCAAGGAAAACCTTGGCTGGTGGACGCTATAATAGTACCACTTTATAGGGGTAACGCAATTACTGTTAACCCAGTAGTTTCCATTGTGGCCCACAAATAATGATAGAAACAAATAAACTGAACATGATAAGAATCCCAACTGGCCGGAGGCAATACTAGTTGGCTATTTACAAGGATGACTGAGGACTTGAACCTTAACCAGGGACTACCCAGAACAAGACCAGCTAGCGGCCAGAGTGGGATTTGAACCCGGGGCAACCGCGTTGAAATCCATCACCCTAACCGCTCGGTCATCCTGCCCCCAGTATAATCAGAAGTTGTTATAGAGAAAAATGAAAGTTGCTAGAGGTGTCACGAAAATTAGATTTGTTAGTGATACAAGTTCGAGACGTGAACCGCGGCACTGTAAACGGGAAGCTTGTATAGTGTCGGTCCAATCATTGCGGGGGAACCATATTATCATTAGCAAGTATCATTAGGGTAGATAACGGGATACCCAGCAAAGAAGACGAGATACCTGACTGACAAGTTTCGATAACATAAACAAAACTGAATGATGTGGTTGCGTAATTAAATTCACATGAACTTGGCCGAGGAAAATTTTTGTTACCTTTGGATGGACTAATTGAATCAAGGTTAACGTCTTGCTTGACAGAATTCAGTGACATTTGAGTCGCTAATGTAATCTGGCCATTGTTCAGTGGGACAATCGACGCATTGTTTGTTCAAAACAATGTAATGTCCTTACCGAAAACTTCCTTTCTACTTTCGTTGTACAGTACTGTATTTGGAAGGAGCTCTCGGAAAATCGATGGGGAGGACGATATTTGAGGTTTGGAACGAGAATCAACTCGTCATCAAAGAAAAATAATTTACGTCAAAACAAGTGTGCTGATGTAATAAAGGCTCTGTCAGTTTCTTAAATCAAATGCAAAGATTTGGAGCCCTCGCAACAGTTAAAACGGTGCGTTAATAAAAGTCATTTTCTTCTAAATTATTGTGTCTGTTGATGGCTGTCGTCATTTTCAGAGATTCATCGTTTTCATGTCAATGGCATGAAATAGTAATTACTTAAAAAACGTGTTTTGGCGTGGGCGTGCAAACTTGGCTCACTCAGTTGGTGTTTATTTATTTACATTTTTTACTCAATTCTGTCCGTGAAGGAATTCATGTTTAAGCTGCTACAGAGGTCATGAAGTATAAAATTGCACTCAAACTTAGATATCAATGATACATAGTTTAAAAAAAAAATGGCAAAGAGAAATATGTTTCGCTTAAAGACTACTGAGTGTCAATGAGTGTCCCTACGTCAATGGCAGTGTTATGACAGTACAAGATTACTTTGGATCAAATCCAGCGAACTCTGTGGAATTCCTTGTTTGAGCGGGTGCTAAGGTCGTGGGGAAGGTATGAAATTGCAACCAAATTTGGAACTAAATAATATCTCTTAAAGAACGCCCATAAATATACGTGGAAACATAGCAATTTGAAGCTTAAGCACTAGATAATGCTAGTCATTGTTACAAGACAATTGTAGTCTTTTGACATGAACAGTACAAGATTGATCCAGCAACATCCTGAGTATCTAAAGAATAACATTCTTTGTGGTTGGCGAACCTTGTACCACTCAGCGAAAGGTCAAAAGATCATCGAAATTATCGATACATGCAATGAATACGAGAACCAATTTGACGCAAAAGGTAAAATTTGTTACGCGGGGAAGGGAATGTTTTCCATACCATATTGATGAATTGTTAAGTTCAAGGAGTATTCAGGCAAGTGCGATCTTTGCCACAAGAGAAACGCCGCTAGCCTCGCAAGTTATGCTTGCATGTTTTGCGGTTAGCGATCCGTGTTAACCACTTAAACATCCATCCAATTTAACAAAAACATTCTCGACTAAAGTTTTCCAAAAATTTGCAAACAACTGACTTCAATTAGTGAATTAATTACTTTCAAACAAAGCGTTTTTTGTTCTGCGACAAAAGCTACTGTTCTAAAGCGGCACTAATCAATTAAGCTGCAATTTAATTACAAGGAAACTGCCCACGCTGGTTGCATGCATTTTAGCTCCTCGGTTGAAGATTCTTTTCATTTTGTCAACACTTGTAAGTTATTTGTTTCCTATCAAACTCTCAAAGAAAGACTTCATTGACTTCGTATACGAATATAGACGATCATCGCTGCGTTTTGAAGTAATTTAAAAATGAACATTCCGAAATTCCTTGTTTTATTGAGAATTAGTACATACTTAGGGTAGTATTTGTTCTCCAGTAATCATGACTTTTAACTTATTACAAGAAACGAGCCAAGACATGCATCCACTCAAGTAGACAATCAAGACAGGTGAAAAATAGCACAATTGTCATCAACGCCGTCATTAAAGTGGAGCTGCAAATCAGGTTTGTCCGGTTAGTTTTGAAGGGGCTAGTTAGTTAGTGAATGAAGAAATTTAAAAAAAAACCGTCGCCCAACATGTGCAAGTTATGTTATTTGACGCACTCTGGGCCCTTCACATGCATCGCTCGACCTGGGCCGATTTGAGTCACAGAGAAGGTTTTCTGTGAATTAGGGGTGAGGGGTTGAAATACTAAATTTTGGTCAACATAGGCTTACCTAAACTATTTTTTGACGGTTGGGGCTGAACAGGCGCAACCACTAGCCCCACCCTACCCCACACATGTACAGTCGGTGTTTATTGGTCATTAGGCCAGCAGAAAAACTAACTAACTGAAGAATTAAAGGAATGACTTAGCTCACGTTTTTGAACAAGTGTGGCTTGAATCATTTGACCTGTTGTGGAAACAAAACAGGTAATCTATGACATATTTATGTGATCTTCACGTGCCAGTTATTTTTCTCCTTAGGAATGTCTTGCTTGGAATGTCTGGTGTGAATTTTGACATTTTGACTTATTTCCTCTTCATTGTCTGCAAATTGGAGCAACGTCTAACATGTGATCTTAATAAAACGGCCATGAGAAATTTGACGAGGTTCTTTATACAGTTGACTTAGTGCCGGTTCTGGGCCTTGCAGTTTATGTAAATTCTTTGTTGAGTTCGTATACTATAGGAAAGAGGAAATGTAATTGAAATCAAAGTTCATTGATTTCGGCTTTGGCCGACGGAGACGGCCAAAGCTACGTAACGTTGCAACAGTAACAAAAGCTGCTGTTAAGCAGCTTTTGTTACGTTACGTAGCTTTGGCCGTCTCCGTCGGCCAAAGGTTTTTGTTTTTTACCCCCCCCCCCCCCCCAGGGGTGGGTAAAGGAGCCATTCGTGGTAGATTTATTCTTAAAATATTCTAAAAATCTCGCAAATTTCAGCCTCGATATTCTTATAAAATATATTATTATAAAAAATAAAAAAAAGAGTATAGTAGTTCGGCTTATCCCCTCACCTCCACTCCCCACTTCCCAAACACTTCCCGTACAATTCACACACCAAAACAGTAATGAAGAATGTGGTAATGAAGCTTTATCCAATGGTTTTGTAGCCAATTTATGACGACTGAATTGGCCGGGAGAAATCAAAGAGAGCCAGTCATTTGTTTCTCGACGACATTTGCTTCTCACGCGGAGTTCAAACTCCCCACTGACGACATGCTGCACACATTTCCTGAGGTACAAGAACGCTGTCCATCTTACTTAAACTGCAATTTGCCGTGTTTCCGTCTCAAAAGACACGTTGATGGAAATATGAATAAGAAGGTTTTGAAAGATGAACCATCATGTGGAACGTATTAGAAGGAATATGGGAAAATCTTATATTAATAACAGAGCGTGAAAAATAGGAAAAAAAACGGGTCAAGGAGTAGAATCAAATCCATGATATGTCCTTTAGTTGGTCGAATGCTTAATCGGCCCTAAGTTACGTGGTGATTTAAGTTGGCCTCAGTTGGTTCGTGTGTATACGTTTACTGCTAGAATCCGTAGAGAGCGAAGACGGCATTGATTTTTACATTAAGATCTGGGTAATGAAGAGGTGGCTTATATGATGAGTCCACAGTTCTAACACGAACACGTGAAGTCGTGAACTTTCCATAAGAGCAAAAGAATGCAATGATTGTAGTGTTAAAACCCCGCCCCGCTTGTTTAGTATTTTTCTTTTAAACAGAGTCCTAGGGAGACAGTTGAAAATCTCCTGCGAACCATTAAAATACGGTAGCTTCTTCTCCAAATTTAGAGTTCCGACGGAAGATAAAATAGCTGATCTAAAACTCACACGGGAAGATAGGAAGTTAAAGCAGAATACAATGACCGAGATAAATATTCATTCGGAAAGATGAAAAAAAATTTTTTTTCTGTGGATAATCAGAACAGTACGGGACACGCCCTTCTATTTCCTCAGTAAATTTTCTTTAGATAAACAAGAAATCTACGTTTGATTTAAACAGGAACAGTTTGACATCAGTTCAAGGTATGTTGGCTGGTGCATGGGATTGGAAAAGTTATGGCAAAAAAAAAGATGAAAAGAACGCCTGTAGCTTCAGTATAGAATTCTTATTGTATAACCTAACTTTCGTTTACATTTATAAACTGTGCCAAAATGATAAACATACGGGCAGCTTGGCGATTCGTTCCCCTTTCTTCGCTGAGTACACTGATCAGACTGATAACAAGCTTCCTTATAGTTGTCGGCCCTGTTTAATAGGAAAATAAAAACACGAGCGTCACAGACCAAAAAAAAGTACACATTTCCTTCGCAGCCTATCATCGCATGCATTTCAATGTTTCTTTCATTTCTATTTCAGACTTGCATGCGACCTCTTATTTGAGGTCATAGATTTTGAACAAGTATATTAAAAATTGATAATCTTAGTGCAATACGTCCTTTCCAGCAAGAATATACCGCGAATTTCGCTGTCCAGCTGAAAACATTTTGCACGATTCTGCTTTGTGAGTAGCTATTCTAAGAATAATTGGTTGACATTGAACTTCTATATACACACTGTAAGTATTGTACAGGGTAATATTTGGCCAACTCTAAAAGCGGGGTATAACCTCGAACTGACCGCATAATACACACTGAACAACGGAAAATTAGGTACAATTTTTCATAAGGGACATTCCTTAATTTATAAAAACATCCTTAACAGCGTAATCTTTTGACATCAGTCAAAATGATGTACTCAGCGAGTCTGTGCACGTCGGCAGCGAGTGATATTTCGCGAATCAAGTTTATTTCGCACTCAATAACTGAGAAATTGTAGCCCATTTGCAACACGAAATACACTTGTAAGATCAGACTCGTGGATTTTTGGTAAAACTCTCCAGCCGGGGAGGTCAAACAACACTGAATAGTAGGACCCGGGGTAAAATAGGAATGTTCCAATCAAAATCTGCTTAGCAAACCCAAAGGTGAACCGAAAATAGTTTGAAAATGGCAGGCGGCTGATTTGTTTCAGCTCATGATCAAATACAAAGAATCCGTTGTTGTTTTGATAGAATCAATACTACACTACTCGTTGTTGTCTGGCTAAGTAAACATGTTGAGCAAGTCTATCCTTTGCCCTGGCAAAACCCAAACCTTTAAGAACTTAGTTTATTTCATAAGATTTCCAATGTGCTAATCTCAAGTCTCCGGTTCAGTTTTATATCGTCAAATTTCTTGCTTCGTGTTAGACTCTTGTTATGCTATACTTAACTGGAATTAAACCCGGACTAAAGTGTTTCGCCGAGCACTGACAAGACAAAGCAAATCGGTGACTTACGGACCAAAATCAGAAGCAAATTTTGAAACCAATCATCTATAGTTATCTCGTTTAAAAACTGTATTGAACTGTGGTACAACAAATCATCTGTTTCAACTCGGAGTGACGACCAGGTGAAATCGAAGAGGGATAAATGAATATTCGACATTTACATATCAGCTTCTCAAAATGTATTTAGCCCTGTTTGTCTGATAAACTTTGGACTGCATCCAATTTGAATTTCCTCCTTTCAGACACGAGGCTCCTTCAGTGCTGCAAATCTGATCATCTCAAGTATTTTTCCTGTTTGTGAAGTGAAAGATCGATGACATACATGACAGAAGCTGGGCAGACGCAAAGGCGCGAAATGCCGGATTTCCTGAAGGTAGTTTTCCCTTCTTAAATTTATGCGGTTGGTGGTTTTGTAAAAAGGAACCATTTGAGAGGTGTGTTTGCATAAAAGGCCAAAAAGTAAAACTGCTTTGTGCGCAGATTCCTGACGTTCAAAATCAGAGCATTTTCGGCGGTTCTTCTTTCGCCGGTTTAGTGTATCCTTTGATAGTATAGTATTATATCTTTAGTCACACACCAAGATGTACTCGTGACGTTTTTTTTTTTTTTTTTTTAAGCCCATGGGTGACTTTCTGAAACGGAGGCTGCTTTAGCCAAATGCAAGTTGCGCCATCTGTGGATGATTATTTTTTGGTAAATAAAAATACACTTTTGCCAGGATAATAGCATGTATCACCCGCCGAAGACCCATCTTATACACTGTAAAGACCTGTATGACTGCCAAACCTGTCATTCGTGCCCCCATGAATGATTTCATGGGAGTTCAATCGCCTTGAATAGTGAGCGTTTCTGTGATGAAATAGTAGGGCCGTTTATGCGAGAGAAAATAAGCCGCGGCTTACTCTGGCCGCGGCTTACATAAGACGCGAAAGAAACCATTTATACGAGTAAAAACTCCTAGGCCAGGATAAGCCGCAGCTTGAGAAAGCCGTGAACGTAGATTTTGTACCATTTATACGGAGTGTTCGCGTCTTATGTAAGGCGTGGCCAGAGTAAGCCGCGGCTTATTTTCTCTCGTATAAACGGCCCTAATGATCAGGTCTTTTAAAATGGGAGAATTGGCGATTGTACTTCCCTCTAAATTCACAGTTAAATTTTTCTTCGCACACTTTTAATTTATTTATCAGATTGTAATCTTTATTAGTGGCAAAATGTAGTTCGCATGCATTCAAAAAGCATGACATAGCATTCAAAAATCGCAAACAACCAAAAAACTGACTTTGATATCGCTGTTGGTACAAATCCAGGGAAGTTATTTCCAATTAAAAGTCTAAAGTTTTTGTTTTGTTTGAGATAGGAACTTTTTGACTCCATATTATCAGAAGTCTAGCTTCTAGTTTTGCATGGAGCTCGGCTGTTATAGTACGGCCGCTTCAGTGGTTTCGGGCGTTTGAACAAGTTTCCACTTCGCCCATAGGGAGTGGCATTAGCATCTGAGAAGCATTTCAATGGATTATTTTGTGTAACCAGTCAAAGAAAATCTTCTGTAATAAGCCAGGAGCCCATGGGTTCCTGAATACGCTGAATACACTCCTGTGATGCTGTCTGCAAAACTCTTCAAAACAGTTATGTTCGCCTATCCAGATTCAATCGGCTCTCTTCGTTGAAAGCAATGTGCTTTAAAACTTTAATCCGGGGTCATTTATCAGTTATTAATCAGACGTACCACAAATTCATCTTCACTGGATTATGAAGAAAAAATTTAATGATTTCCGGCGAATCTACGGCTTATTTCCATGCTTATCACAGGCAAAACACGTTAGCCGAGAACTCACTAATCCACTGACTGCTAGACTTAATAAAGATCGTATCGCCGGTGGAATAACAGTATCTTTGCGGGCCCATGTTTTCAGTTCCCGCATAACTATGTAAAAAGCACTTCAATCTGAACTGATAAATTTTTGAGCCATGCAAAGTCGGCTCTTAATCTTAAGTCCTAATACTGATAGGCTTGTATATTCTCCCCACAGTTCCGCATAGTTTTCTTCTAGTTTTTCTTGTAGGAAGACATGTTGTCCTTATGATCATTTCATTTATTCTCATAACCTTATCCGCCAGCATTAAGCAGTGATGTTGTTAGGGGGAAATACGGTTCATATAAAAGCTATTTAGTAGCACTTTTTCTGGGTACCAATTATGTCCTCACTAGCCTTCGAGGATGGAAAAAATGAGTTAGACAATGAATGCATTATTCCTTGACCTCAGGTATCTGGGAAACTTATCAAAATATATCTACCAAAAAAGGCTGAACCATGGCCTCTTAAGTTTTGTTTCCAACTAATGACTTTATCGGAATTTACCAGAGATGATTAATGAGATAAATTAGTTCGGCGCCTCGTTAGATTATTATCTTTGGACGTTGTGTGTTAAATATCATTTTAACAGTGGTGGTGTAATGTGTAATCTTACTTTCCTCTCTCTGAGCTGTGTCATAGAGTCGTTCGCCTTCCCATCCCAGTTTTTATTTAACTCAGTGTATAACTATAGATGTTATTGATGTTATTGTTGTTGTTGTTGTTGTTGTTGTTGTTTGCTGCTGTTTCGGCTGAGTTCCAACTGATACAAAATAACTCTTAAGGGGCGCACAATTTTTGAGTACAATGATAATAGACGGACATATGCTGCTTGTAATGACTGCTGATACAAACACTAAAGCTTAAAAGAGCGACTCAATTGTGTCACCCTGTTCATATATAGGTTACCGACAAGTATTTTGTTTGGTGTTGACTTATATTTTCGCTAGGAAGTCAAGACTATGAAAACAAGCGCATGCACGGTTCCTGTCTCAGCCTAGGACAAAAATAAATTGAAAAAAAAAATTAACAAACCTTATCCCTCAAAAAAAATTGTTTTTTAACTTATGCCTATCTCGATGACTAGGGGCGCACAATTTTTGAGTACAATGATAATAGACAGACATATACTGACTTGTAATGACTGCTGATACAAACACTGGACATTAAAAGAGTGACTTATTGTCACATTGTTCATATATATGTTACTTACGAGTATTTTGTTTGATGCCGACCTACTTTTTCATTACTTTTTCACTAAGAACTCAAGACTAGAAAAACGTGCACATGCATAGTTCCTGTCTACGCCCAGGACAAAAATAAATTTAAATTCCTTGACTCGAGATGGCCGAAACTGAACAAACCTTACCCTGATGCCTATCTCGGAATTAACAGATGATTTATGAGATAAATTACCCCTGCGCCTCACTGAATCGAAATGCATGCAGTTCATGGCGACATTTCCTCTTTGCATGGAAAGTATCACTTTAACAGGTGGCTGTGTATTCGCAATGAATCTTACTTATTAATTCAATCCTCAATCGGCAGTGGTGTCCTTCCTCGCTTCAACTTTCACAGTTGAAGCTAGCACAAGCTAACACTGTTTTAGGAGGGCCGCGAGTATTTATCGGGACCGAGGGTTCGGGACCGAGGGTTCCTTTATTATTTGCGCTTTTGAAAAGAATGTCTTCAACCAATTTCTTAGAAATTTCAGGTTTTTAGAGGAGAATCTTTGAATAATGTAATTGTTTAAATTATATGGCCGTTAGAATCGATTTCTTTCAGCAGTAAAAGGTCATTCCGAAGCCTTTGTTTTCGAATGCGATTGTCTTTTATTTGGCACGACGAATTTTTGTAAAAAGACCTCAAAGAAGTTGGAAAATAGTGAAAGTTTACCCACAGCGGCAGTTACTTGAGAATCCGAGCGTAGACATGCCTAGCCATACCTGGGTGCAGGGGCTATTTTTTTTTTTCTTTCGCGAGTAACGGCTGTGCGTCAACCATAAGTGATCTAATAAACGCCCTGGGCGTCTATTAAATTTTTGGGGTCCAACGGGGGGTGGGTGGGGGTAAAATGGATACGAGGCGTTCATTACAGAGAGGCGTTTATTTCACTTAACTCACTGTCAAAGTTTATTGAAAAGGAAAACCTGAAGGTTTCTCATATAAGTGGATCTTACCGAGCTAGGATATACCGAAAGAAATTTGCTGACGTATTGAGTACAGATATTAAGGTGATTCCTTACAACTGCATGCTTTTTTAAAGTTCCTTGTCTTTATCCGGCCGTTTGTTCGATAGTTGAATGGCTGCATGTATTAGGCAATGGTCCGAAATTCCCAAAGGTGGATAGGGCTGTCCACAAGTTGCTCATAAATGTTTGAAAAGTTGCTCCAATTTTCTCAAAAAGTTGCTCAAAAGTTGCTCCAAAACTCTAAAAGTTGCTCAAAAGTTGCCTGAAAATCCACTAAAGTTGCTCAGAAGTTGCTTTTTTGTATTTTGGTGTAAGAGGCTAATTATCAACTAAAATGAAGATGTTCATGAAGAATTTCCCTTTGCATACATTGTAGATGCCAGATACATATTGTATATTGATTTCATTATAATTGTGTGCAAGTTTAAGTTTTACATTGCTATCTTCTGTCAACCCACATCCCAAATTCTGATTCTCTTCATTGGCTTCCTTATATACCAGCTTTTTCTGGAGTACTCAACCTATCTCCAGCACTAGTGCTATTTCTAGAGGATCTGAATATTCATCATGGTCACTCGAGCATGGACTATCGTTTAGCTCCGCCATTTTGAATTTTTTACCATATCCGCTGACCCTTGTAAAACGACCACAGGCAGACCACCACTAGCCGTATTCTCCAGAACAAGGATAGTGTCGGATAGTGTATAAATGTTGTTTTCAAAAGGTATATCATGATGAAAGCAACCAATGTCCAATATCAGAACTTTAATATAGGTGCTTTGAAGGTGTGAAATGTCTTAAAAAGGAAGAAACCTGTTCAAAACAGAAGAAAGTTGCTCGAAATCCGAAAAGTTGCTCGAAGGATTGAAAGTTGCTTGAAATCAGAAAAGTTGCTCAAAAGTGGCCGAGCAACTTAAGGACAGCCCAAGGTGTGGTGAAACTTAGGGACCGTTCATTTTTTATGGGGTAGGGGGGGGGCTGGTGGGATTTGGAGGAGTGTAATTTGAAAATTGTATGACCCCCCCAATTTCCGATTTTTTTCGCGTGCCCCCCCCCCCCTCATCAGAGTAATTTTTTGGAAGCCCCCCCCCCCCCCCATGAATAAAAAAATGCATTAGGTATTAAAAAAAGTTACTGCATTAAAATTTCGTTTTGTTGCATTTCACCTAATTTAGTGAAAGAAAGCTGAAAGCTAGAAAGCTGTTTTTTTTTTTAAAAATCCTCACTCAAAAGAATGAAAAGTCAATTTCAGCTCTTCTTGTTACTGCTCGTCCTGAGCATGTTGTAGCTGGCCGCTCGTCTACATATTCCTCGTCTGAGGCGGTAAAAGCAAGAACGACATCATTTGAGTCGTCTTTAGAGTCAGGGGCATCACTCTTGTAATCATCATCAGTTTCTTCTCCCTCACTGCTTTCACCACTGCTGTCTAGTTGACCTGATTCATTGCTGCCTCTCACTTCGGCTTGACCTGTTCTGAGAGTATTCATCTGCAGGAAGTGTCCCATAATTGTCTTCACTTTGTCATTCTTGCTGCTCTTCTGATGCTGTTTTAATAGCCCATGATGTTGTAAGTATTTGTTCAATTCTGGCACACGGAGCTTTTTTAGCTTGGCGGCATCTTCGCACAAAGTAGCCCAATGATAATCATCATAGGACTTTTCTCTTGCCTCCCTACTTTCCCTGGCCCTTTCCGCCAGTCTCTTCTTTTTTTACAACTCTATGACCTCAAGATGCTGGAGATAGTCAACCACAAACTTTGCTTTCACAATGAATTTGTCTCCAAATCTAGCTACGCTCTCTGGGTCAGACAAAACTACGCTACCACTAAATTTCTCAGAGAAAAGCTCTGGTAACGAGGTCAGTTCCAATTCAGGACTCAAATTATTGGTTTCAATTATATGAGCTTGACAACAACATTTTTATGAATGAAAAGAAAGTTGTTGCTATTCAAGACTGTTATTATGGTATGTTCACTGTCCTTATAAAATATAAAAGCTGTTGAGAAGTTTTCTTGTTACCCTGGAACTGTTTTAGCATATTTGTTATAAATAAAAGAGCACAATTTTTCTTCCATTTGTAAACATCTCTTATCCTATTTTTAATCTAATTTTTTCATCCGACCCCCCCCCCTTTCCTTCATTTTTTTCCGCTGCCCCCCCCCCTTTCAAGCCAATTTTTTTGGAGGGCCCCCCCCCACCCCAATCCCACCAGCCCCCCTCTCTCATAAAAAAATGAACGGTCCCTGATATACTTTCGGCAGCAAAAAAAGGGGTGTTTCAAAACAAGAATAATCAGTTTTCGGTAAAACGTCAAATAGAAAAGTAACTTCGATTTATTTTAGTATTACTTGCTTTTTACTGTTGAAAATCGGGGTCTAAAGCCCCCTCCCCTGCGCAGTGCCTGAATATCGAGGACTTTGTTATATAGAGGTTCCTTAAATCGAGGTTCCAGCATAGCCAATTGTCGAACCGCTTTCATTTCGCCGCTTTCCTGTCTGTTATTGTGTACAAGGGATTGCAATCGTCGTTGATCAGCTTACAGAAGTCTCGCTCTTTATTCACAGCAACCAGGTAAAGACACTGCTAAGAACTTTGACTCGATATTATAGAGAACACCTTTAGGTCCGAAGCCGTATGGGATATGCGACCTGCTGTGTTGTGTATCACCTGTTATCGCAAACATCTGTCTCCATATAGAAACAACAAACATCGTTTGAAAAACAGGAAAACATTATACGGTTTTAGGATAAAAAGCTAATAATAAGCAATCATTAACGTTCATTGAACATTGCGGCGTCTCTGTCGGAATGGTTATGAGAAAAGTTTAATACTTCCTGCGGTAAGGTGTTTAACGGATTAGTCAACTAAGCCAAACACGAATACTTGGGGAATTTCCTGAAATGTAGTTAGGCGCCCTATCTAAAACTGGTGACGCCGCAAATGCCGGCTTATAGCTAAGTTTTCTATGATCCACCATGTTTTCAAATCTACCATATTTTTGTGAACCAGTCGATAATGGAGAATGCACTAATCCTTTGCAATCTCAAGTATAACAAAGAACAAAAAAGTCAATTTCATACTCCACACAGGCGAACAGACTTGGGTGCAAGCAAATAAGAAATTTATTGGATAAATTGGATAACGTGTTATAGGAAGCGTTTATTGTCACTAGTCTTTTCAGTCTGCGTTAATGTTTTTAGCAGCCGCAATCAGGAGTCAAGTCTTGAATTGCCCGGTTTTTTTCGATATGTTTGAAGATCCGCACAAAAGGCCCCGCTAATTTATTTTCCGCCAAGGTTTCATCACTGCAACAGCTGCCGAAGCTGCAAAAACGTACAAAGAAACAAAAAACGTTTTTTGAGAATGCTATCTTTCGCCTGCATACCATTCCACTAGTTTCCTCTAGTTTTCCTTTGCTGCTCCTCTCGCGTGCCTTTGGTCGCCACTTTTCGTTTACCGCTCAGCCTCCACGCATGCATATTAGTATTACATGCATTAAATTGAGGGAGTGGCAAAGACCCGAGCTTCGATTCTCTCCGCCTTTTCAGTGTTGACCAACTTGGTTTATCGGGGTTCACACATTGTCGTTCGCGTTCAAGTCGAAAGGGAGACCACAGTGACGACAGTCAGTACAAGTCAATTTCTTTAAACTGAAATTGGAGTTTGGTTATTTTTTCTACGCACAAAACCGCCCAAAATTAAAGCATATTTCAATTCTTCAATATGAGATATAGAACAATCGCGCGTATACGAACCTACAATTTTTTAGGTCGGACTGAATAGATCCTTACACAGTATATTTGACGCATAAGACGAAATAAGCCTGTTATAGGTTCTAAATAGGTTCAGGTCATGAAATTTAAAATACGGATATCGAGCACAAGTGTGGTATAAAAGTTACTAGATTTCAGACATTAGATTCATGAAATACTGCTAAAAAGTGATATTAAACAATTAACTACATCACTGCCAAGCCTTCAGACTTATTCTATAATTATTATTTGCCTAAATGGCAAATTTCCGGCTGTAGGCCAATTGTGCAACAGGGCTATCATTCGAGCTAAAATCAACAGCAACACCAGATGTGGATAAGCTTATTAAAAAATATCATAGGCATGATAAAAATAAGGCAGCTTTTTTCAAATTTTTTTTCGATTTTTAAAAATGGTAAGATTTAACTATCACCAGAAAATAATCATCGAATTATTAAAATTGGTTTTACAATCCATTCAGATCCCTGCTGTTCTCTTGTATGCCTGGCGGCGGTTATATGAAGGCTACATCAAAGGATTCATTTTCTTTCTTTTTTGGTTTTGTTTTTTGCGGCCAAAATTTGCAGTATTTAAAAAGTTGGCGACCTTAGCATGTCACGTGATCAAATGAAACTAACCAGATACGTGGGACATCTATTTCCAGCTAGGAGCACATTCTGCTTACGGACATGGAGCACTTTTCAAACTTATATTATCAACTCCCGAAGAAACACTACAGACAACGCAGAATGAAAACAGAGCATTTGGTTATTCATTACACCATAATTTAATAAAACCATTTCGTAAAATGACTCTCAGTAGAGTAATCATCAGCTTGCGGTTCTATGATCTGAGAACTCTAACAGAACAGAGGAAGAAACAAAATCAAAACAGGTTTTGCTAAAGTTAGCTGTCAAGGTAGAGGGGAGGTCTCACCTTAAAAGAAATCCGCCTTTTATCTTCGCTTACGTTAGCTATAAAACTTGACCTAAATATAGTGCAGGACTGAATTGAAAGATTCTCTAACTTATTGTGGTTTTCAAGATTTGCTCGTGAAGCAACAAGTCTAATCGTCTTTGCTTTAAAACTAAATCACTTGCGTACGCTTAATCAGATCATCAATTACTTTTAATAACTTTTAGAGTTAAAAATAATCGAATAAATGTTGGGAATATCTTTTGACTTACTGACAGTTTTGATCGTATTTGTGCGGAGTCATCATATGCGTAATCCGATAAGAAAAAAATGTGTGCGCCGTTTTAAAAAAGCCCGGGGAACTCAATTTTATTTCAGTTCATACCCTGGAGCGAGTACCCCACTTAACCCTTTAACTGCCAAATTACTTGAGATCTTGAGGCAATTTTCTCAATGCAGGTAATTAAACGGGATTTAGCTGCCCTACATGAAGGGCTCCCTTGAGAGGTCTGCTGCTCTAGAATACCGAGGACTCAACTTGTATTGTGACGTCGCCAATTTCAACCGTTGTTGTTTTGCTCGCGAGCGTAGCAACTTTTAGTCGGTAAGTACTCAGTTTATAAGTGTGTTTTCGAGCCATTTTCCACTGCAGAAGCTCCCAGTCTGGCATCATTAAGCTGGAATGGAGAGTAGCGGCAAATCTCTGAACGAAACCAGGGATGAGGGATAATTTCATGCCGACTGGGATGAAAAAAGTGTTCGTGTCAAAGCATGGCGGCTCTGAACTTGAGGTTGTTTCTCTCGCCGTTCTGCGGTGGATTCTTGGACCTAGCAAGGCAATTTTGGCGAGATTTGACTTGCAAAGAACCTGACTTTTACAATATTTCGCTAGTAGGTCCGAGTGGCTCGACACTCTAGAAATTGTTGATGTCAGGACTTCCATTTCGCTGTGGCATCACAGTTCCCAGAATGCAATTCGAGCGCCAAAGAAAGTGGTTCGAATGAAATAGCTGATGCTTGACTCACTGTAGGCGCGAGAGGCAGAATTGAAGGTAAATGCTCAGTCGAGAGATGAAAGTTTTCTGTCATTAGGAAATTTTGCTTTCAAAAGGAGATTTTAAATTAAAGAGGTTAAAGCAAAGATGTGTGATTTTCGCTTTGCTCAATGGTGCATAAAATGGGCATTTGTGGTTTTGCTTGAAAAGGAACAACGATATGGAAGGGTAATCAAAGGTTATCCTTAGTTAATTTGCCCTTCAGGCCTAAAACAGTTACTGGTTGACACTAGAAACAGGCCATCATAACCAGCTTTCTAAATTTGAGAATGTGGCAAAGCTTGAAAGTGGTAGCCCTGTCTATCGTACGAATTCGTACGATTGGCACTTAAAGGACTTTGAACAGTTCTCTTGCTATGTGACTAGTTCTGCTCTTCCAACAGCTTATCGGATTGCATTTAAAAAAATACAAAATGGTTTTCGGCTTTCTGGATTCTTCCTTTAAAAACTAAAAATGTGGCAAACTGATATTTTTGCTTCGTAACCGCACCTCGATCGAGACTCTTTGTGACAGTTACGTGACAAGTCAAATGTCCTTGAAGAAAATGCGCGGGAAAATGTAAATCAGCAGCATTATGCCTGACACTGATATATCACCTTCGATGTAAGGATTGGTTTCCATGTCTCAAGGTTGTCAAAAATGTTAAGTACTGTTATTCCACGGTGTTTTCGCGCATCGACTCGATTCCCTCGTGAATCTTCTTTGCCGTAATCCTCTCTCCATATTGAATTTTTAGTTTTTAATTTCTTTTCCTGAAGAACTGGGGCCAGTTAAGCTGCCGAAGCGTTGAGTTTTGAAATCTTAGCCTCCGATAAAATCCCGAAAGAAGGAAACACATGTAACTTATGGGGTATTCTTCTCTCTTTGGCTTATTTTTAGGTATAGTTAAAGGTTGTGTATGTTAAGTGCTACCATTTCGATAGTACTTGGTGTGTTTATTACCTTACCTTAGCGCGGACCTTACCCCAGAATTAATGTTTCTCTGGTTTTTCTCCAAAAACAGGCCTTGTCACAGTCGTTAGGCTACCTAACAGGTTCTTTTATCTTGAGGGGTTGGAAGACACGTTTTTGCATAAGGGTGATGGTCCGCATGTTCCTTTTACCAATATCTTCTTTCAACACAAGCAATATGATTGTGATCGGGATGGATCTGTTTTCGTTCGGATGAGGAAATTGCAATAATCATGAAGTAGTTGATTTTTCATGGCTTTCAGTCTTCATGTTAGTGTGAATGCTCTAATTTAGAACAAACTGAAGACAACATAAAAACCACCAAGTCACCTGATTATGGATCGTGCACGAAACGTTTACCAATGCAGAGGTACAACGACAGTATTTTAAACATTACTGTTGACCGCTTTGTGGATCAGCAAACGAAAATTTAAGGCCTAAGCCCGAAAAAAACCGGAAAGAACCGGCGTGAAATAAAAGCTGGGAAACTGTCAGTGACCCTTCCTAGGCCATTATATTGTAACGGGTTATTGCGTGACAATGTCATGTAGTGTGCTGCATCCCAAATCTGGTGCTTCCATATTTGAGGTGCCATATGCGTAGAGTTATGGGGGAAGCGTTCGTTGTAACTGTTGTAAGCGTAGTTGACAGCGGAATTAAAAGGAGTGGTCATCTTATCGAATACGTTTATTTACTGGAACCAAGAAGTTGTAACAATATGATTGAAAATTTATATGCTATTTAAAAAGGATTTTCAAAATGTTCGCACGGAACCGTGCAATATTTTTGCTCTGTTCACACGAAACTGACGATTAAAGTTTAACCTTTGTCAGTGGTTTTACAATCTGTTCATGCGCAGAGCGCTACTTTACGAAATCCAAAATGGCGCCAAGAAAGAAAGAGAAAGGCTAACGATAGCAGGGGAAAAGAGGGCAAAGATTCAACACCTGAAGGTGAAAAATATTTCACTTGGACGGATGATGCGGTCTTCGGTTTGTAAGAGGACGCTAACACAGCGTCGCCTTCCTGCTTGGGAAGCTGTGCAGGTCAAGGCCATTTGAAGGATGATATTTTGCATCAACACCGTGATGTTTCCAAGCAAAGCGATTAAAATTCTCTTCTTCCAGCTCAGTTACCACGCATCCATGCAACCACGCCTTTCCCATGAAAAAAATTTAGATGGTCAAGGTGTTCACAGCGCGCCGTACCGGCTAAAAATTCGTCCCCAATTTTGGCGTTCAAATTTTTGAACGGCGAGGTGTCTAAATTTTCGTACGTTAAGCGTGGTTCCGTGTGAACGGAACCCCTAAATGCACGAATTTTCGACCGGTAGAAAATTCGTCCGGTACCGTGTGAATGTAGCCTAGTCGCTGATCGCCCGGCCTCCGCCATGTTTGGTTGGCGCTAGGATGATCCGCCTTCTTGGATCTTCCTAGTGGTAGGATCTTCCTCCCTCCAAGGCGTAAAGGAGGCCTAAGTTTTCAAAAATCAAGGAAGTTTGCCTGCACGCAACGCAAAGAAATTCCAGATTTCCTGAGGACAACCATCTGTCACCCTTTAACAGTCTTGCGGTTTATGCGGTTTCTAATAAAAATGTCAAAATTTGAAGTTCATCCTCTGCAAATTGACAGAAACATGAAATCTGCCATGCAGCAATGGCAATAGATGACCTGATGTAAGTGGTTTTGACAAACGTTCCCTTCAATGTAATCATCTGTATACACACAGTGAAGTCAAAGGTTGAGAGTTGCGCACATTTAATGTTCAACCGTTTCAGCCCTTTCGGGTTTCATTAAAAAAGGTCTGAGGTCTCTCTTGGGTATGGTTATTCAAATAAACGTTCTGTAGGAGAGAATTTGTCCATCCGTTTTAAAAGGTTTAGGCCGATTCGTCCGTCCACCTTTAAAAACTATGAACGTGGAGATATTTAGACCCCCTGTCACTATACTAAGCTTATGCCAACTTCTTGACTGGGTTAAAGTGCAGTTGAAAAATTGTTTTTCTATGCATCACGTACACAATGGTAACACTGCAAAAAAGCCAGTCTAATTTTATCAAAAGGGTTATGCCCAAGCGCATGTCCACTTTTGTAGACCATGAACGTGGTGACATCCAAACCCCCTGTTACTGCACTAAACTTTATTAAGTGCACTCGAAAAATTACTTTCGTATATCTAATAATTTAAACATCACGTACACAAAAGCTTTACTCTGAATAATTACGCTATTTTGAAATATCTTAATTCTGAGATGACGCAGTGTTGTTGAATGATAACCTTGTACCTTTCTTGATATGACTAATTGTGTACACTGATTTGACGGTGGTTCAAAAATCAAAAACAGGAAGGGCTTAAATTGTGTTGTGAACAGACTTGAAAAACAAAGTACTCATCGGCTTAACAGGTTTTATTCAGTATTATCAGTCGGGACTTCAGACATAGCACACAGACTGGAGTGAGGACGTGCATCCCTTCATGTTTACGTTTAGAGGTATTTCAGTTTCAGTCAGGATGCAAAACGACAGTGTCTCCCGAAGATACTCAGAAAAAAGAACATTTATATTCATTTTTAGAAAATATCCGTGGGGCAAAGAAAATACGGGAAAAGACCAGAACAAGTTGACCAATATTTGCAATGACTGGAGTCTTAGGGTGATGCTGCCTCTTCGTCCGGCCTCGACGAAGCATGTTATTAAATAAACCACCTTAGTGCTTTAGTTGTGAATCTTGACCTTGAATCCTGAGATGAAACTTGATTGATCGGCATAGATGCTCCAGTTGATTGCGGTTTTCAGAACTTCCTCCTTCTCTGTTATTCAAGTCCAAGCCATGTTTTGCTGTTGTCTCGATTTTCCTTTTAACTAAAGGAGAAAAAAACACCACTAAGCGCATTTGCGGCAACATTAAAGAGGAAGTACTTAATTAAGGTGGAGGTACTCGTGAATTTGAGCGAAATTTTAAGGAATTTAAAGAAGAGATTGAAATGTAAAAAAAAATGCTTTGAAACACCACCAAACAGTTTACACCCCCAAAAGAGCACTGCAGGGTGCTGGGGAACTGTTTGGTGTCCATCTGTTATTTTTCAACTTCAAATTCCAATGTTAAACCTTCATTAAATCTTTGAGAAAAATTATCTTTTCCCAAATATACCCAAACATCACCAAAAATAAATCACCAAATATCCCACAACATAGCTTCAGCATTTTTGCGAAGAAAAACCGGTGTTCAGGTGTTTCCCCGCCAATAGAGGCTCTGGAGAAGCCAAAGACAGTTTGAGAGATTTGCTTGTGCCGGCTTTTCTCCTAAAATTCTTGCTTTTCTCTCACTTTAGCTTTTCTCAAACAAATTCTGAAATCAGCAAGCTAATCTGCTAATTACCATTAAAAGTCAAATGAGTTAAAATATATTTTTGCTGCATCGCTGGTATTTGTCCTCATGCAGGAAGCCTTAATCAGCTGCCTTCCCAAAAAAGCTCAAAATGAAAATATATTCCGCAGTTCAATATATGAGTTTCGTATATTCACAGACATTTATTTGATGGTAATGTATAGACCACATCAGTATTTTTGGTTCCGATTTGGCATTTCCTGTCACTTCCATTCATTTTTCCACTCTTTAATCACCACTTTGTAATCTTATGTTTGTTCGCTTTCAGTTAGCATGTCTGGCGCTCTTCAACCAGTCATTCTTCCCTGACGTTTCATGAGGTTTTTCAAAACCTACACAGTGAAGAAGTTGCAGTGAGGACGCCAAAGATTCTGCCTTAGCACACCAGTGGCCTTCGAATCGAATCTAGTGCTTGCCCTTGCATGGAAGCTTGAACAGCTTTTTGTCCAGTTCATAGCCATAAAACAATCAGAAACGCTGGTGAACTACATGAGAATGAAAGAAATACTTTATTAAATTCCAGTCAAGGAAAATGAATATGGTGTGGTCCTTCCCATGCCTGGAGCCCAGGGTGATTAAATTGGTTCCACCAACGTAGATTTGGTAGTAGTTCGAACTGTTTATTAGGTCTTGAGACGAAATTTAGGGAAGTATGGCCAGGTAAATGAAAGCAATAAACAGTACATTTTTCGGTTGCTACTTGACGATAGCCGTCAGGAGCCCATGTAGCAGTGTATTATCTAGCCCTCTCAAGTTTTCCGATGCCTGCCTCCTAAATAAAGAAATTTGACATCAGTCGTACAATAATGGTAATGGTAATGGTTTATATACCGCACATATCACATAGTTTCAAGGCGGTTTACAATGGTTCTCTAGGGTGAGATTGGACGTCAGCCTGTAAAGGCGTGTCTGGCAGCCGCTATCAATAGTGCGATTTCTAGCGGCCACGTTCGTAAAAGTGAAGTTCACAATTCCCACGCAACACAAACAGGAATCAACGCTTCCGTAATAGAATTTTCAATGGTCTTTCACCCAAAAATTGATCGAGGAAATTAAAGAAAACTGAGTGCTTCCTTTCTCCCCTGCTATGGTCCTATGGGAACACCTTTAGACGAGGCTGTAAAAAGCTGAACTGATAGAAATGTCAAGGTAGGATGCAAAATTAATACCCGTGGCCAGAAGGCAGAGTTCTAGGTCTTCTAAATTTACACTGGCAACATGTTTCAAACATTTCCTGAGATATCAGAACGCTATGTGTGTGTTGTGCTGGCTTTCTAATTACATCTGCAAACGGTTAGACTTTCTATTCTCCTCGGATAAGGACGATAAACCAATTTCATCTGCTTGTAAAGCGCATTTGATCATATACAAATGGAAAATGCGCTATATAAGTTCTAAATTATTAAATTATTATTGTTGTTATTAGGTCCCGTCTCACAACACTTTCCTAATAATATGTGGGACATTAAAGAACCCCCACACTGTTCGAAAAGAGTAGGGGATCGATCTCAGTGTGGTGGTATGTCTCTATCTCGCAGTGATGGTTGGGTTGGTAAATGCTCGGAGATACTAGCTGTATAAGCTACTCTAAACTCGGAGGGTAAATAAGGTTGATGATGAGGAGGATGATGACTTAAGCTACAATTTCGTACTTCTGGCGCCAAGCAAGAGACGTCGATGAAGATGAAAAAAAAAACATTTATAACAAGGAAGACAAGATGATGCTATGCTGATGTTAGTCACTGACAGAACTTGCTCCGAAGGCCTTCTTCATGCTTGCGACGCTCTAAAGGTCGGCACGCACGAGGGGACTAGTCCCTGCGACTTGCCCCTGCAACTAGTCCCCTGAAGAGTTTACACGAAAGGACTGGTCGCAGGGACTAGTCCCACGAACACTTCACACGAAGAGTTTTGAGGAACAAGTCGCAGGGACTTGTCCCAAAAATTCAAACCAGTTTGAATTCGTGGGACTAGTTGCAGGGACCAAATTTTAGTCCCTACGACTAGATTTTGTGGCAAAAATGGCTAGTTCACACGATGGGACTTGTTCCCGCGACTTGTTGCAGGGACTTGTCGCATGGACTAGTCCCCTCGTGTGTGCCAACCTTAAGATACAGTTTAAGCTCTTCATCAGTTTTTTTATTATAGGCATGTTCATTTGCTTAGCTATTTTTTGTAACAAGCTTTATTTACAAAAAATATACATTACAGTAGGAAAAACTAACAACAAAATATAATACAAAAAAAAAAGGAAAGAAAAAGAGAACAGATTACTACCAGAAAAAAGTTCGTACAAACAGAATACCATTACTATAAAATTAAGTCACGGATGAAAACGTCATGCAGCTACATATCAAGAGAAAATTTGTTACCGTAATATATAGATTTAGCCAAGCCTAAAGGCGGAGCTCCACGATTATTATTTTTTATTAGTATTGAGCAACACCGCATGGCTTTCCTTGCACCAATATTTTTTATCTTATTAGCTTCACCAGAGACCTGCCAGGGACACTACAACAGCTTGCGCCAATTACTGTAGGCCCGTAACTACAAATCGCTTCCCCATAACCACATTCTAGTAGAGATAGACCACCACACCGGGGACTACGTCCCCTACTCTTTTCGAACAGTGCGTGGGTTCTTTAACGTCCCACAGAATCAATTATGGAGAGTTGTGAGACGGGGCCTACGGTTTATCGTCCTTGTCCGAGAAGACTAGAAAGTCTAACCATTTGGAGATGTCATTACAAAGGCAGCACTTTCTCCTCAATTATTTAAAGACCCTGAGTGTTGGTCCGGCCGGGGTTTCAACCCGCGATCGACCTCCCGCAACGTAGTCCGGTGCTCTACCAACTTAGCGTTTAGAACAGTCAACAGGAATTGACTGTGGTTCAAAAACCTCAAAATATTACAAGAAAACAATACAGTCGACGCGTGTGTTTGTTCGAAAGCAAATTTAGCAATCTAAGAACGATCAACATCGTTGGAAGAGCATGTTTGAACGTTTAGCCACCTCTTACAATAGTGCAGTAAACAGCTTTCCATGTTCGATCATGTTCATCCAAAATTTCGCATTACGAACAAATGTTTGACCGTTTGGCCACCCCAACAAACAAATCGTACACAAACGGTAAAAAGAAACCAAATAAACCACATAACGTCGAAAATTTCAGTGATAATACGCAAAAATCATTTTTTGGACTCACTTGGTCCGCTGTTTGGTCAAACATTGTTATGCGTTTAGCCATCAAACGTTATATGTGACAAACACGATGTTGGATGAAAATGTTTGATCTTTTAGCCGGGGCTTAACAAATATATTTCGTAGTACGTTAAGCTTAGACATAAGCTTAAATGTCCTAGAAAAGAGAAATAGTTCGGATAGGTAATCGCATGAGGCCGAGTAAATTAAGGATTAATATCACTTGTGTTTTTAGAAATTTGCTGAAATTGCCCTCGTCGCACAAAACATTAGAGATACTTTACTAGGACTCATTGCGATTACCTGTTAATAACATAAGGGCAAACGTTTCTTTCAGTTCTTAACACTATAGAAACACTGACGCCGAAAAACGTGTACAAGCGGAGGAAAACAGTCGTTCGCTTGCAAAACAACAAACAACTTTCTTTGTGTCCAAAACAAGTAGATTGTTATTTATATCCAGTTGAGACAAAAATACAAGTTTCATTCCTGAACAAAAGTAATAAAGATTAAACCTCAAATGCTAAGCTTCAATTTATTATTAGTTACGTGTGTTGTCCAGCTTTCAGCGATAAATATAGCAAACGGTTTGTCCAAAGAAAGAACTTCTTCCACCAAGTTTGAGCTACTCGTTCCTCCCATTAATGCCGGTGAATTGTTAAGTGAACTTTCGTGGTGAGCTGCAAGATGCCGCGGTAAAGTGAACAAGCCCTTGAAGCATTAAATCATTTTGTTTTTCAACCACACAATCCGGGCACCATACAAGTGGACCCAAAATTTAAGAATTTCCTGAGAAAAATGTTTTGCTCTTCAATTTTATCAGTTGAAAATTTCGGAGTATCTTTTAAGTAGTTCTTGATTTTCATGCCTTTTACGCGAATTTAAAGACAGAACTTCGAAGAAGATGAAGTTGTTGTGCTCAAAATGAAGAAACCAACTTAATGTGTAATCTCGAGCCGCAGAAAACGCGCGAAAAAGCATGAAGCCTCTTTTTGGTTTGGGAGTCCTACAACTGGCTTAAGCCTGCGATCCAATCGAAAACCAGTACCTGTACAGCGGTCAACTTTAAAACAACAGCTGACCTCGATGAGTTCTTAACTTAAGCCCGCGATATGGTGACGTACTACTGGTCAGCGGATACCTTATTTTGACAGGTGTCAATTGGCCATAACATTGACGTCCAATATCAAAAGATGTACACAAAAAGAGGTACACAAAACGCGGGTTACAACACAATTAATGGGACATTTCACATCGCATACATGGAAGGGCGGACGTACGGGCGGACGTACGTACTACGTACGACGTACGTACGGTGACCAAAACCAAATTTCCTCGAATAGATGGGTTACCATAGTTTCTTAACCATGGTGCTCCGCTGTGGCCCTTCGGGCCGCCGGAGCTCCGCTATAATTAATTAAGCTAAGACGAGGATCAAATTGTCAGATTAAACATAAATCTTCTATCTTGTACCTGCTAGCTATTTTGGAAGTAAAATAATTAAGGGAGAGAGAGCTGCATTGTAACTTGTTAATGTAGATCAAGAGAGAATGAGGTAAGAGAACAGATCTCTGTGCCGCATCATAGTTTTCTTAAATCTATTTTTAGTTTCGCGAAGCTATTTTAAGTTCTCGTTCCCAATGTCGCGCGGTTCGGATGATCTGAACTTGTAGAAGCTCACGGTAATTATCGGGTCCGTTAAAACCCCCTAAGTGCCTTATTGACTTATTCAGTACGTCACAAACACCGTTAGTGCTTTGAAAACCTACAACTTTCCCAAATCCCTTGCTATGGTTAAAATGAACGATTCTTATTGCCAAATGCTCAATTACGTAGACTTCATCACTCCATAAACTGACCACAACTCCCAGTTTTCATCAAGTATGACCGTTTATTTTGTTTTAAAACCAAAACTGTTGGCTTTGAACGCCCATTGACAACACCAAAAATAAGCAACATTGCCTTGAAGTTTTTCGGACAAAAATATCTTTTGAAGCTAAAATTCTACGTTGGCAGCAAACTTCGACTCAACTTCTTGAAATCTGTTCCACATTTACCTGCTCACTTGTTTAGCGCGACGCGGATAACGCTTTTGATTTCACTTGCACTCACTGGTCTGTAATTTTTGCTTTTGTGACCCAAAGGAATTCTGGGAAGTTCTTGGATAACGGGCGCAAGACAGTCCGTCAATTTTCATTTCAGATATTTTTTAGAACCGTGTCGAGCCACCCGGTCCTGCTGGCAAAATATTGCACCGATTGCATTATTTACAAGTCAAAACTCGCCAAAATTGCCATGCCAGGTCCCGGAATCCACTCACAAAACGAATTAAGACACAACTTCACTACGTGGATTGCCATCACTCGCTCGAATACTTTGAGCGGCACACTTCGTGTGAAATTGCTTCTCGCCTCTGTTTTCTTTCAAAGGATTGCCTCTGCCCATCAACCAAGCTTTTCTTTTTTTCATGCCAGGCAGGGGGCTTCTGAGGTGGAAAATGGCTCGAAAAACACACTTATAAATCAAATAAGCAACGAATTGTAGCTGCAGTGTTCGTTTAGAAATAAACGACAGCTAGCGTGACAAGCGTGACAACAAAGATAGAGCCTTCGGTGTTGTGGACCAGCGAAATCGCCGTGGTAACCCCTTATATGGAATAGCGAGGTCGTCTTGACCTCCTACCCTCTGGAAATTGCAAGAAAAGACGTGCAAAAAGTTGGCATTGAAGGGGTTAAGCTGTTTTGTTTTCTATTCCAGATGGGAGTTGCAAACGTTTTGAAAAATATACAGTAAAGTTATCAGTTAAAGAAACAAAATGGTCATTTTTAGAGGTCGGAACACACCATAGTTTTCTTGATATTTAGATTTCAAAATATGGTTTCGGATCAGTTAAGTTACCGGGACTTTCGAGAAATAGGCCCATGCAGAGCCTGGGGATCAGAGTTTGCCGATACTAGTATTTTCCCTCTGTCGTGTCTCCGTCTTGTAGCTAGAAATATGTGATCACGATTGTCAGTCTGTTTTTTAAGTGTAGTCTGAGCGAAATGAGCATTCGCCATGAGCATATATATTTAGCCAAGTCTAAAAGCGGAGCTCCATGAATCGATTATGTTTTTTTGCTGGTATCGCTTCCTAAGATCCAGATGAAATATTCGATAGCAAACGTTTGGAAGAGAAACAAACTAACAAACATTGTTGAGCCCAAACAACTTTCAGGTGAAAGCGTAAAGGAATTCAAAGCGGCCGAGATCAAATACAAACGGTACAGGAAAACAAAGTGCGATGCGTACGTTTTCTCGAAGATTCCGCTTGGAGAAGGTGGAGAAAGATAAGTAACAAACATGTCTTGTACTGAGCTCGAAAAATTGCTGAGCAATTTTTACATAAATGTCCGTAGAAGAGACTAAAAGAGCCGAGAACGAACCTGATAGTTAAGTCGGTTAAAACAATCACTCGGAACTCAGAGCTGCATAATAGCGCCATTTCACACAAAATCGTTGCTTGGCTAAGTAGACACACCGAAAACCCTCATCGCTGGGCATGGGAAATAACAGTGAAACTTAAAGTTTCACTGTTACGTTCCATGCCCTGTTAATTATAACAAAAACAGGTCAAGACATTGCTTGTGCAACCACACGAGCTTAAACAGAGCCGTCCACTACAAAATTATCAAATCCAGCCTACAAACTTGTGTTTGACATCCAAACGCGGATTCCTACCGGTTCAAACAAAAAAAATCGAAAATTACTCAAGTTATACGGTGAGAGTTCTCCGGGAGAATATAAATTTTGACGGCATACCAGATTCAGTTGAAAGCTTCAGCCAACAAGATGCACGGACACCGAGCGAAGATACAAAGAACGTTCTGGTTAATTTTATGGATGTTCTGGGAATCGAAGATGCGAAAAATATCGAATTTCAACTGGTACACAGAATGGGTAAGCCAAGGAATGGTAGTCGTACAATCATTGCTCGTTTTTTTAATGTATTCTGATAGAGAGCCAGTGTTTAAATGCGGCCGAAAACTTAAAGACACGGACTATAAAATGTTTGAAGACATTCCAAAAGAATTACACGCATTGCGGAAAAGCAGATGGACAAATTGAAGAAAGCAAGGAAAGATGGAAAACGCGCATACTTTAGCAAATCCGAGCCGGATAAGCTTTTTATTGACGGCAAATATGTTCAGCTTTAAGACTATATTGGCGTTGTAAATACTTTTTCAGCTTTGGTTTCCGGTCATAGGCATTTCTATTATTTAGGCTTTATATTATAAAAATATAATTATATATTATGAAATGGCTTGAAAGTAACGAAAGGTAGTTTATTGGAAAGGCTCATAGTTTATCTTTGGAGCATAAGGTAAGGGTTTTTTTTCTCCTCATCTGTGTTTGCTTAGTGTTATTTCATGTTGAGTTTTTGTAGCATTTCCCTTTAAATTTATTTAAAGATTTCTCGGCTCTTTGCGTTGTAATTAGGATGTTATTTGTTAACTTGTCATGTATGTGTTATATTTTCGCATTGATATGTACAGTGTAACTTGCATGTATCTAGTTTTGGATTTTAGGTGCACAGCCCAAAGGAGCGCAGTCCGTTTCACACTGAATCTGCTTTATTTATGCGACTTATTTTTATTTCTGAAGGTGTACTGTTTATTTTATTATTATTATTTATTATTATTATTATTATTATTATTATTATTTTGGTTTTTCTATTTTGGTAATCTTCTGCATTCCCCGTTACAAATGGTTGATTGGCATTTAGATGACATTGGATAGTTGTAAATTGGTCTCTTTGAATGTGAGGGGCATTAACAACTTTCGGAAAAGGCGAACAATTTACACCTGGTGCCGAAAACAAAAGGCAGACTTCATCTTTCTGCAGGAAACTCATTCAAAAGTAGATTCTGAAAGACAATGGAAAAACGAATGGTGAGGCGATATGATTATGTCGCATGGAACTTCAAATTCTTGTGGAGTTGCCATTCTTTAAAAAAAAAAAAAAAGGCGTTGATTTCACTGTTCATTCAAAAATCTTGGATCCCTTAGGACGTTATGTGATCCTGAAGGCGGAGATTAAAGATAAATTGTATGTTTTGATTAACATTTACGCACCTAATAAGGATATAAATATTGTCAATTTTCTGAACAATTTACGAACGATCCTACAAAATGAAAATTTGGACGATGAAGACAATATAACTATAGGGGTGATTTTAACTGTCCGTTAATTCCGGTCCTTGATAAGAAAGGAGGCATACTTTTACCAAGTAAATCAGTAATTGAAACCATTGATTGTTTACAGGATGAACTCGATTTGGTCGACCTTTGGAGAGTAAAAATCCTATAGCAAAAAGCTACACTTGGAACCAAAACTCACCAATGATCCTTTGTCGCTTAGATTATTGGCTGATTTC
This sequence comes from Pachyseris speciosa, assembly GCA_016490735.1. Classification (NCBI taxonomy): domain Eukaryota; kingdom Metazoa; phylum Cnidaria; class Anthozoa; order Scleractinia; family Pachyseridae; genus Pachyseris; species Pachyseris speciosa. The sequence goes on along the minus strand of JAEMWC010000212.1, from coordinate 371,451 downwards.
GAATAATTTACAGGATTCAGTTAAGGTAACGAAGATCATTCCCGCCATCAAAACTGACCATGCAGCTATTTCTATAGAGTTTAACATTAGTAGTGATCACATTAAAGGCCCGGGTCATTGCAAAATGAACTGCTCACTTTTAGATGGTGACGACTATATTAGAGATGTTACAGTTAAAATACCTGTCTGGCTGGCCGAGGGTAGCAGTGATTTGTCGGATAATAGAAGTATTTGGGATTAGATTAAATTTAACATCAGAGCACACGCAATCCAGCATTCAAACCGTAAAGCGAGGGAAAGAAAAGAAAAAGAAAACATACTTCAAAAGGAATTTACCGATGCAAAGAAAAAGTTTGAATCGGACCCTACTAATGAAAACGTAATCAGTTTTAATTCGGCTAAACATTTTTATGAGGAAAAACTTCAAGGGATCATTATTCGTGCACGGGATCGTTGGTGTGAACATGGTGAAAAGAGCACCAAATATTTTCTTAATCTAGAGAAAAGGAACCATGTTAAAAAACATGTTCGAAAATTGGAAATCAGTGGTTCGATCACTACAGACCCCTTTAAGATACTTTCTGAACAAAAACGGTTTTATCAAGAGTTATATACAAGCAAGAATAGGAATGCAGGTAACACGCAAGCAACGGAATCCTTTTTGAATAATTTAAATATCCCTACACTTACAGATGAACAAATGTTATCGTGTGAGGGCAAGATTACTGCGAAGAAATGTGCTAAGGTTCTGCAGAGTTTTCAGCTTAATAAAGCTCCTGGCAATGATGGGATTCCAGTTGAATTTTACATCAAATTCTGGCCGATCATTAGTGAACCTTTTATTAACTGTGCCAATGAGTGTTTTATTAAAGGCGAAATGTCGTGCTCACAGAAACAAGCTGTAATCACTCTCATTGAAAAGAAGGCAAAGGATCGTTCATTTCGAGAGAACTGGAGACGTAGATTCTAAAATTATCTCTAAGGTCTTAGCGACAAGGATAAAAAATTTCCTTCCAAGAATCATCCACCACAACCAGAGTGGCTTCGTGAAAGACCGCTACATAGGCGAAACTATTCGATCGATTTTTGATCTAATGGAGTTTTCTCTCAAAGAAAATATATTCCCCGTTTAATGATCTTTATTGACTTCCACAAAGCATTTGACACCTTAGAATGGAGCTTTCTAGTTAGTTGCTTGGAAACCTTTCGGTTTGGTCCCGACTTTATTCGCTGGGTTAAGACACTGTACAATAATATTCAAAGTTGTGTTATTAACAATGGCCTTACAACAGATGCTACGTGCCCAACCTGTTGGTGGCCGAGACCGAAGATGATGCGCGTCCCGTGCGGTTTCGGGGGACGAATGCATCAAAGACTTTTTGGAGTGGTTGGGGACGTTGACCAAGGAGAACACGCACCCCGTGACGGTGATCGCCCACAATTTTCAGGCCTACGACAGTTACCCCATCATCAGCTAGTATCACCGCCAGAAGATTTTGGTCGAACAAGTGCGGAATGATGGCAAGGTGCTATGTCTGGTGCGCGACGGAATTCGCTTGATCAATTCGTTCTCGTTTTTCCAAATGCCGCTGTCGACTTTTTGCAAGACCTCTGGGCCAACGGAAGTGAAGAAGGGGTATTTTCCGCACCTGTTTAACACGCTCGAGCATGCCACTCTGTGGGCCCCCTGCCGGCCAAGGCAGGGCAGGGCATTACATGCCCAAAGGCATGACTGTCTGGCAGCGAGCGGACTTTGATCAGTGGCACGCCCAACAGGTGGCCGAGGGAACGGTGTTTGACATGGCCCAGGAGTTGGTGGCCTATTGAGAGTCAGACGTCCAGTTGCTGAAACAAGGCTGTTTGACTTTCAAGGCACTGTTTGAAGCGTAGACCGGCTTCAACCCGTTCGATCAAATCACCATTGCCTCGGCCTCCAACCGGGACTTGCGAATGAACCGCATGGAGCCCAACACCACTGCCAGCGAATCCTTGCAGGGGTGGCCTTTGAAAACCAATTATTCCAAGGGGGCCATGGAATAGCAGCTGTGGCACGAGCGCCATCTGCGCCTCGAGGAGTGGAATGCCTTGACCCGGAGGAAACAGAGGACCAAGATGCCATGGCCATGGCTTACCCCGATTACCCCTTGTGGCGAAACCACTTGGAACACGAGCGCGATGTGGATGAACACCGGGTGCCCGGCTCGCAGTACAGTCTGGATGGCTTTGGCCTTGTCAAGTGCAAGGTGTTGCCGTCAGAGAAACTGTTCCACCCCGTGTTGCCCCACCGAACCCACGTCAAATTGACGTTTCCGCTATGCCGCAGCTGCGTGGAGAGTAACGTGGACCGCCCCCTGTTCGACAAAGTGTGCCAGTGCCATCTCCCGTACGCGGAATGCGCCCTGGTGGGGACCTGGTGCGCACCGGAACTTGAGAAGGCCGTGGCCGTGGGCTACTCCTTCCTGAGCATTCACGAGGTGTGGCACTTTGACGATACGTGCGTGGGGTTGTTCGAGGATTACGTCAACACCTGGCTAAAGATAAAATAAGAAGCCAGTTGCTGGCCGCCCAGCTGCGTGATGGAAGCCCCAAAACGAGCTCACATCGACACTTACCACCAGCGGGAGGGCATTCGCTTGGACTACGATCGCATCAAGAAGAACCCCGGGCTTTGCGCACTGGCCAAGATGATGCTCAACATCATGTGGAGCAAATTTGGGCAACGCGAAGACAAGACCCAAGTGCGCGAGTTCGTGGAGACCCAGACGTTGCACCTGTTCTTGGACAACGACCAAAACGACATTGGGTACGTCAGCCCCTTTACTGAACAGCGCGTGGAGGTGTACTTCAAGAAGGAGACGCATGCCGCAAGGCTCTCGCCCAACCTGAACATCTTCATCGCCTGTTTCACCACCTGTTGGGATCGCCAGCGCTTGTATGAGGCCCTGGAACTGCTGGGGGAACGCGTGTTGTATTTTGAGACGGACTCGGTGATCTTCCTGCACCGCCCCAGTGAACCCGAACCGTGCATGGGGGATTATCTGGGCGATTTCAAGAGCGAACTAGAAGCCGACGACCCCATCGTGGAATTCTGTTCGGGGGGTCCCAAGAATTACAGATACCGGACGCGCAGGGGACACACCGTCTGCAAAGTGCGGGGGTTCTCGTTGAACAGCAACCTCGTTCCCAGGGTCTCTCCTCTTCCCGCCCCCTGGAGCGAGAGAGAAGAGACCCTGGTTGGGTCTAGTCACGTGTGTCTGAGACAATTGAAGACGTTAGGGAGGGGTCCTTATATCTCAATATTTTGTCGCCGTTACTTTTGTCACAATCCAAGCGAGGCTTTCGTGTTCTCTACTCGCTGACAATTTTATGGAGTCTACCGATCGACTGGGTTCTAGGAAGGTCATCGGTTTCAAAACAACTCTCATCCGTTGGAACCAAAAAGTTTATTTCTCTGATATTCAAAAAGCTTTCGATCACCATCGCTGGTTTAGTATCAAAAGGCGAGCATGGAGTGATGCGAAACGCAACCGCAAGTTAGTGTTTTATCTGATAAGAATAGCGTGTTCCCGACACGGCTGAGACAGCATATGAGAAAGATATAAGAATCCTAATATGCCCATGAACTCTTCATGGTTGCTGTGTAAAAGTTTCCCTTTTAATTGCTAACACTTTGGTTTTGACGCATACGAATTCATGCTGTAACAAATCAACGTGGTGTGGTACATATGAGAAGAATGATAATCGTTTCCTGTGAAAAGCGCCTCCGATGATTTTCACGGTCAAAGATTTTGGATCTTCGACAGCCTCTGAAAAATATAGCTCATTTATTTCTTCTTCTTTCTGAGTCGTTGCACTTCGAGAAAAATATAAATTTCGAACAAACTTCAGCTGACAAAATGTTCGTTGTGTTTACCACTGTGCAAATGAGCGACTTTTTTTTTCGTAGTATGAATAATTTTGGCGTCTGTGGTGCTGCGTCGGTGAAGTTTGGCTTGCCAACGGAGAAGTGATCATTTGGCCGTCTTTTGGCCAATTTAGCTTCGCGTATGTTTTCAGCGGGCTAACATGATGATTCAGAGGATGTTAGTGCTTTGTATTTTAGTTCTTTTGACTCAAAGGTCATTTCTGGGTTATCAACGCCTGTTTGTTGGAACCCGTGTTGTTTCTGTTTAGCGACTGTGGTTTTCACGTCCTTCGAGGCGTTTGGTTTGGATCATTTTAGTTCGTCCGTTGACCGTAAAGCCAGTCTTGTTATCTTAAGTTTGTAAGGATAGCGTTTTTAGCCGTGTGATTATCTTGCAATATTTATATTGCCGAGCCCGGCAGCAAGATGTTCAGTGTTCCTATCACGGGTATCTGTCTTTCGATCCTTTCTTTAGCACTGTAGCTTCTAAAAGAGCTACGCAGCGAAACTGATCACTTAGCTTTGGTTACGGCTGTGTTTTTGTCTGTGATCGTTTCGCTCCGCTCTGTAACTGCGGTCCTTAGTAGTTTCCTCCTTTTGTTAATGCCAGTTTATTGGCTGTGTTTTGAGTACGCCATGAAATGACAGGCAAGACCATGGTTTCGATCCTCCCTTGTGGATCTCGTCAGTTGCCGGGAATGGCTTGATTAGAGTTGCTCTTTAGGCAACGTCGTTCTTTTATCAGGATTTATCCCACTTGACATGGTCCGTGCTTTGCGGATAACAGTGCTCACACGCTTCGGTGGCTTTCCGTACATTTCCGTTCTCCCCTAGGCTCAGTAGAGACAACTTTCACACTAATCCGCCCCTCCCTCGACTTGTTTATTTGTACTCTCCCAGATTCTGGGAGACACGTGACCGGACCCAACCAGGGTCTCTTCTCTCTCGCTCCAGGGGGCGGGAAGAGGAGAGACCCTGGGAACGAGGTTGGTTGAACAGTGAGGGCACGGCGCAATTGAACTACGAGGTGTTGCGCCAAGATACCTTGGACGAATTGGACCGCCCCCACCACGCACATCACCAAGTCCCACCACATCGTGCGCGATGCCAAAGCCTACGCCCTGTACACCCAACCCCAGTACAAGGACTGCCGCCTGGTGTACTCCAAGCACGCATTGGACCCCATCACGGCTCAGACCTACCCTTACGGCCACGAACTGTTATCGGACTCAGACAGCATGGACACACTGTTGGAATGAATGTGACTTTTAATGCACCATGAATGTGAAAATAAAAATTACAATCTCAAACACACTTTGGCTTGCATGACTTTTTTTACCATGGCTTCTGGCCAGGTGTGGGTCCCCCGCAGGGCATCGATGACCTTGATCATTTTCTTTTCGGCTTCCCACTTGCCCCACAACGTCTTGGCATTGTCGTAATCTAGGTCGTGCTGTTTGGCCAGGGCATCCAAATGATTGATCCCGGGGTCGTGCTGCGCTAGGCGCCTCTTGAGTCGCGTTCCCGGCCACAAGCAATGGTCGCCAGGCCAGTGATCTTGTACAACCAATGTTGAAGATCCAATAAACCGCCGCGCATGCTCTGTTTCCGACGACGCAGACGCTGGCTGCGCCGACTCCTTTCCTGCATTTTACGAGATGTCTTCCCCATGCAATTGCAGTCTCACATGTCCACCGGCGTGCCAATCTTCTCAACCCATTAGCGGTTTCAAGCGCTCGACTTCGGAGGCCCGTTTTTTGCGGGTGGTGCGAAACTCTCGACTGGCCTGCAAGAGTTTTTGCGCTCGCGAAGTGGCTTGGACTAAGGGTGTGGTTTCGGAAAATTACTTCGTGAAACGTCTGGGGGCTGGTACGGGCCTTTTGCGCCAAGGGGCCGGTGTGGGTCTGGCTCGAGGGGTGGCGGACGGCGTTCTGGTCGAAGGGCGTTTGCTCTGGCCTTTTAGTAAGGTCTTGAGCATGGTGTTCAAAGGTCCCCTGACCAGACCCTCGTCTTCTTCCTCTTCCAAAGGTACGGCGGTGGCCGCGGGGATGCTGCCTTGTCGGACGCGTCGGGTTAGTTTGCGTAACTGCGCCGCCACTGGACGAGCTCTTGCCACCTTGATCCCCTCGGGTAAATTGGATTTCAAAACGGCGTGTTCCTCGGCGGCCAAACGAGCGGCTTTGTTGAGTCCCGTATTTTCGGTTAGCCGTCCCTTGTAATGTTCCACCAAGTTTTGCATCTCCCGGGGACTGATCAGAAAACGCGTTTGAAAAGCACTGGTGGCCATGTTCACAGAAAAGCACAACAAGTACGACAAGCCACATCCAAGATCCCACCATTGACCACGTGTTCCATTTGCCGGTGACACGCCTCGCAAGCGATTTTCTTCCTGCAACATTTCCAACCAACGGAGCATTTCGGCTTGATCTTCACGTAGACCACGCGTATTCCGTCCCGTCCGCTGCGTCCGCTACCGCCTCCGCCGCCGCCTCCACCTTCCCCTTTCGGAGCGGGCCAACGGCCGCCTCTGGAGGCCCTGGTGGTGGTCCTGGTGGTGGTGGTCCGGCGGGCCTCTGGCTCGGGACTTGGGGTGTTTGGGCGTGATAGCTGGTCGGACGGTGGGTCGGGTGGCCGTAGCCATGGGCGCTGGCCAGGTGATGATGAAGGTGATGGGTTGCCGTGGGGTGCTGGCCATCAGCAGTCCTCCGGCGGGTCGATCGGGCGGTGAGGCACGCGGCGTGTTGAGGCTGGTCACAGGACTGACTCGGGTCTCAAACAAATCCGAGAAAATCTGATTGGGGTCCAGGTTCTTGGCCTTCAAGTCGAAGGATGGCAGGGGTGAACGGGTGGCCAACCATGGGGACGTGGTGCTGGGACCCGTGCCAGGCCCCACGGAGGCCACGGTGGTGGTGCGAGACGGCGGTTGAGAGGTTCCCACGCCCGGGGGTGTGCTTTGCAAGTAGGAGCATTCCAATGAGTCCGAGATTGATCAGCTCAAGTGCAAATGGCGTCGCCCCGAGGCTTGGCGTTCTTGTCGCGCCCTCTCTCGCGCCAAGGTCGCTTGAAAGCGGGGTGTCCTGCTGCATATGACTCCTCGGGAACGGACGCGCGGGTTAAGCCTTCTCCGGGTAAGATGTTCGAGAAAAGATGCTGAGAATCATCTGAGGCGGGGTGCAAGTCCAACATTAAATACCCGTACGGCTGACTGGTCTCTTACCGGAACAATTTCGAGACCTCGCAGGTAGAGTCCGGAAAGGCTTGGGAAACCAAGGCTCGCATACCGGTTACGTCGCGAGGGTTCTTGAACGCCATGATGTAATTCGCATTGCGAGAGATGGTCTTGGCGTAGGGGCCGGGCGGAAAATGTCCTGGAGAATGTTGATGACCGAAATCTTCCGATGATGCGAGTGCTTGGTGAATAAGTCCAAGACGCTCTTGCGTGACAGCCTTCGTCCTTCAAATCGTCCAGCACCAACAGGCCACCTTGGGATGTGAAATACTTGGACAAATCCGCCAGGATGGGCACGCCGCGGTGAAAGGTGACCCATTTCATTCCCTCGTAACCGGGTAGCCACACGTCATAATAATACACCACTTTCTTGGGCGGCGGTTCGAACAGCGTGTCTCTGGTCGCAATGAGTCGTTTGGTGAACAAGGTCTTGCCAGAACTCGATGGACCGGTCACCAAGATTCTGCACGGTGCGTGAAACATGATTGTCTGCCCTCTGGTGCGCAAAACTCCTTTTTAACTTGACTGCATCCGGGGTTAAGTCGGCGGCGCAGCATCCGTTTGCCCAGATAGGCCAACCCTCCCAAAGCCAAGGGTGTCAAGGCTGGCGTGAAGGTCAACCCTCCTCCTCCTCCGAACACCACCGTGATGGCTTTGTTGGGAGCCTCCAAACGTAATGTCCAATTTGACATCGCCGGCTTGTCGGGGATTCATAATGGCCGCGTCCACATTGCCACTGGGGACATTGTTCCAAGCGAACAGCGTTCAGTTGGCGCCATCTCCCCAGTCACTGGGCTTCCCCATGCAATCTGAACTTTTCACCAAAGGTCCGGTGGCTTCCATGTAGCGGAAGTACCCGGCCCAATCTTTCAGGCTGTCCTCTTTGTTCAGTTCCAGCGTTTCGTAGGGATATTCCTTGCCTCGCACAATCTGTTTGATGTGGGTCACCCCAAATTTTTTAAAGGCAAAGGGGTAGTGATCGAACGCACCGTTGTAGGCTTTGCTCAGCACCAACCCCACCACCATGCAATCGGGCAGAAAACCTTAGAAGATGTCTCTTTCTTCGAAGCGCATGGTCTTGCCATCAAAGACAAAGGTGCGTACGGTGGGATAGGCGGCAATCTGGTTGTTTTTGCGCTTGAGTTTCAGGCTGCTGTACTCGGTGGGGTTCAAGCTCAGGCGACACACGCAAAATTTGCCATCAATCCATCCATCCATCAGGACCACTTTTTTCTTGCTAGCCATGGTGGTGCCAAACAGAAAGAATTCTGGGGAATTGAAATACAACTGCAGTTTGGTTTCGATGCCAGGCACCAGGATCCGTCCAGTGTAAAAGACTTCCAGATTAGGACTTTTGATCAAATCCACCTCCCCGGTTTCCAAGAACTTGGCTCCCAATTGCTTGAGCTTGTTGTCCGTTCCACTGACCCAGTCCGTTGTGATTTGTTTATCATTGTCAGCACCGGTAGCAGCCAATTGAGCCGGCACATTGACCATGTTAACCCAACCCTGAGGGGCCAACAAGGTTTCACCTTCCACTTCCGTATAACTGTCCGTCTGGGGACTCAGCAACGTGCCTTTAAAACGCAGGTTGGCTTGACGAATGATGGTGAGACCAATGTTGTTGACGGGGTAGACGTACTTGGTGTAATCGGTGCCAGACTGTTTGTGGGTTCGTGCAGTATCCGTTACGTCTCCCCACAACCCCGGATTGGTGGCGCCCTCGGTCACCAACTTGAGTCGAAGTTTCAAGTAACTGCGGAACAGGTCTACATAATCCTCCAGGGCCTCCACCTTGAATTCCATGGGCGTGATGCCCGAGGACACCGGCTCGAAGGTGTTCATCCGATAACCCTGGATGGTCACGTCGGGGGCCGGTAACGTGAACACATTCAGCGTGCCGCTCATCTTGCTCGAATCTTGCGTTTGCGTGTCCGACGAACTGATCCCCAGCGTTTTATACCCTGCTTCTTGAACATCAACCCCAAGGGTTTTGCATACTGAGCCCAAGGAAACCACCCACTTGACCGACGACCAGCCCTTTCAAGGCGCGGCTGTATCGCGGAATCGATCGCACGACCCGAATAATGGTATGATAGTGAAAATGTCCTTCTTAATTCATTTCCTTTTATGCCTCCCACCCAGAGCGCCACCTGCCATCGATTGCGGTCTCTTTCGACGCTTCGCTGCTGCAGGCACGGTCACCATGGGTACGGGGGCAGTCGCCACGAGCACGGGCGCTGCCGCCACGGGGGCAGCTGCCACAGGCACTTCCATGGGTTCGCTAGTCGCAACGGGCGCTGTGGCCAGTGGTACTGCAGCGGGGGCTGCCCGCCCTCGCGGTCTGGCCATGGACACTCGAGGCGCCGGCGACGCCACGGTCATCGTTGCAGCCACGGGCACGGTCATGGACGCGGCGGCCACGGGGACGGCAATCACGGACGCTGCAGCGGGCTGTCGCGTTCTGGCTCTTTTTTGGGGTGCTTGGGCTGTCCCGATGGGGGTTGGAACGCGTTTGCCCAAATCTTTCAACCCTTTCAACTCCAACAGAGTGTCTCTCAGACCGTCGCCGTTCATCTTGGGAGGAAAGTAGCGCGTCAAAGCGCCGCCGTCCATCTCGGGCGGAGAGTAACGCGTTAAACTGCATCCGCACATGCATTTCGACGTGCGCGTGGCGCTGCACGCGGGTTTTGTACCTTGTGCTTAAAATGCAAGGTGACCAACGTTTGCTGGCTGGGATCTCATGCGGAAAACTCCACGTGTTCGCCGGTAACTTCCGTCACTCCAACCTCTATGACTTCTAAGGTGCGTTGCCGCACGGGTTGAAAACATTCGTTGCGCGATTCGAAAAATGATTGTACTTGATGTCCCGCAGCAAAATCACTTTTTTGCCGCCCACCATAACAGGGTGCCCGGTCGAGGTCCCACCACATGCCCGAACATGGCATTGATGTTGATGAAATGCCACTTGACTTTGCAAAAAAACATGATCATGTCGTGTGTGTTCTTTCGGGGTTCGATGGTGATCAACTGGTCGCCACTGACGAAGCTATCTTTGGTTTGCGTCAACACGCCAGCACTCGTTTCTCTCATCATGGGAATGGCGTGGGGTCCCACTTCGAAGTCATAATGCTGCCCCTGTCCTCGCTTCACCCGTTTGACCCAACCCATGAGCTCGAACCAATGCATGTCAAAGTGCACCACCGTGCCCTGCATGGCATCACCACCATTTCATCCTGCTCGGCGCGTCTTTTCCAGCTGAATTGGATCTATTTCTTGATCTGGCCCTTCTCTTTGATCGAATGCGCGAGCTTCGACTCTGCGATGGCCAGCAGACTCTTGAGGTAGTCCACGCCGTGGGCAAACTCCACCCGCTCGTGCGCCGCCTTTTGGTCGGCCATCATCACATCGATCATTTTGACGTCGTTGGTGGCATCGGCCAACTGCACAGCCGTCATGGTGGACATGGCCACGTGATTGGCCACGTCCAACTCCAAGGGTTAGAGATTGAGTTTGGCGCGTGGCAGCGTCACGCTGCTCAAGGCCACTTGCCAGCCATCGGGGGGCGGGGGGGGGTCCGACAGATGAGCCAATCGCACCTTGTACAACGAGGGATTGTTGCTCTTGAAATCGCGGGTGCGGTGACTGGGCAACGTCACGTAGTAATCCTCCATGGTGACTCTCGCCGGGCGGTACCGACTCCTCTTTTTATAATCCCTTTTCTTAAATCAAAAGTGCAAGGTCACGTAGGTCTGCGCGCGTCCGTCGTCCGTAAACTGCACCAGTTCCCCGTTGGTCTCCGCGATGCTGATCTCCACGATTTCTATGGTACGTTGGCGCACCGGATGATATTTTTTTTTGCAGCGGCTCGTAATACACCGTCCCGCGCCCCGTGCATTTGTAGGTCACTTCCCGCAACAGGTCGGTCTTCCTATCGCCCACGATGGTGCTGCCGCCCACGTTGCAATGCACTTGCAAGGTGCGACTGGTTTCGCCTATCACATTGCGAAAGGCTTGATCCAAATTGACGAAACTCCAGTTGTAGGCACTGCTCAACGTGTACACGCGATTTCCGCCGTTCTCAGTGGTCGTGAACAAAGTATCTGATCGGTAGGACTTGTCACACTCCCTCTTCCAGGTACCGTTGTCTTCTTCCCGCAACGTGGCCAAGGCATTGGGTCCCATGATGATGTGGCCCACTTGGTTCTTCTTCAACCAGCCCATTCTCTCTCCCAGCGTCTGGTCAATGCTAAATGAGAGACCGGGATCGGTGATGATCAACAGTTCGGGACGACCTCGATCCGTAGTCAACTGGTAACGAAGGCGTTTGGTCATGGTGTCTCCCGCGTTCACGTGCTCCACGTCCTCTTTGTAAGTCAATCTGTCGATCAGGGCACTGGCAAATTCCACGCCCCCTTCCATGAATCTCTCCACGTTCATCTCCTTGATTTCTTGTCACAGGCACGTCCTCCACCGATCCACCCCCTGTGACATCCTTCTTCGTGAACCCCGACAACACCAAACGCGCGGTGAGCTTCTGCACCAGCGGCGGCTAATCCACGCTGCTGTAGGCCGACGAGAGGGCACTCAAGACCACTTCTCAACCATCCTCCGGAAATTCCAAACGACTGGGCAACCGCACGCTGAACGAGGCGCGCGTGTTGTTCTTGAATTCCGAGCTCCCGTAACTGGGTAATGTGACGTAGAACTCACCCATGTTGGACTGACGTTCAAAGACTCAACATCCGGCTTTTTATTCGACCCACAAAAACGTGGCCACTTTGCGTTTGGCGCCTGGGCATGCGACACCAAACTCGACAGGGTCGAGACCTTGGGTTAAAAGCGTTGCGAATGACCGCGGCCCAGAAAAGCAGTCATCAACTCCTTCTAGGTCTTGTCCAAGGTACCAGCCGTCTTTCTGCATTGGACCATGCCTCGCAGTTTTTTCCGATAGGCTTTGTGCGCTTTCCGGACCCTCCGCGTTTTCTTCTGTTGAGATCGAGCCGAGGTCCCGGTCTCCACCACAAACGACCAATTCTTCCAGCCTGGACGACGACGCGCTGGGGCCTTCACTTTGCAAGGCACGCGTTTGATACAAACCATCACACCAATGCACTCTTGTCTATCCAACTGTCGTATTTGGCAGGCCACCCCAACCACATGACTTTTATACGTCGTCCCTTCCTCTGCAAAATCTTCTCCACTCGAAAGAAGGCCCATCGGTCACGGTCACGCGTTGTAGGTCCTGTTGGTAAAACGTGCCCTCCGCCGGCGTACCATCTCATTCTTGCAACTGATAACTGGGCACGATCCCCGGGACCACGCGACACACGACAAACACCTCCTCCGTCCAGCCCGGCAAATAGCTCTTTTGAAACACTTGTTGCTTCTTGTTCAAACGGACACACGCCCCCACTCGCAAGGAAGGTGCCTGGATACGCCGCCGGGGCTTGGCCCGCAGGCGATCCACGTACAAGCATTCCCACACAACCGCCGCGTTCCCCGCCGTGACTTTCTGGGTCGCCGTGCCGATGCTACCATGTTTGGAGGCATTGTACCCCTTTCAAGTACTTGTACGACCCTTGAGCCATGAAGTAGCGGTACAGACGATCATTGAATGTGCGGTTAAACCGTTCGGCCACCGCAGCCTTGGTATCCCCGCTGGTGGAAAAGTGCGTGGCTGACGGCCGGTCACGTCTTGGTCCTCACCGGTACCACCCACGCGTACTTGGACAGCACGTCAATCACGGCGAACAGGTACCGGTGGCTCTTGTTGACGCTGGCCAATTTTTGCACTTCTATCAAATCGGCCACCCACTGTTGATCGCGGCCAAACACCAACACGGGCAGGGTGGGAAATCGGAGACGCCGTGGCCGATGCAAGGTGTAACTGCGCACCCCTTCCAAGACATTCCGCGCTCCGCACAACGAAATTTTCTTGGTCTCGGCAAACCAACGCATTCCACCCAGACTTCCCACTCCCGCTGGGGTTTCGTATTCGGCCGCCGAGACCGCATTGGTCTTGTTTTTTTGACACTACTACACACACACCCTTCGTAACCCTCTTTATTTACATTTTTACATCACTTTCCGGGAATCAAGGGTTGACAGTCCTCGTCAGAGTCCTTGAGCTCTTCCTCGTTTGAGTCCTTGCGCTTCTCCTCGTCCGACAAGATCACCATATCATTCGACGTGTCCAAGTCCGCCAATTCCTCCTGATTGACCAGACACTCTTTGTACCGTTTGCAAATCGCGCAGCCATAGGTTTGCCAATACAATTTGTCCTCGTGCGTGCCAAAGCCGTACGCATCGCGTATCAGCTCCTGACATTCCTCGCACAGCACCTGATTCAACAAGAGTTCGCACCGCCGTTGCCACAGTCGATGCTCCTGGCGCTCCATCTCAATGTGCTCTTGTTTCTCGCGATGCAAGGCCGACACCTCGTCCATCAAGTTCAATTCGCTTCCTCCTTCTCCTTCTTCATCGCTTCCAGCGCACACCTCTCCTGGCAGCCCGGTCTCTTTATCGTTTCCTGATGCACTGGTCCCGCCCGAGCATCCCCTCCGAGCATCCCCCCCGAGCATCCTAAGGCGTCCGCAAAATCTTGAAACAAATGCCCCTCACACAGCTAAAAGGTAAAACCGGCCTCCAACCCATTATTCACCCGCGACAACAAGAACTCGCCGTCTGTCTTAAAATCCTCTCCTTTCAATTTCTGGTAATAATGCTTGTAACTCATCCTCTCCTTTTATAGTTACCACGACATCCTCTCCTTTTATAGTCGCCACGATGACGTCACTCCACCTGATCCTATTTGGTGCGGGTGGCGTGAACCCGTCTGACCAATCCACGTTCCCCTGACGTATTTGGTGCGGGTGGCTTGAACCCGTCTGACCAATCCACACATCTCATGACCGTATTTGGCGCGGGTGCGTAAGACTCCCTGCTTAAAAACGCATACGTCACACCAACGCAATCAACTGTCTAAGCATGTCCACAACGACGTTCGACCATGGCCTGGAATGAGGAAAAAACCGTCAGAAACGCCACGGGGAAGCTGGCCGCCACACCCAGTTGAGCCAACGCCTGCCCGACGATACCACCAATCGGGACCATTTGGCCACCTCCGAATCGCCGCCCCAAGGCACTCGCAAGAGAACACAGCCCGTCAAACCTCCCACCAGTGCCGCCAAAAAGATAAAACAAGCCACCCTAGTCCTGGCGCCACCAACGCCCCCATAGAACGCGGACGTCCTGCGCCGCCCACTCCGTCCTCCCCGCTGACGGAACAGGAACTTTGGAACGAGGAAACGCAAGAGGCCAGCGATCAATTCGAACAACTGATGGCCGAGCTCTCCTAAAAAACCTTGGCCGACCCCTACACCGAATATCTTCTGACGCGCAATTATCACATCGTCAAAGAGGCCGACACCCTGTTCGCCTTCGGCCGCTTCAATCCCGCCAAGTGCCTGCCCGAGTTACCTCTACACGATACCTCTGACGTGGATGTGGCACCGGGTGGAGCGTGGCTCTAGCCAAACGATTGCCAACCGGTTAGCTCAGTGGTAGAGCACCGGACTACCGTGCGGGAGGTCGCGCGTTCAACTCCGGCCAGACCAACACTCAGGGTCTTTAATAAATTGAGGAGAAAGTGCTGCATTTGTAATGACATCTGCAAACGGTTAGACTTTCTAGTCTTCTCGGATAAGGACGAAAAACCGTAGGTCCCGTCTCACAGCTCTCTCTCTCTCTCTCTCTCTCTCTCTCTCTCTCTCTCTGATCTGTTCTTGTGGGACGTTAAAGAACCCACACCACTGTTCGAAAGGAGAAGGGGACGTAGACCCCGGTGGTGTGGTCAACCTTCATGGGTTGTCGGAATGCGTGGGTTGGGGTGTGGGGGGCACCTTGCATGGGACCTTGGAGTCCCGTTCGTGCCTACTCCTACTGGGTAGTCCTGTAACCAGTAAAAGCTATAAAAAAACAAAACAAAACAAAACAAACGTTTGTTCTGCTATGACGTCATCCGACAGGTGCACAAACTGCCCTTCCGCCCCGCCCCCGCCGAGCTCGCCTACCCCCCGGAGGACCTACGCAAACACCTCAAAGCCCCCTACGACGAACATTCCTCCAGGGTGGCCGAGTGGAACAAGACTTACTCAGGGAGATTGGCCTGCCCAACTTAGACCTAGTAGCTTTCGGTTGCCCCACGTTTGGCGACATGACATGCCTAAGTACCGTGGCCTCTTGCGGACACCACGTCAAAGCCCCCCCAATCCCACTGCCCCAAGGTGGAATGTTATCATTTTATTCAATGGATTAGCCTGTGTAGCAGGCGCATAAAAGGGTGGGAGGGGGGCTGGTGAGTCTGGAGAAAAACGTGGCGGAGGGGGACTGGGGGAGGAAAGGCAGCGCCTGCAATAAGAACCCCTATTGATTCAATTCTACGGTCGCTGGCGGCCGCAGAATTCCGATTGGTCAATCAGACAATAGAGTGGCCTCGTACGGTAATATCAAAGATGGCGGCCGAAGGGGATGTATTATCGAAACCTTAAGCGGATTTAAACGTCGTCGCCACTCGCGAATTTACTTTAAAACCCGAACAAGAGATAGCAGTGAGAGCTCTACTCGATGGAAAAGATGTGTTAGCGGTTTTGCCGACAGGATATGGCAAAAGCATGATATAGCAAATGTTTGTCCGCGCCATGGACTATCAAATGAATGGCAAAGCAACGATTCTTGTCATTTCTCCGTTAGTTAGCATCATTAAAGTCAATCGGGTATTCAGCCGTCGATATCAGCGAGTTAACAGCGTCTGAAATTCGTCAGTGTAAGTTCAAAGTTATGTTTGCGAGTGCTGAGAAAGTCAAGGAGAAGACCTTCCAACAAATCCTAATCGAGAAAAGTTCACCGCTCCATCAGAACATTTGTCCTGTTGTGGTTGACGAATATGACACGGTCGAAACGTGGACGGGCAAAAGCACACTTTATGGTTTCAGTTATTTGATAGAATTCCAACGAAGTAGAGGTTGATGACAAACAAAAATTACGTATAAAAACATTACATAGCAGCGTTGATCGACTCAGTTTGGTTTATATATTTTTTTCAAGTAATATATTTACATACAATTCAACTCGAAAACAAAAATTGTCGCACTGTCAAACGTTTTCCGAACAATTAATTCTCCGTTTGGATTTAGGATAAGTACCTTGAGCTGGGCGCTTGATTTTCCCTCGATATCTTCAATGTTACAAAAGTTAGACAGAACGTCGGCATCTTGCTCAGCAGCAGTACATGTTACTTGCTCTGTCGAAGACGTGTCGATATCGCTGATCAATTCTGTGTTCGGAGAATTACTCCTGGCAAAGTTCTCGGAAAACAAGGCCTTTCTAGAACTTGCCCGTTTCCAATCTGAACAGTCTGAACGGCGTTCTCTTTGCTGCCGCCGAGTTGTTTTTTTTGCGTGGCTTCTTTCCGGCGTAACAGTCGTAGGAAGCTGTTGTTTGCTTCAATCTTCGCAGCCCGCTTCCCCGTTTAAATCTTCATTAGCAGATACAGCTTTCTCAATAAAACTGTAGAGTTCGGCTGCATTCCGAATTTTTCGGCCACAAGGTCTGCAGACCCGTTAGATAAATTTTGGTGTCGCGATAAAGGAAGCCCAATCGACCCGCAACACTCCGCTAAAATAAGTCCCGCACTTTCTTGTCTTCCCGAAGGCGAAAATAAATTTTCGAAGGATACTTTTGCTCCATCAGAGGTAAAACTCGCTCCACAAAATCTGCAGTTGTTATTTTGAATGTGTGTTTTGGGTTTTCTTCCTCGTTTACTAGGCTTTGTTGGAGTTGACATCTCTGTGAGGATTTACTCTGGCGTGGCGAGCGCGCTGCTACGAAAAATATTATTTTCACGCCTTTGCGATGAATTTCCGCTTGAAATCAGTCATGCGGAAAAGCGCGCGCCTAATTTTGATTGGACGTGGAAATGACAGTGAGTCAATCCAATTATGCAAATGAAGTGAGTGGAGGTGCAAAAGAGGCGGCTTCTATTGCAGGCGCTCCCTTTCCTCCCCCAGTCCCCCTCCGCCACGTTTTTCTCCCGATTTACCAGCCCCCCTCCCACCCTTTTATGCGCCTGCTACGCAGGTTAACAAAGGATGCGCGCTCAATGCGGATTACCCAGAGACATGACTTTAATCAATTAAGACCGTGTCACACGTTTGACTGCCAAGTATTAAAAACACAGTATCATAATGTTGGTCATGACTCTTGACAGATTTAAGGTAGGGGTAAAAACCTCCGGGGTGTCTTCTCCACCGCACGTTGATCTTGTGGGTCGGGTCCAAAGTCCGGCGACAATGAGGGCACACCCACAATTGATGAGGCACTTGTTGTTGGTATTGCCTCCTACACCACAGATACAGGCACTGTTTGTGCACGTGACATCCGCAGCAATGCCTCACCATGGTCGTCCTCTCGATGTCAAACGGTTCGCTACCGGCCACTCGTTTCTTCTCACTGTACAAGATATCCATGCAAATCACACAGGGATCCAGCGCAAAGTCAATGGAATTGCTCCCATACAACGCCATGTTGAACAATGACCCCACGTGTCCGCGACGGCCTTTCATAAACCACGCATCCACCAATCACCGTTCAGCGTGACGTCATCCACCGGGGGATGGGTGGTCCCTCTCCCTCTTTCCCCGTTCTCATGACACCCCCGGCCTCCCATTGGTCACTCGGTGTCTCATATAAAACTCCGCCCTCGCTCCCACAGCACACATTCATCTTGGCGCGACGTCGCAATGAATCCGTGATCATGTGCTTTCAGACAAAGTGGGTACCCGACAACACTGACCCGTGCGTCATTTACATGGCCTTCACCATGAGGACACGAATGGGTTGCCCCATCGCGCCCTCTGTTGTAACGTGAGCCAACACCTCCCCTGCATTTACCAATGGTTGCAGAGCTTAAATGATCGCCGTATGCCACGGCAACAGTGGGCCTGCCCCCATTGTCGACCTGAAGTCTACTTGCTGAACCATACTGACGATCCATGCTTCATCTGTCAATCCCATGATCTCAACGGCACTTCGTTTGTACCGAACGTCTGCCGTGCTGTTCCATGGCCCTGCAACTTACTTGTTTATACAGGCACGTGGCACGCCCCAGGTGCCATGTCCGCCTACATACTCACTTCACCTCCACTAACTTCCAAGTCACCAATCTGCCCCGTACATATCCAAGGACCAATCAACCACGTCGCAGTGCACGCATAGCCGCCCAGCAAGAGGAGTTGGCTTAACACTTAGAAATCTCTTTCAAGAGCCGACCAGGTCAAGCGGAACAGCGTTTTCGTCGACAGAGAGGACGCGTTCGCGGCATCTGCCACACGCAAAACGGGGTACCACGAGAACCAAGACCACCCAGTGACTAAAATGTTGTAAAATAAACAAAACGTATCATTAAACAGGTTGCAAACGAAATATCATGTGTCTGTTCATTGTAGTAGACCCTGTGGTCCAACGGATAAGGCATCTGACTACGGATCAGGGGATTGCAGGTTTAAATCCTGCCGGGGTCTTTTTTCAACAATATTATTAAACGCATTCCATCCAAACAGTGTTCCTTGTAGTCCACTCCCAATCCTCCTTTTCCCGGTCACGTGATCGAAAACCCTTTCAATGCAGGTTTCGAGTTTGACGAGTTTGATTGACAGCTTGTTCTGGCTTCTGGTTGGTCCATTTCAATTTGATGAGTTTCATTGACAGCTCGTTCTGGCTTCTGATTGGTCGAAAATTTTGACAGTTTTGAGGTCTATCCTAGGCCATAGTACTACTAGAGCGGTCAAATAGTATTATGTGTTTGAATGTATGTTTATTTAAAAACAAGCCAACTTAACCGCATGAAGTGGATTTCGGGAAAGGGAATAGGAAAGATTAATTACAAAATCTTATGTCCGAAAGTGGGGCGGGGAGGGGGGTTATTACAAAAACCAACTTCCAAATGAGGGGCTGATTAGAGAAGCAAAAGTAATAAGCAAAGGACCGCCAACGATAATGCTGTACGTTTACGTAGGATCTACAAGAGATCTAATCAAAACAAGCAAGGGTGATACTATACGTTTGCGAGACATCAACATGACCGAAACTCGATAAAGTAGGTTTGCAACTGTGTACAGCTGTTTCGTCCGTATTGGGACTCGTCAGCACGGTGTAGAAAATTTAAATGACGCCAGCTTCAATGTCAGCGCAAATAAATAGCACGACAATGGCCCGTTCACGATATTTTACGGCAATGGTATCGTGTTAGCGTGCTTAACATGGCACTGATTTTAACATCTGGTTATGGCTTGCATGGGTGCTGCTGAGAAAGTACTGGGCTAATACAATACAATTCCAAAATGCAAGCAAATTTGTTGTTTTGTTTGCATGTTAATTAGCCCTCTTTGCCTCGTCAAAATGTAAAAAATACAAAAAAATTGGCAGTGAAAGTAAGGCAAAGAGGGTTAATCTGAACGTGCATATGTAATATAATAAATTAGCCGCCATTTTGGAATAAGGTGAATGAATCCACAGCGAGACTATCCGTTATGACTCGAGAGAAATGAAGCGCGCTCGAACGCGAGTAGGTCACGTGCTGCCTGGGGATTATTGGAAGCGCGAGTTGAGCTACTGCCTTGCGAAAAAATTGGAATGATTGGTGGACACTGTTTGTCCTCAGCCGCAGTTGAATGTGTGGAAATCAATAATTAGACCTCTGACAGTGAAAACCCTTGGTATTGAATTCAACAGAAAAGTAGAAGAACGCTTTTTAACAAATAATTACTAAGTGAGGCCATTTGAAATCTTATATGCTAAGAGTTTTACGAGGTAGAATTTTTGCTTAAGAGGCATTCCCTAAAATTAGAGCACCGTGCAGTGTGAAGACAAAGTCGCTGATCTAAAATTCATACGGGAACGAAGGAAGTGAAACACAGTTCATTGACTAAGATACATTTCCAGCCGCAAAGACGAGAAAAGATTTTCTGTGAGCAATTCGTCAACAGTTGGTTTCCAAGAAGAGAGGAAGCACCCTTCTCTTTTCGCAGTACTAACTTTAATTAAATACACAGGAAATTGAAGTTAAGCAATGAATGTGAAATGTGATAAGATCTACTAAACCTTTAGTATTTTACAACATATTAAGTGACGAATCATTTCCCTTTCATTTTCTACAATGATTATGATTCGGGGGGTGGGGGGTGCTCCCTTATACGGGCCAGATAGGTATGTGCGGCCCCAAAGGGTATGGTTTTTAAGCCGTTTTGGTCTGAAATAGGGTATCGATTTTAACCTCATTTTAACCATTTTGGTCAGAAATAGGGTATGGTTTGTGCACCCTATTCCTGATTTTAGAAGAGGCCCCTTCTTCATCATCAGGCGATAAGACCATCAACAAAAGAGTCACAAAAGCCCTTCTCAAATTATGTTTACGCCAGCCGTATACGTGAAAGAGGCCTGAAATGGGGTATCGAATTTTTGGTTAGGTCTGAAATAGGTTAGGGAAAATCGCAGATTTTGGTCTGAAATAGGGTAAGGGTTTCTGGAAGCGGGCAGCACAACCCCACCCAATTTTTCTAGGAGTACCCTCCCGGGTTATGATTAAGTACACGCATCAGACTGAAAAACAAGTTTCCGAAAGACTTCCTGGGAACATGATGGCTGTCTGCCTTAAATGAAAGTTTCCGCTGCTTTGAGAAAGTAAGGAAACTAAATGGTTAAAATATCATGATCAGAACTTTGTTTTGGTTTTTTGTCATTCAGCCATGCAAAGTATGCATTTCCATAAGCAACAAGAGGCCATAATGGCCTTCACTCGGCCTTCCAATAAGCAATCGGAAATGTAATTTGCTACTTCACTGATTCACCTACACGGCTGTTTTCATATTTTGACTTAGTTGTCATAACGAGATCTGAATTCCTTTCAATATTTTAGTTTCAATATAGCATCCGCATTTTGATCATATACAGATAGCAGCACAAATGTCAAGAAATTGAGATATGGTAGAAAAATAAACGACCAGTCAAAGTCTCAGGGATGTGTAATATCCCGTACTTGAGTTAGTAACACTCTGAAACCCGATTTCTTAATTCTAGGAGAAAACACTTTTGTTTCACATTCAGAAAATGTTCTTCATTTTAGTAAAAAAAGTTTCAAATTAAGAGCTTGTTGAAAATAAGAAAAAAATCCACAACTTCTCTTCTTTTAAGATGTTTTTTTTTCTTGAATTCCAATCAGTTCTGTTCAGAGAAAAATAACCTTTTGTTGTTAATTCAGAAAAGTATTTCTGAATCTTGAGAATGTGTCCGCTCCCACACTGACTTCTGGTTATACAATTCAAGCAATGTGTTGCAAGAGTTGGTGACTGTTGACAACATGTCAACGAACATTGATTTTAGACGAACGGCCGCGGCGAAGGAAAATTCATAGCCAAGAAGCCGAGGTGGAAGACATTTATTTGTTTACAGAGCTTAAAAAACCTGTGCAAAAAAATTCGTCCAGTTTCTTGCTTGTAAAACTATTTTCAGGTCAAGCTTGCAACATGTTTTCTGGAATTGACCAATAGATTAACACATCGATGTCTCAACAGAACATCAAGATCAAATTCCAACACGCGCTCATCATGTTATTTGAAGCGGGTTTTCTCAGTCGGGACGGTCTTATTTCCGATGCACTTTTGGGCTTGAAGCAAGAAGAAATGATTGAATTTACCTGCTGTTTAGAGCTTGTGCGGTCTGTGCGGCTTCGCAGTCGGTGCATGGTTCCTTACTAAATAAATGGCAAGCGCTCAATTCTAACTAACAATAACACGGGATACTATTGACATAATAAACTACATCAGAAAACTCATTCAACCTCTCAAAATTACAGAGTTGAGTATGAAACTTCAGTGGCCCAGAAAGGGCTGGTGCACCATGTACCAAGTCCATTGTTAGTCTATTGTTTTCTTCCATTGTATTTGGTTTATTGTATCGTTCGTTGTATTGTTTCTCCATTGTTGTGTGCTTGCGATGCCAGCCGTGAAAGCTCATTAACTTGGTATATGTTGCACCAGCCCCAGAAACATCTGCATTTTAGTTTGGCTGTGTTAAAACCTTTCGTCTCGCTGTTGAACTCGCAAACATATTAGTTGTTCAAACCTCAAAAGCACAAGGTGAATGGACATTTTAGTGTGCGTGATATTTTCCGTGACGGCATTCATTCCCAGAGCGCTATATTTAGTTAGCGCTTGCGCAGAAACGCCAGCAGTAAGCTTTGTGGACGAAACACGACGACGACAAAGAATAAAAAGAACCACCGACAACTCGGTCGTCCCCCGTCCCCCGGGAAGGCCGAGTAAAGCTTAAATTAGTCTGTTTAGTGAAACATCTATCTTTGAAAGAAGAATTCCAAGTCCCCCCAACATTCATTCACCAAGCTTAAAATTTACCATTTCATGCACGTCACTCTCATCGCCTTCATCTATCTTTAAGGGGGGACTAACTTAACTACAGACTTAGCGTTGTTGCCAAGGGATTTTTGCGGACTGTATTTGTAAAACACAGTTTTTCGGTGTTTTTGCCACTGTATTGGTGAAACGTGCGAAGAGGTGAACATGTAAAATTAATAAATTGCTATTGCGCATGCGTAACTTGCCCCAGGCCCCAACCGCGCCTTAGAGAGAAAAATCCCTAAAACTTGAATTATGTGAAGTTCCGATTTTTTTTGCCAATCGGAGATATTCCATTCTTCTTTACAAGTCTACGAAAGCAATTGTTGTTAACGTACATAACTGCAATGATAATGACGAAATGGTATGAATTTGAGTGCTTATGACGTCATAAATCTCAGAAAAATGTGAATTTCCAAAAATCGATACGTAGAGTTTTGCACCTTGGCGATTGTTAACCATTGGCACCATTTTCGATATCCAGAAGTGTACGCTACTCGAGTTTTAGGCCTTTTTTCTGTTCTGGTCACGTGACTTACCAAATATGCCGGGTTGTGACTCGAAAATCTTGTAAACCTTTTTGATTGTAAAAACATAGCCAGACAGCTTGCCTGTGCAAGTTAGGGTTTCCAAGATATGAGCGTTGGGAACTTTCCATAGCAACAATGTTAGCTCATTTTGTAGTTAAGTTAATCCCCCCTTAATTGAGAAAAAAAAGTCCCATCTAGACTGTCAGAATTGCCCCTATATGATTTCATACAGATTTTCTGATCTTGTGTAAAGTATAAGCCCGGCCTCTTATGGGGTAAGATTACACAATTATCTTTTATTCGTGCGCAGACGGTTAACACTCACTAAAAAAAATGTAATACGTTCCTTTCAATGCGAATATACATTGTGTTTTACTGGTCAGAAGGATATATTTTTGCAGGCTCCTAAGCTTCTAAGGAAGTGCAAGCCTTGGTCGGCTGACATTGGACTCTTATAGAAACGTTGTAAGGAGTAATGGTGTGCTGTTTGGCCCATTCTCAAAGATGTGTGGTGGAAAGGACAGACATTGAAATCGTGAACAGAAGTAAGAAATTTGAATATTTATAAATCCCCTTGTCCCGACTACATATCACCTCGCATCCTAGGAGAATGTGCTAAAGTGTTGTCATCTCCACTGGCTTTATTTCTGAATATATCTTCATCTCAAGGTCGACTACCTTGTATATGGAAGTCGGCCCACATCACTCCAGTCCATAAGAAAGGGAGCAAAAATCTCGTGGAGAACTACCGCCAAATACCACTGACTTGCATAAGGACCTGTGTGGTCGACATTTGGTCAGATCTCAATCTTTTTAACCCAGACCAATTTGCGTATCTAGGGGGCAAATCTACGTTGGCATAATTACTTACATGTTACAACGACTGGGCAAAGGCTAGGAATTGCTCGCAACAAACGGATATCATCTTCTTAGATCTCTCTAAGGCTTTCGACAGCGTGCCACATGAGCGTTTATTGCTGAAACTACAACGGCATGGGATAGATGGCTCTCTACTACTGTGGATTAGAAATTTCTCGACAAATAGAAGGCAGCGTGTTGTGTTAAGGGGCAATTGTTCAGACTGGTCACCCATGATTTCAGGCGCACCCCAAGGAACAGTACTCGGCCCAATCTTATTTATTATCTATATAAATGATATTTCGGCAAACATTACATCAACATTCAAAATCTACGCTGATGACACCAAAATTTATCGCACGATCAATGAGCCTGATAACGATATACCAGCCTTACAGCTTGACTTGAATAAATTAAGCGATTGGGCTAACAAGTGGTAGTTGCGCTTTAATCCCGAAAAATGTGAAGTTATGCGTATAATGCATAGTAGAGACAGACCTAAGCCAAGTTATTCCATAGGTACGCAACTTAAATCTGTCGAAAGTGCCAAGGACCTAGGGGTCACAATATTATCTTGGGGTAAACACGTCTCCTACATAATAAACAAGGCAAACAAAGTGTTAGGTATAATTAGGCGATCTCTCGGAAACGATAATCGGTATGCGTTTTCTTGCCTCTTTAAGTCGTTGGTAAGACCTATACTCGAATACGCTGCCCCCGTCTGGAGCCCCTACCAAAAAAAGGATATTGAATCCTTGGAAAAAGTCCAAAGAAGAGCATCACGGTTGGCGTTAAAACAAAAGCGCGGAGAAATGAGCTATGAGGACTGCTGCCGTTTACTGAATTGGCAAACTCTGGAGAAACGTAGAGAGTTCTTATCTCTGGTCCAGTGCTACGAGATAGTTCTGGGAATAGATAGTCTCCCTTTTTCGGACTTTTTTGAACTTACTAAATGTAATCGAACTAGAGCCAATCACGAGTATAAGCTCTACGTAAAAGCAGCCATCCTAAATTGCTACAAATGTTCTTTCTTTGTACGGATCGTTAATATGTCGAATAATTTGCCTAAAGATGTTGTACACGCTGGATCGTTGACCTTATTTCGTAACAGATTAAGGATTTATATGAATATTGATTAATAAGATGGTAAACAGTTTTAATTATCTGTATATAACGTCTTAGTTTTTAGATTTTACCTTTCATTTTTTATTTTAGGGAATCTTTTATATAGGGTTGACCTCTAGATATCCCCTTTCGAGAGATATTTTGTAACTTTCACTTTCTATCTCTTGAATAAGTATTGTATTATTGTATTGTATTAAGTATTCAGGGAGACGTACTCAGCGAGTCTGGGCACGGCGGAGGCTAGCGATACTTAATTTAAAACAATGAAATGAATAAATGATCCTCGCAGTAGGATCCTCATTTCCGCAGTTCATATATGATTTATTTCATATATCATTCACACTTAATTAAAACAATTAACCTCGGCTTCTTTTACTTATAACACAGAGATCTTTTGGTGCAACGAGCGATGGTTGTTTTCATGAGCGAGTACTGCCCTATTTTTCTCAGCTTTCCTTTCTCCTTCTTAGCCTTCTATCAGTCCAGAATTTTTCCCTTCTTCTCCTCGTTTTTGCCGCGTTCTTTTAATTAAAGTAGCTACCTGATTATTCTGTGAAAATAACACAATACATAACATTTAACAAGTAGCTTACGTAACAAGTTTCTAAGTTCAGCTATCACAAATAAAAGCAAATCATACTGCCCACTAACAACAACAATCAAAGTGGCTATGGGCCACTGAGCTTGTAAAATGAATTGTAAACCACTCGCGGGTACATAGTTTTGATTCCTTTGTTAGGGAGTGTTACTGAAAGCTCCAAGATGCGTGACACATGCGTAACAATTTACGCATATTTAAGTCCTCGTACAAAACAAATAACCCCTTGCTTTTCTACGATTATCTGTTCCGTTTATCCTAGACAAAGTTATCAGTCAAGAGCAAGTTCTTCCTCTTCTGTGTATCGTTTGTTTGTCGTTTGTAGTATCTTGATGAAATTTGGGTTGTCATTTGGCCGTTTAAGCAATCGTAATTTTAGTTCTACAATTTCGTAGTTGGAACGTTAGTTTATTAGGAATACATGCCAAGCGTAATGTACTGTTTAGCCGACGTACAAAATGTTTAACAGGGAGCGAAGGAGTGAAATCAGCCTCACACCTGCAACTCGGAAATGGCATAACTATTTACGTAGTTAAAAACGAGGCATTTAACTATGTACACCCGAAAAATAAAAACTAACCATGCCGAGAAAATAGAAAAAGTTCTAAATGAGGTCGTAAAAAATGGATGACATCACCCTTTGGTGCTGACAATACGAAAATGTAGTCAAATGGTAACAAGAGGCATAATATTATGCCTCTTGATGGTAAGGATTTACCATGATTTAACCATGTCGCGTAAGCTTGACAACGCTAATAGACCATTTTACAGTTGTCGGTGAAAGCGAGGCTGCGGGTGACCTTGTTTTGATACCAACCTACCTACTTTTCTTATGTAAATCATGTTTCTCTTATGCAAACTAGTGTTTAATCAGCATAATTTCCATAAGAAAAGCAGGTAGGTTTGTATCAAAACAAGGTCACCCCCAGCCTCGCATTCAATCAAAGGCCAGGGTACTGAGCAAAGAACTGTAAAATGGTCTATTGAAATATCTGCTTACAGGTGTGATTACAGACGATTCCAACATTCTTTAGAAATATAAAATTCAAGTGTAAAACATTTATTAACTGGTATGTTGACCAACTTTGTAATTAAATACTCATCAAATTTGGTTCTCACGCATGATTTTCTATGGAACAACATAATTAATATTCTGTTTTGATTTAATAAATAACATATTCACTGATGCTAAATGACATTTGTATGTTTCTAAGAAGTTCTTCATAAGGGTCTACTCAGTGAGTGTAATTTTTCCCATGTGTAGGAATATTATGACTGTTTTTTTTTTCTGAGAGCGTTAAACAATATTGACCTCAATTGACAAACTCAACTTCCTGGTTTTATACCAAATATGTTATATAACAAGATCACGCTGCGTTCATGTGATGCAACCAACATAAAGCATCATCAATACAGTAAAAACCCGCGTATAACAGCCTGGATTTTTTTAATTTCAGTCACCTAAACAGGTTCTTATATAAATGACACTCAAAGCAAATTTAGGCTACCAAGGTTCTTAAAATAGGTTCTTATATTTTCATATGAATTTCATTTAAATATATTATAAATATCATCTCATAATACAATTATATAAAGAATTTACTACCATAATGCCTAAAGGCAGTACAGTGCAGGTATGTCCTCAACAAAACATATATTCAAACAAACTCATTCTCAGCTCTCTGAAATGCCATTTCAAAGTTGATATCAAGCGGAAAACTGGGACACTTTTACAGCAACTCCACTGATAAGAACCTAGCTTAAAATTTTAGCCTTAATGGGTTCTTATGTGGAGGGGGCCTAAAATGAAAATTTTAGCCCAGCAGGTTCTTACGCGGGTATCAGTTTGATTTTGAAGAACGATGTATTTGCTTTTATTGAAAATCACTAATATGTGAGTGAATATTACTTTGTTTCTATGAAGTGTTCATCATTATTTAGAATCATGCAATCATTTCTTTTGTTTTCAAAAATACACAGTTTTATTCACCGAGATGCATTAATATTTTGCGGCTTTTAATTTTTGAGGATTTTGTGGATTACCCTAGATCCACAAATATAGATTCCCACAGAAAAAAAAATTCCGCTGCATAAAACACCGCAAAAATTGACTTCGTTCGTTCCAGTAAAGAAATCTATTTTCAATGTAAACATGAGTCATTGACACGATAAATATCGGACGTAAAAAGAACTAGCGACAATGATTTTTAATAGAAAACAAACCTATGTCACTGTAAAACAAAACTACACTGTACGTGAATACTGCACATGGCAATATTCACAATTCATTGTGCCGTAACTCAGCAAGTTGCTAATCTTTCGTTTCTTCAACAGAAAATCTGAAAAAATAGTTCCAAGAAGAAATTTCAGTCATCTTGAACCGCAAAAATTTGTTCCAGCAAAACACAAACTCATCGCCAATCCGCAAAAATTTCAAGCTTAACGGTAAGCTATTCAGTCTTAATAGACCTCTCGTGATCGTAAACTTGTAGGAATAGGAACCTTGTCCCCAAACAAACTTCTTATCTTAAACGGAGTGAACACTCAAAAAAGTTCTAAGTCGGTGCAAAATGTTCTAGGATTCTAGCTAATTTCTTGATCATACGCTGCGTTATACTAGAGATGGGGCCGATACACGGTAATTTAAAATATAAACAATTGTCGGTGCGACGTCACCTATACCAAAGTGCATCGGCTAATCCTGATTTATATACGTATATCGTTCCTTTCTCTTCTTTCTCTTTTGGGGTGGAATTTTGTTTACAAATAGTAATCATTGGTCCTTGGCATCATAGTTAATAGAGGGAATTGCTTATGAAACCTGGCAAACATCGGAGCAAAATAAAGAGACCAAGATTTATGTTGGATGGTCCATGACGTTGCACATCTTTTGTTTTGCACTCATGTACTATGCATGAATTACATAATCACAATGTTTCTATTGGTTAGTTGCATGAACACGCATAACCACCTATTGTTATTTGTGCACGGTCAACCCCCAAAATAGCAAACAAAGAACTTTGCTAGGTTCCAAAACCATTATGCTGGCATTGATTCATAGAACTTCCGCATTGCGATTAGCCCCCCACGCAGACGTTTTGGCTCGTCACGCAATCGGCAATTCCGTAATTATCACACCATAAAATGTCGTGATTCAGCTGGGTCATAAGCGCGCCTCGTGATTGATTCAGGCAGGGTATTTATTGCACAAGCAGACTGAATTCACCTATTGCACTCAAGCCTCGCAAGCAGAATGGCCTTCTATGCAGACTCGAAGTTGTCCTTTCCAGAATTAGTGGAGGAGATCAATAACTTGAACGTCGGGTATGAAATGGATGTTAACTTGGTTTTTGAAGTCTATGCACGCAAACGTTTCTCTTGAATCTCGATTAAGCTTACTGGTGTACTATGCGCAAAAAATTTGTGTTTGTGTTAAAGGATAGACTGTATAGTTTTACTTAAGCTTTTGATAAACAACACAATACTGTTAAAATGCATTTTTCAGAGCATGTTTCGAATGAAACATCATCGACTGTCAGTTGCTAAATGACTGAGTAATGTACGAAAATTGATTACTACAATGAACAAGGTTATATAGTGTGACAAAAGCAGGTATTAATTAATGGTTGCAGCGTGAAAAAGAAAGGGAATATGAGAAAAGAAAGAATACATAACTAAAACTGTGAACAGCGAACATAAACACGCTAGTGTGACAAACACAAATTAAGATGTTTACGGGGGCACCCAACGACAACTTTCGGTAGATATTTGTTCGCCTTGGGTTTTCGGCGTCGATTAAAGAGTGCACTCGGATTTTCGTAACTAAAACGTGGCCTAAAATATTCGTAATTGGGAAATTATAGCCCCTGAGGTTTTCGGAAAGGTCGTAATTGCTGTATTTGGCAGTCAAAAACGTCAGCTAGGATTTTTCGGAAAGAAAATAGTTCCCTAGAAACTGAGCTCGTGGAAAGTTCATTTCATCTTGCATTTTCTCAAAGGAAGATTTTTCTCAAAGGAAGATTTTCGAGCAATTAAAATTTCAGCTAGGAAATCCGAACAGATGAACTTTTTCTAGCTAACGAAAACACCACTTTAAACAGATTTCAAACACCACAAGATACTTAAAAATGCCTTTCTACAGCTTTTGGTTGATTTGGCTCATTGGGTGCCCCTGAGTGAATGCTCGTTTCAAATGTCCTGCCGTGTCGAACTTAATTAATCGAATTAAATTCGACTTCAAGCACGACGTTTGAAACCAAGTCGTGCTACTGCCGTGTAGCACGGCAAGGCTTGCCGTGCTACGCGGCAGTAGCACGACTTGATTTCAAACGTCGTGCTACTGCCGTGTCGACCTCAATTCATAAATTTAAAGTTTGGATTTGCTTCGTACAACGGCTGGTCAGTGTTTTGGTTACGGCACCCAACCACTCTGAGTAAGAGATTGGGCATCAGCTAATTATTCGACGGAATTAAATTCGATGACTGAAACCAAGTTGCGCTGGAGTTGTGCGACAGTCAAGCCAACTAAGCACGGCAGTAGGATGACGTTTGAAACGGGCCTTAACTTGCATGTTCAGTAAGGCGGGTTGTTAACAAAAGGATATGCATGACCTCCTTGATCTTTAACTGATAGCAAGTGGAAGCCGAGTCATGATCAAGAATTTTAAAACAATTCTCCGAGGAGAGATGGGAACAAATGCTGGAATCCATAACGTTTAAAGACGTGATAGTGTTTGTCTGAGGACTACACATGCACAAGAGTATGTGCAGGGAAGTGTCTGTCTGATTCACCAACATAACAGGCGCTGCAGCCTGCGCAAGAAAACTTATAGATCACTCGTGATCGTAAACCTGTTGGAATAGGATCCTGGCCAATACAAACAAACGTCTTGCTACTAAATGTCTAAGTCGGTGCAAAATGTCTAGGATTCTAGCTAATCTCTTGATCTTACGCTGCGTCATACTAGAGAAAGCGCCGATACACGGTAATTAGAAATATAAACAATTGTCATTGCGCACGGCACTCTTTGAGAAACTGCATGGCGGTGAAAAAAATTAAGACAACCTTTAAACAACATTTTCAACTATGTGTGAGGAGAAACAATTTCTACCCAAAGTGATAAAAAGATTACTACCGTCCTTGCGAACCCATGTTTTGTTGATTTTGAGCGCTCTGTCTACCAAAGTGCATACTAGCCGTGATTTAAATATACATATCGGCCCCTTCTCTGTTATTTATGATGTCTATCGACCCGTACGTACTTCTACGAAATTTGACAGTTTTATTTATTCAGAAAATCGAACGCAAAAGAATGTGAAATTTCTTTGAAGAAAGACGCTGGTTCCACCAACCTCTAGCGGCTTTTAGGATTTGGGGTGGAATTTTGTTTACAATTTGTGATCGTTGGTCCTGATTCTTTGATGAAACTTCAGCATTTCGATCCAACTCCGTAATAATCACACCATAAATCTCGTCATTCCAGTCAGCTTGGCCATACGACTCGTGATCGATTCAGGCAGGTTATTTCCTGCAAAAGCAAACTGTATTCACCCATTGGACTCAAGCCCCTCAATTAAGCGAAATGGACTTCCATGCAGACTCAAAGGTCACCTTTCCAGAATTAGTGGAGGATATCAATACAATGAACGTGGGGTATGACACGGATGTTAATTTGCATCTGTTTTGAAGTTTACGTACGTAAACGTTTCGCTTGGATCTATATTAAGCTTATAGTGTAGGTATGCCCTTAACAAAACATATGCTCAAACAAACTCAAAGTCAGTTCTCTGAAATGCCATTTCAAAGTTGATTCCAAGAAAATCTTGCAACACTTTTACAGCAACTCCACTGATAAGAACCTAACTTAATATTTTAGCCTTAATAGGTTCTTGAGTGGAGGGGGCTTAAAATGAAAATTTTAGCCGTAACAGGTTCTTAAACCCCAGGTTCCTATATGCGGGTTTTCACTGTATTTGCTTTTATTGAAAATCACTAATATGTGAGAGTGAATATGACTTTGTTTCTATAAAGTGTTCATCACTATTTAGAATCATGCAATCATTTCTTTTGTTTTCAAAAATACACAGTTTTATTTACCGAGATGTATTAATATTTTGCGGCTTTTAATTTTTGAGGATTTTGTGGATTACCCTAGATCTACAAATATAGATTCCCACAGAAAAAAAATTCCGCAGCATAAAACCCCGCAAAAATTGACTTCGTTCATTCCAGTAAAGAAATCTATTTTTTAATGTAAACTTGAGTCATTGACACGATAAATATCGGACGTAAACTGAAAGAACTATAGCCACAATGATTTTTAATAGAAAACAAACCTATGTCACTGTAAAACAAAACTACACTGTCCGTGAATACTGCACATGGCAATATTCACAATTCATTGTGCCGTAACTCAGCAAAGTCCCTAATCTTTCGCTTCTTCAACAGAAAATCTGAAAAAATAGTTCCATGAAGAAATTTCAGTCATCTTGAACCACAAAAATTTGTTCCAGCAAAACACAAACTCATCGCCAATCCGCAAAAATTTCAAGCTTAAGGGTAAGCTATTCAGTCTCACCAACATAACAGGCGCCAAAGCCTGCGCAAGAAAACTTAATAGACCTCTCGTGATCGTAAACTTGTAGGAATAGAACCTTGTCCCCAAACAAACTTCTTACCTTAAACGGAGTGAACACTCAAAAAATTTCTAAGTCGGTGCAAAATGTTCTAGGATTCTAGCTAATTTCTTGATCATACGCTGCGTTATACTAGAGATGGGGCCGAAACACGGTAATTTAAAATATAAACATGCCGTGTCGAACTTAATTAATCGAATTAAATTCGACTTCAAGCTCGACGTTTGAAACCAAGTCGTGCTACTGCCGTGTAGCACGGCAAGGCTTGCCGTGCTACACGGCAGTAGCACGACTTGATTTCAAAAGTCGTGCTACTGCCGTGTCGACCTCAATTCATAAATTTAAAGTTTGGATTTGCTTCGTACAACGGCTGGTCAGTGTTTTGGTTACGGCACCCAACCACTCTGAGTAAGAGATTGGGCATCAGCTAATTATTCGACGGAATTAAATTCGATGACTGAAACCAAGTTGTGCTGGAGTCGTACGACAGTCAGGCCAGCTAAGCACGGCAGTAGCATGACGTTTGAAACGGGCCTAAACTTGCATGTTCAATGAGGCGGGTTGTTAACAAAAGGATATGCATGACCTCCTTGATCTTTAACTGATAGCGAGTGGAAGCCGAGTCATGATCAAGAATCTTAAAACAATTCTCCGAGGAGAGATGGGAACAAATGCTGGAATCCATAACGTTTAAAGACGTGATAGTGTTTGTCTGAGGACTACAAATGCACAAGAGTATGTGCAGGGAAGTGTCTGTCTGTTTCACCAACGTAACAGGCGCTGCAGCCTGCGCAAGAAAACTTATAGATCACTCGTGATCGTAAACCTGTTGGAATAGGATTCTGGCCAATACAAACAAACGTCTTACTCTAAGCGGAGTGAACACTTACTAAATGTCTAAGTCGGTGCAAAATGTTCTAGGATTCTAGCTAATCTCTTGATCTTACGCTGCGTCATACTAGAGAAAGCGCCGATACACGGTAATTAGAAATATAAACAATTGTCATTGCGCACGGCACTCTTTGAGAAACTGCATGGCGGTGAAAAAAATTAAGATAACCTTTAAACAACATTTTCAACTATGTGTGAGGAGAAACAATTTCTACCCAAAGTGATAAAAAGATTACTGCCGTCCTTGCGAACCCATGTGTTGTTGATTTTGAGCGCTCTGTCTACCAAAGTGCATACTAGCCGTATATACATATCGGCCCCTTCTCTGTTATTTATGATGTCTATCGACCCGTACGTACTTCTACGAAATTTGACAGTTTTATTTATTCAGAAAATCGAACGCAAAAGAATGTGAAATTTCTTTGAAGAAAAGACGCTGGTTCCACCAACCTCTAGCGGCTTTTAGGATTTGGGGTGGAATTTTGTTTACAATTTGTGATCGTTGGTCCTGATTCTTTGATGAAACTTCAGCATTTCGATCCAGCTCCGTAATAATCACACCATAAATCTCGTCATTCCAGTCAGCTTTGCCCTACGACTCGTGATCGATTCAGGCAGGTTATTTCCTGCAAAAGCAAACTGTATTCACCCATTGGACTCAAGCCCCTCAATTAAGCGAAATGGACTTCCATGCTGACTCAAAGGTCACCTTTCCAGAATTAGTGGAGGATATCAATACTTTGAACGTGGGGTATGACACGGATGTTAATTTGCATCGGTTTTGAAGTGTTTCGCTTGGATCTATATTAAGCTTATAGTGTAGGTATGCCCTTAACAAAACATATCCTCAAACAAACTCATAGTCAGTTCTCTGAAATGCCATTTCAAAGTTGATTCCAAGAAAATCTTGCAACACTTTTACCGCAACTCCACTGATAAAAACCTAAGTTAAAATTTTAGCCTTAATAAGTTCTTGAGTGGCGGGGGCTTAAAATGAAAATTTTAGCCGTAACAGGTTCTTAAAGCCCAGGTTCTTATACGCGGGTTTTTACTGTATTTGCTTTTATTGAAAATCACTAATATGTGAGTGAATATTACTTTGTTTCTTTTTAAAAAAATTTAGGCTCCCAAGGTTCTTAAAATAGGTTCTTATACTTTCGTATGAATTTTATTTAGATATATTATAAGTATCATCTCATAATACCATATAAATCATTAATACCATAATGCCTAAAGGCAGTACAGTGTAGGTATGCCCTTAACAAAACATATGCTCAAACAAACTCATAGTCCGTTCTCTGAAATGCCATTTCAAAGTTGATTCCAAGAAAATCTTGCAACACTTTTACAGCAATTCCACTGATAAGAACCTAACTTAATATTTTAGCCTTAATAGGTTCTTGAGTGGAGGGGGCTTAAAATGAAAATTTTAGCCGTAACAGGTTCTTAAAGCCCAGGTTCTTATACGCGGGTTTTTACTGTATTTGCTTTTATTGAAAATCACTAATATGTGAGAGTGAATATGACTTTGTTTCTATTAAGTGTTCATCACTATTTAGAATCATGAAATCATTTCTTTTGTTTTCAAAAATACACAGTTTTATTCACCGAGATGCATTAATATTTTGCGGCTTTTAATTTTTGAGGATTTTGTGGATTACCCTAGATCTACAAATATAGATTCCCACAGAAAAAAATTCCGCAGCATAAAACCCCGCAAAAATTGACTTCGTTCATTCCAGTAAAGAAATCTATTTTCAATGTAAACGTGAGTCATTGACACGATAAATATCGGACGTAAACTGAAAGAACTATAGCCACAATGATTTTTAATAGAAAACAAACCTATGTCACTGTAAAACAAAACTACACTGTACGTGAATACTGCACATGGCAATATTCACAATTCATTGTGCCGTAACTCAGCAAGTCGCTAATCTTTCGCTTCTTCAACAGAAAATTTCAAAAAATAGTTCCAAGAAGAAATTTCAGTCATCAAAACACAAACTCATCGCCAATCCGCAAAAAATTCAAGCTTAGCGTAAGGCTGGTTTACACAGTGACATAAGCATAAACATAAGCATAAGCATAAGCATAACCATAAGCATAAGCATAACGATGTTTACACACGTTACATAAGCATAAGAAAAATGACATACGCTAGCGCAGTGAGCTCCAGAATCATGTCGCGGTTTTATATTTCCGACGTCTTCTCCTGAAGCTACTACGAAGACGAAGACGACGGCGACGAGAAAGGGAGCGTGAAGACAGACAGAGGTTCTGTTGGTTGAGAGATATTTTCCGAAGGAGAAAAGAAAAGGGAGAATTTCATAATCTGGTTCGAGAATTGCAACTAGCGGACCGAGAATTTTATTTATTCTCACTAATCATGATTGCTAGTTCCGTTTAGATCTAAAGGGAAAGAAAAAATTTTAAACTGGACGCTATTAACTTGAATTTCCAAGCGCAATAAAAAACATCTGTTTCCTTGTGCTTATGCTTATGCTTATGCAGCCCCCGGTTTAGGCTTGGTTCCCATTAGCCACATAATGATCATAATCATAAACATAAACATAATCATAATCATAAACTTGTTATGATCTAGTGGGAACCAACCTCACGTGCAGGCCGTGGAAATTAAAGTCTTTTTGAGTGTGATGCAGTTTAAAAATGGCTGCCATACAAACATGCGCCTTAATTACAGTAATGATGGGCTTCCTCGCATCGACTACATTTAATCAGGAGTTTTTTCGCCATCGCATTATCATAATACACTGTGTATTAATTCTTTTGCTTCTTGAATCACGACGACTTCTCCAAAGAGAAAACAGGGGAAATCAAAGGCGCTTCTGGGTGAGACCAATATTCACGGCAAGGAAAACATACGGATGTTATCATACTCTTGTTCAAGAACTCCGCCTTGGGGATCGAGAATGGTACTTCAAATTTATAAGAATGTCTCCTGAGCGGTTTGAACACTTACTTAGCCTGGTTGCTCCACGTATATCCAAACAGAAAACGAAGCTTCGAGAGCCTATTGGACCGGCAGAGCGCCTTTGTATTACTCTACGATACCTTGCTTCGGGAGATTCTCAGCAAACACAGTCGTTTCATTTTCGCGTTGGCAAGGCAACCGTATCGAAAATAATTGCAGAAACTTGCAATGCAATATGGCTTTGCTTAAAGGAGGATAATCTTAAGCCTCCTCGAACAAGAGAACAGTGGAAAAGAATCGCCACTGAGTTTGAACAGCTGTGGGGATTCCCGCACTGCCTGGGAGCAGGCGATGGCAAGCATGTGGTTATTGATTGCCCTAAGAAAGGCGGATCCACTTACTTTAACTACAAAGGGACCTTCAGTATTCTACTCTTAGCCTACTGTGATGCCAGGTACCAATTTACCTTAGTGGATATCGGCCAATTTGGTAGTCAAAACGATTCTGGTACCTACAATGATTCTCTTATCAGTTCAGCCCTTGAAAACAATACCCTAAATCTACCACCTGCTGAAGATCTTGATGGATGTACTCTTAAACCTCTGCCATATGTTTTTGTTGTCGATGAAGGTTTGCCGCTAACGTCTTTCCAAATGCGGCCTTGGCCAGGAAGAAATCTTTCAGAGGACCACGCAATATTTAATTATCGTCTATCAAGAGCAAGGCGTATAATAGAAAACTGTTTTGGTATTCTAGCAGCAAGGTGGAGAGTTTTTCGCCGCCCAATTCGCGCTAGCGTTTATCTGGTTCAGAAGATAATAGAAGCCGCTGTTTGTCTTCACAACTACCTCCGCCTCACAGATAACGCCATGTACTGCCCACAGGGATTTGTTGACTGTGAAGACAGTAGCGGACGCCTTCAGCAAGGGGAATGGAGAAATATTGTCGCAGGAGACGTGGGTGCATTTCGAACAATGGAAACCCCTCGAGGACGACCTCAGATCGATGCAACCCTTACCAGACAAGCCTTGACAAGCTACTTCCTAACCGACCAAGGCAGTCTTCCCTGGCAGTGGCAGCATGTTAGAAGTACTGGACCAGTTCCGACACAATGAATGACTCAGATTCTCGTCAAATATCTTAGATAAGAAACTGGAGGGTGATTCAGGTCACATTTCAAACTTTGATGTCAGTTTAGGATAGTAGTTGTGTTAAAAGTTTCAATGTAATATGGTTGACTTGTGGCCAACTGATACACATCCTCACGTTTAGCAAAGTGATGAAACTCATTTGAGTTAAACGTTTTTGCTTTATTTAGGTGAACGTTAACAAATGTTTAAATTTTTACAAAAGAAAGGGAAAAAAAACCAAATGAATTTATTTGAATGATGAGTCTCTTCCTTAGTTGAGATAGAATCAGTAGAAAAGCATATTAAATGAAATATTTGAGTTAATTGTTTGAAGTCTGGAAGAAATATTTTTTGAAATATTCGCAACAAACATAAACTAAACGTAAAGTAACTACTTATTAACATAAACACAATTTTCAGTTCTTGTTTTCTCATAGTATGGCTTGCCTGACTTATCTAACGTGTTCGAAAATTGTGGCAAATTAATATGCAGGTAACACTGTTTTGTTGTCATGAAACTCAACGATGGCAGCATTTCTCCTGCTCAAAAACGTTAACCTATTTGGTATCCACCACTAAAATCCGGCATAAAAGTAGGATGCTGTTGGACAGATGCAAATGATCCCTCATCTACCATCATAGCTTGAAAGATCACATTATTAATGTGATATTTTGCCCTTGCTTTTTGTGCGGGATTCATACATTTTAACTGCGAGGCTACAAACACACCAAACAAATCATCTTCATCCTCGTGTTTCTTTCCAGATTGTGGTTGCTGCCGCATACTGTCGCACATACTTTTTAAGCTCTCTCCCACAACTTTGATCATTTCAAATTGCTGCTGCTCTGCTTGTTCCTGCTTGTTCCTGCGTGTTTCTTTTGTCTGTCTGGCCTGCTTCGATGAAGACTGTGCACTTTTTTCTTTCCGTATTCCTTGCCTCATGCTATCTTGGTCTGTAGTACTTTCACTTTCTTCGTCTTCCCTTGGAATAACTGAACTTAGATCCATGTCCGCCACCGTGTCATCATTGATTGCATCATTCTCGTTTACGTCTTCTTCACTACCTTCTTGCGCCGATGAACCTTCCACGGGCATCAAATTGCTTTTCGTTGCTCTAGGTGAAATGTACTTATCTAAGAAGTGCAAGTAGGGAAATGTATCACTTGTCTCACGAAGAGCATCGAGCACTTCTGCAGAGGACGTTCCCGATCTTTTGGCTTTTTTAACCGGTTTCTTCTCCCTGGTGTACCGGGCTCTAAGATTTTCGAACTTCTGCTTTGCAACATCACCTTACGTAAAAATAAGCAAAGAATATAATCAAGCTAAGCTTAAGTTAGGCTAACAACGGTCGATGCTTCTCTTTGCCTTATAAATATGTAAGTTCAATACGTACCTGTCTCCAAATCCATTTTTTCTGCTACTTCATTCCAAGCATTTTTCTTTTTGTTACGATCTTTAAAATCTGTCAGCGATTTATTGTACAATATTGGAAAACTTTCGACGAGGCTTGCAAGACGTTCTTCGAAGTTGGACG
This sequence comes from Pachyseris speciosa, assembly GCA_016490735.1. Classification (NCBI taxonomy): domain Eukaryota; kingdom Metazoa; phylum Cnidaria; class Anthozoa; order Scleractinia; family Pachyseridae; genus Pachyseris; species Pachyseris speciosa. The sequence goes on along the minus strand of JAEMWC010000212.1, from coordinate 332,610 downwards.
CCATATTGGAATAACATGAACGGCACGTTACTGGAACTAGGACGCTCATTGGCCAAAATACAATGAAAGAACATATATCATTATGATTATGACTATGAGCGCTAGGTTTCACGTTTCCACTACGACATAGGCATAATAACAAACATAATCATAATCATAAGAAAATGATCGATCATTTTCTTATGATTATGATTATGTCAATCATAAGCATCTTTATGATTATGTTTTTTGGCGTTTCCACTGCGACATAAGCGACATAAACACTCTTATGACTATGATTATGATCGTTATGTCGCTAGTGGGAACCAGCCCTTACACACTGGTTAACGCAACATAAGCATAAGCATAAGAAAAGGGAAAAGATTCCTTTTTCTTATGCTTATGCTTATGCTTATGTCACCCCCGGTTTACACTGCTTATGCTTATGCTTATGCTTATGCTTATGCTTATGCTTATGCTTATGCTTATGCTTATGCTTATGCTTATGCATGCTGTGTAAACCAGCCTTAAGCTATTCAGTCTCACCAACATAACAGGCGCCACAGCCTGCGCAAGAAAACTTAATAGACCTCTCGTGACCGCAAACTTGTAGGAATAGGAACCTTGACCCAAACAAACTTCTTACCTTAAACGGAGTGAACACTCACTAAATGTCTAAGTCGGTGCAAAACGTTCTAGGATTCCAGCTAATTTCTTGATCATACGCTGCGCGCGTTATACTAGAGATGGGCCGATACACGGTAATTTAAAATATACTGAAACAATCGTCGGTGCGACGTCACCTATACCAAAGTGCATCGGCTAATCCTGATTTATGTACGTATATCGTTCCTTTCTCTTCTTTCTCTTCTTGGGGTGGAAATTTGTTTACAAATAGTAATCATTGGTCCTTGGCATCATAGTTAATAGAGGGAATTGCTCAGTTATGAAGCCTGGCAAACATCGGAGCAAAATAAAGAGACCAAGATTTATGTTGGATGGTCCATGACGTTGCACATCTTTTGTTTTGCACTCATGTACTATGCATGAATTACATAATCGCAATGTTTCTATTGGTTAGTTGCATGAACACGCGTAACCGCCTATTGTTATTTGTGCACGGTCAACCCCCAAAATAGCAAACAAAGAACTTTGCTAGGTTCCATAACCATTTCCCTCTTTTTAGAGCGGTTTTCAATTGAGTGTCGAAAGTAATTATGGTTTTGCTTTGGTTTTGCATTGCTTTGCTCTGTGATTGGACAGGAAAACTCGCGCCACTTTCTCAACCAATGAGAAGCCAAACCAAAACCAATTGCGACTTGCAAGCGTGTATTTTCCCGCGCTTTGCGCCGGCTACATGTAATTGCTTGGTATTCTGATTGGTTAATTGCACTGCTTACTTCTGTTGTGATTGGCTGGAGTAATTGCTTTGGTTTTGGTTTTACAACACTCAGTTGAAATGCGCTCTAACTATGTTGGCATTGATTCATAGAACTTCCGCATTGCGATTAGCCTCCCACGCAAACGTTTTGGCTCGTCACGCAATCGGCAATTCCGTAATTATCACACCATAAATGTCTTGCATTTGATTCAGCTCGGTCATAAGCGCGCCTCGTGATCGATTCAGACAGGGTATTTACTGCACAAGCAGACAGACTGAATTCACCCATTGTACTCAAGCCTCGCAAGCAGAATGGCCTCCTATGCAGACTCGAAGTTGTCCTTTCCAGAATTAGTGGAGGAGATCAATAACTTGAACGTCGGGTATGAAATGGATGTTAACTTGGTTTTTGAAGTCTATGCACGCAAACGTTTCTCTTGAATCTCGATTTAGCTTACTGGTGTACTATGCGCAAAAAATTTGTGTTTGTGTTAAAGGATAGACTGTATAGTTTTACTTAAGCTTTTGATAAACAACACAATACTGTTAAAATGCATTTTTCAGAGCATGTTTCGAATGAAACATCATCGATTGTCAGTTGCTAAATGACTGAGTAATGTACGAAAATTGATTACTACAATAAACAAGGTTATATAGTGTGACAAAAGCAGGTATTAATTAATGGTTGCAGCGTGAAAAAGAAAGGGAACGTGAGAAAAGAAAGAATACATAACTAAAACTGTGAACAGCGAACATAAACACGCTAGTGTGACAAACACAAATTAAGATGTTTAAGGTTCGTTTCAAAAGTCGTGCTACTGCCGTGTCGAACTTAATTAATCGAATTAAATTCGACTCAAGCACGACGTTTGAAACCAAGTCGTGCTACTGCCGTGTGGCACAGCAAGGCTTGCCGTGCCACACGGCAGTAGCACGACTTGGTTTCAAACGTCGTGCTACTGTCGTGTCGACCTCAATTCATAAATTAAGATTTTGGTTTTGCTTCGTACGCTGGTCAGTGTTTTCGTTACGGCACCCAACCACTCTGAATAAGAGATTGGGCAACAGCTTTTTATTCGACGGAATTAAATTCGATGACTGAAAACAAGTCGTGCTGGAGTCGTGCGACAGTTGAGCCAGCTAAGCACGGCAGTAGGATGACGTTTGAAACGGGCCTAAACTTGCATATTCAGTGAGGGTTGTTAACAAAAGGATATGCATGACCTCCTTGATCTTTAACTGATAGCGAGTGGAAGCCGAGTCATGATCAAGAATCTTAAAACAACCCCGAGGAAAGATGGAAACAAATGCCAGAACCCATAAGGTTTAAAGACGTGATAGTGTTTCAGTGTCTGAGGACTGCAAATGCTCACGAGTATGTGTAGCGAAGTGTCTGTCTGTTTCACCAACATAACAGGCGCTGCAGCCTGCGCAAGAAAACTTATAGATCACTCGTGATCGTAAACCTGTTGGAATAGGATCCTGGCCAACGCAAACAAACGTCTTACTCTAAGCGGAGTGAACACCTACTAAATGTCTAAGTCGGTGCAAAATGTTCTAGGATTCTAGCTAATCTCTTGATCTTACGTTGCGTCATACTAGAGAAAGCGCCGATACACGGTAATTAGAATGATAAACAATTGTCATTGCACACGGCACTCTTTGAGGAATTGGCAGTGAAAAACTTGGTAGATAACCGTTAAACATAATTTTCAACTATGTGTTAGGAGAACAAATTTCTACCCAAAGTGATAAAAGGATTACTACTGTCCTTGCGAAACCATGTGAACTCTCTGTCTACCAAAGTGCGCACTAGCCATGATTTATATATACATATCGGCCCCGTACGTACTTCTACGAAATTTTATAGTTTTATTTATTCAGAAAATCGAACCTAAAATAATGTGATAATTCTTTGAATAAAAGACGTTGGTTCCACCAACCTCTACAATACTGGCGGCTTTAAGGTCGGCACACACGGAGGGACTAGTCCCTGCGACTAGTCCCCGCGACTAGTCCCGGGGACCAAGTCCCTTCATGTGAACTACCCATTCAATTACAAAATCTAGTCGCAGGGACCAAAATTTGGTCCCTGCGACTTGTCCCACGAATTCAAACATGACAAGTCGCAGGGACTTGTCCCCTCAAATTATGCTGGTCCCTGCGTGTGAACTGTTCGTGGGACTAGTCCCTGCGACCAGTCCCTTTGTGTAAACTCTTCAGGGGACTAGTTGCAGGGACTAGTCGCAGGGACTAGTCCCCTCGTGTGTGCCGACCTTTAGGGTTTGGGCGGGTGGAATTTTATTTACAATTTGTGATCGTTGGTCACGATTCGTTCACGGAACTTCCGCATTGCGATCCAATTTCGTCAGGGGCACCCAGCGACAAGTTTCGGTAGATATCTTTTCGGTGGATTGTAGTTCGCCTTTGGTTTTCGGCGTCGATTAAAGAGAGCGCTCGGATTTTCGTAACTGAAAGGTGGCCTAAAAGATTCGCAATGGGGAAATCATAGGCCTTGATACAGTCCTGAGGTTTTCGGAAAGGTCGTACTTGCTAGCATTTTCGGAAAGAAAATAATTCCCTAGAAAGTTCGTGGAAAGTTCATTTCAGCTAGCATGTTCTCAAAGAAAGATTTTGTTCCCTAACATTTTCGGGCAATTAAAATTTCAGCTAAGAAATCCGAACAGATCAAATTCTTCTAGCTAACGAAAACACCACTTTAAACAGATTTCAAACACCATAAGGTACTTAAAAATGCCTTTCTACAGCTTTTGGTGTATTTGGCTCGTTGGGTGCCCCTGTTCCGTAACAATCACACCGTAAATCTAGTAATTTCAGTCAGCTGGGCCTTACGTCTCGTGACCACTGGTCACGAGACGTAAGGCCCTTGGATGATCCAAGCAGGGTATTTACTGCACAAGCACTGAAGTGAATTCACCCATTGCAATCAAGCCTCAGAATGGACTTCCATGCAGACTCCAAGGTGTCCTTTCCAGAAGGAGATCAATAATTTGAACGTCGGGTCATGAAATGGATGTCAATTTGTATGGGTTTTATGTCCGCAAGGAAGCAACATGTAGCAACGTAGTCTGCATTTTATTTTATCAGGCTCAAACACTCGTATCCTTTATACAGTGTATGCCCATACGCTTTCTAATCTCGTGCGCTTCCTGAGATTTCGTGAGATCTCCGAAATTGTTTTTGTTGGGCTTCGTTGTGAAGTACCATTTCGTCATCATGAATGTGCGTTCGACTGCTTACTTCTTGGTTTCATTTCGCTGTTTCTTGTTTTAAGATAGAATCCTAAAGACCAATCGGCGATAAAAAAAAGGAGGAAATAGATGTCTTAAAAGCGACGAAAGATCGTCTCGCATTTGCCGTATTCCCTCAATTTCGCATTTGCCACAACACAACCTAACCTGTTTAATTCATTCGAGGGAAAGGTGATTTCAGTTCAGCGACAGATGGAGTAATTTCTCTTTCGGTTATGATCGGAAGAAATAGGTTTAATGCTACAAATTCGTCTGAAAATAAAACCCAAACGAGTCACTGGAAATTGTCGATGTAGAAAATTACGCTATTTGAGGTCCCGAGGTTAGCTTAGCGCGAAAAATGTCAAATACCGTCATACCGTTAGATCCCTTAAGCCTGGTTTTCACTAGCGACGCAAGCACAAGCGCAAGCACAAGAACGCTTATTTCACCGTGAAAAAAAGCTTAACGCAAGCATAAGCACAAGCGCAAGGATCAAAAATTTTCCTTTTCCTTGTGCTTGCGCTTATGCTTGCGTTCGCTTGCGTAGTGTTCGTTTTCACTTGGCGTAAGCTACTTATGCTTGCTCTTATGCTTGCGCTTATGCTCTCGCTCGTGCTTGCGTCGCTACTAAAAATCAAGCCTTAATTGGAATAACCAGATTTTGACACCTTTAGCTAATTATTAACTGCTCCCCAAAATCATTTTTAGCAAATCCCTCGTTCATTTACTCACTTTCCAAGCTTTATTTTGCCAAGTGCTGCTCAAATTTTGACAAATTTGACCCCGGAGGGTTTTCTGTAACATAGTAGCAGCAATTACAGTGTTGTCATTAAAATCAGAAGGTTCTAACTGAAGTAATCCAGCTTTGATGCATACTGATCGAATACGCCAAACCAATATGTGAGAACAAAATGAGTTGATTTTGAACAAGACAGCTATAATGAATTTCTTTTCTTCTCTTTTCATATAGATGGAAAGCAAAAGTTCAGGAGCAGTTTGCTGACATGAACTTGGCAGATGCCAAACAGATACTTGGGTGTTTTGATGCTTGGCCCATTCAATCTCCTCCAAAGCTTGTTAAACGTGATGTTGCTAGGGATATTCCAGATAGCTTTGATGCTCGCACTCGGTGGCCTGGCTCTATTCATGCAATACGAAATCAGGCAAGAACTGAGCTATCAAACGATAATATCAAACTGAAACAAGGCTCTTAAATAAGAAACTGACTTACCGGCATGGTAAAGACATTTTGTTCAAAGTTGACAAGAACATCTTTTGCAAAAAGTCTGTTTAATTCTAATCCTTTTGAGCTCCTTTTTTGTAAATTCAACCATAAAAACTTATTGTGACCATGTTAAATACTTGTTTCAGCGACTAGTTCCCTGCTAGCAGAGGCCTCTTTTCCTCGTATTCAGCGTTCTGGAGAAAAGAGACCTCTGCCATGGGTCGAAACAGTCCAACGGAGGTTTTAAAACGCATGCTCCATGCATTGTTTGTCATTTGAGCACATGCTAAAAACATCACGTGATGGTTTGGTCGCTAAGAAACCGCGACGCATGCTCAACACAGACCTTTTCGACCCATGGCAGAGGTCTCTTTTCTCCAGCACGCTGAATACAGAAAAGAGGCCTCTGCTAGCAGAGAAAGCGACTAGCTACCGAAGCTTTCATTTAGCTATGAATAATTTCCTGGTGTTTACAGGTCTTCTGAAAAAAGAGAAGCCTGATTGAAAAATGGTTTTAACCGGTGTTTAGCAAGCTAAAAGGATAACCAGATTGTTCTAAAAAAATTGAAAACTCTTTTTTAGCTGTAGAAGAAGAGGTCCACTGAAGCTAGTTTATGGTATGAAATGCCAAATGCAATTTGAACCATAAGGAATTTCAATTTCTTGCTAAACTTTTTGAGAATCATAATTTGGTACACACACACTTAATTTGCACTCCTTTCATAACGACTACTTGATGGTGGCCATTAATATGCCTTAAAAATAAGATGCTTTATAGAGCAGTTTTCAATTAAAACCAAACCAATTAGTCCAGCCAATCACAACAGATCGAAACAGTGCAATGAGCCGATCGGAATTCCAAGCAATTTCATGTAACCGGCGCAAAATGCGGGAAAATGAGCGCTTGCACGTCGCGATGCGCGAATGGTTTTGTTTTTCCTTCTTATAGAGTTTTTTCACATGACGTCCGGCGGCCATGTTGATGTACCAAAACAAAGACACGGCAGCCATGTTGGTGTCCCAAACTAAAACTCTGGGAATAGAACTCTATTTTTATGCAAATACTTTCTTTTGTTTCAGTAAACCAATATGGCCGGTAGTCACTTGAATGAAAACGCTCTATATTGGTTGAGAAAATGGCATGAGTGTTGTTAGCCAATCACAGAGCACAGCAATGCAAAACCAATGCAAACACAATTTACGTTCGATGCACAATTGAAAACCGCTCTATCACTCAGTTACGGTGATTGTCTGATCAAAACGGAAATTTTCTCTGATTATTGTGGCTGACTGAAATCTTCCTATCAAGATACATATTAGTGCAACATCTATTAAACCACACCTGTAATGTGGATTGATTATTTTACTATACTTTAGCTTCAATGTGGAAGTTGCTGGGCCTTTGGTGCTTCAGGTGAGTTATTTTTAACTAGTCAGTATGTTCATAGAAACGCATCCTAAAATATTATTGACATGCTGTTATAACAAGATCCTGATAATTACTTTCCTTTAAAACGTTAACTGTTGACACCCCCTCCCCTCCCCCTTGGAATTTCCCAAACCCCTTTTTAGAGGGGCAATTGTACCTGTAATAATTTCATAGGTATCCTAGTATAGTCAACAAAGCGGGAATAATTACGCACATTGCGATTTACTGAACTGTCATCGAACAAGAGTTTTATTTATTTTGTTATGGATCTGCTGCAAAAGAAAAGTGACTTGACATAGACAGAATATTATTCATTTGCGGGAGCCAGTTCCCTTCCATCAGGGTTGGAATTTAAATTTCCTCTGCACCTGTTTATCCCCACAAACAGCTACACACAGAAGTGTAGATCATCTTAGATCTTACATTATCAAACTTAACCTTCACATGTGTCCTGTAATGTCCAGCTGTAAGACCTGTAGTTTGATCCAATAAGAAATCATGCCAAATAACCCTTTAAGCCTTTGCCAAACGGACTCGTAAGTAGTCGCAAGTAGCCTCAAGTTGAACGTGCGTACAGACTTCCGTTATTTGGCCAAACGGACTCGAAATTTTCCTCACAAGATACGCAAATCGCAAAAAAGACCATTTCAAGACTACATATCCTTTATTTCATTGGCTAATAGGTTGCTATAACAACAAATGGACGTCGCTCAACTTGCGTTAACTTGGGTTGGGTGGCCAAAAGGTGAAAAACTTGCGTCGACTTGCGTGCAAATTTGATCTCGACCAAAGTGAGCACAAGTCATCGCAAGTCGCAAGTGCACGCAAGTCCTGGCCAATCGCAGTCGCAAGTAGACCCAAGTTTTCACCAAAGCTTTAGGATCTCGATAAGTAACTTGAAGCTACTTGAAAATAAGGTCTTGTTGGATCTTGTAGATTCTAACCACAGGATTCAAATAATTTAGGTAATGTTTACCATCTGCTGTCCTGGATAAGATACCAAGAAAGGCTTTAATTAAGGGAAGATGCTATAAAATCTTATTCGTCATTGTGTAGGACTTCTACCCAAATTTGTCTGTAATTTACCATGTAATTTACACTGTGCATTCATTAACGTTTTGCAGAAGTACTGTCTGACAGGTTTGCCATTAAGAGTAACAATGCCATTGATGTGGTACTGTCAGCACAGCAGCTTGTTGATTGTGACACAAAAAACCAAGGTTGCGGTGGTGGTTGGCCCTTACTCGCTTGGCAGTATATGACTGACGTTGGGTGAGTTACTTATCAATAATGACAAATGTCATCATCATAATCGTGATAATGATTACGATACAAATATTAATGGTCTAGGGTCACAGGACTACTGGATTGTACACCTAAATAAATCTTGTTGTCACTATCTGATTTTAGTCGCAGTCTTATTTTCTTAAAAAGAGTGTTTAGACCATCTTCACCTTGTTTCCAGGCAAATGTGGGAGCGTTGGTAATTAAGTTTCCTGTGGTATGTTGTAAGGGCCTGTTTGCAGTGTTTACGTTTAATATATCAAGGATGCATTTTGTACAACTTACTCGTACTTACTGTGGCTTTAGGATGTAGACATTTTATGATAGCTTGCAGATTTAAAGTGTGAATTACTAATTATGACAAGATGATAATAAGCTTGTGTTTTTGATTATCTTCAGTCTCCTGACTGAACAGTGCTATGGTCCATACCAAGGGGTACAAGGTCCGTGCAAAATTAATTGCCCACGTGCACAGATAATACAGTGCCCCAGTGGCAAGGGAGATGCCAAGTTTTACAAAGCATCCGATCCTCATTCAGTGGCTAAACTAAATGTAAGTTAAGCTTCTTTTAAGCAAATTGTGCAACAATCATCCTACGGTGTCCTGCTTGGCACTTTCGTGGTGAAAAAAACATTTGCAAGCAGTTGTTTGGTTTTGCAATATTTCTATACAGTGCATGAAATAAATGTGAGAGTTTCTTTCGTAGATAAAATGTAGGATAAGCCACGGTGTGGGCTATGGCCCACCGTGTGGCCTAAAGTTTTTGAAACTTAGCTCAGCATTTAACTGTAAACCTTTTCAGCGTCTTCCCTCAACCTGTCACTCCTATGACTCTCTTTTGTTCCCTTGGTGGCGTTTTGGTCAAATTTTGTAAGCACTGCGTGACTCATGACAGATTGGAATCGGGAACACCAGAATGCTGTATAAACACAACTTTTGGGCAACTATCGTAAAGAAGAGCACATATTGTAAATGAGCTCCCTCGAATGCTCAACTCCAGATCTCATCACAGGTGTCCCAAGTTCACGATTGATCAAGTCAGAACAGAAGAGAGTTGTAGATATCACAGGTTGAGGGAAGACTCTGAAAGGTTTACAGTAATGCCGAGCCGAGTTTCAAATGTAGGCGATAGGATGACCCATAGCCTACAATGTGGCTTATTACTCACAGTTTGTTTACACCCATAGTTTACACAGAATCAGGTCTTTATGAGGGCCGGTTACCGGCAGGACTTTTATGCTGTGGCGGGCGACGGGTGACGGGTAGCACAAATTCACCTAAAATTCAGAAACCTAAATACACGACTTTTCAAGGACTATTTTTCGCAAGAGTTTGTTTTCACAAATTAACAGAAGACATGGAAATACTGAGAAATCGTGCCACACAAACAAAAAAAGAAAAACATGTCAAAATCATAAGAAAAAAGCGTCGGACAAAATTTTTTAAGCTCCTTGTAATTTTTAAGTCGTTTATACGTCAAGTTATGTGATTTGATTTGATTTGATTTCAATGATTTGACACGCTGACGACGCGAGCGTTAGTAAATTGGCACGCGCTCGCATGAAACGTGCCGGGTAACCTCGCGGAAAAGTACAGCATAAGATGTACACCATTCCTTGCTAATTGCTGTTTTAAACAATTTAAAAAATAGTTAAATAAAAACTAGTGAGCAGCACACGGCAACAGATCTTGTCAACTTTGTTTATTATCCGACCGGTTTCGTCTGATCACACAAACTTCATCAGGGATTTAAGAAGATTTCTAGTTTTAAGGGAACTACTTTTCTACCAAACGTTTACAGTATAAAGCATTAGTATATACCACACAAGTGAATAGTGCTTTTCGAGCGCTCTGATTGGTTAACTCGGAGGTGATTAGCAAGTACTTGACCGATGGCTTACAAGTTGCAGTTTTATATTTTATTGGGATTTCGAATTATATTTCGAGGCTGATGGAATACAAGTTGTATTTTTTTTAAAGTAATTAATTATTGCAGTTTTAAAAAAATCATGATTATTACGTTTTGTTGGACTAATATACATATGTTAAGGCACGTTCCAAACGTCGCGCTATTGCCGTGCCAAACCAAATTCAAGAATTAAATTCGACTTAAGCACGGCAGAAGCACGGTGTCTGAAATCATTCAGTTCGGCAGGTTGAAAAAAGTTCGGCACAATCATATAGCATGGCATGCCTCGTAGAGCCGCGCGGCAGAAGCGCGACTTGGTTTCAAACGGCGTGCACTTGTCGTGTCGAACTGAATTCATAAATTAGGTTAATGCGTTTTAACTTATTTTAGGTTGTTTTATTGTTTTGTTGTATTGTGAATTTGGGGCGTCTGAATAGGCTAGTTTTGAATTGTGGGGGAACAAAATAACCAAGTCGAGGTTCAGGGGATTAATTTGCATTTTTCTCAAAAAGAAAGGAAAATGCAAATTATTCCACTGAACCTCGACTGGGTTCTTTTGTTCTCCCACAATAGGCCATTTCCGAATTACCTTTGGCCTCTTTTTCAAAGCGAGTGCTGGTGCTCATCCTTTTCGTATGAAAATTAGTTTCCATTTACATGCAAATTTAAGTCATTTTCATATGAATGGAAACTAATTTTCATATGAAAAGATGAGCATTTGGACTCACTTTGAAAACGAGGCCAAAGTTAATTCGGAAATAGCCTATACGAAATTAGCCTATTAAGTTCGAAGTTTGAACCAGTGCCCTGTTATAGTCGAGCCACTGCTGGGTGAAATTCATTTGAGTTCGGCACGGCAGGGAATAGGCCTTAGAGCGCTTTTCAGTTGAGTGTCGTAAAACCAATCACAACAGTGGCAAACAGCGCGATGGGCCAATCAATATAAGAAGTTGCCTGCATTGCAGGCGTATTTTGTGAGGCGAGCGCATTATTTCGTTTGCGTTATTACAAGCGAGCCGCCATCTTCGATTTGAGAAATCGAGGAGTTTTGCCGGGGGAGAGCAAAAATTAAGAATTAGGGTGAAAAACTGTTGTGGGGGTGGGTGAGGGGCAGCTCCTGGCGTTTTAGTGACATTCAACATAGCGCCGCCAACTCGAGAAATACGCGTCCGCCGAAAACGCCTGCACTGCAGGCTGAACACGAAGCAATTACATGCAGCCGGCACAAAGCGCTAAATACGCGAGTGAGAGTCACGATTGGTTTTGGTTTTGCTTCTCATTGATTGAGAAAGTGGCGCGAGTTTTCCTGGCCAATCACAGAGCGAAGCAATGCAAAACCAAAGCAGAACGAGAATTACGTAACCCATTGACTACCGAGCATTTTGCCGAAAAACACCTTTTGAAGATCGTCGAGTCGTTTTCTGGCCAGATTCTAGCCAAAAAGAGCCAAAACTGCCTAAAACTCTGTTTGCTGGTGCAGTTCATCGCGCTCATCTGTTCCTGATACTTAATATTAGCTTTCCAAGATCGAGCATGCGCAGAAAACAAAATTTGAAAAGTTTCACCGCCCCCTCTCCTTCTACCTTTCGCTTTCTCTCCTCCCCTTTTCTTTCGCTTTCCTTGTCTCGCTTTCTTTTTCTCTTTCTGGGCATTTTCTGGGCTTCCTTTCGGTGGGAAAAGATTTGTGGAAAACTTTTAGGATCATAGGATTAGGTGGAAGGAAGTGCAGGTGGGTAGCGGAACAATATTTTAAGTCAAATTTTCGGCTTAACGTCACTCGGTTTTTTCGCGTTTTCTTCGGCCTGTTTGACGAAATGATGCTCATTTGGGTGTGGTTTGAAAGATCTCTTCCCCCTACATATGCTACATGTAAACGTTGTCCATGAGCATTAAAACTTATGACGTCACAAGCGGTACAAGGGAGATGGTTCTGCGCGGCAGTTTTGGCCGGCACGGGTGCCAATGGGTTAAGACACTCAACTGAAAACAGCTCTTTAAATAATTATTCTTTTTTGAATTATATTTTAACTCTGTCACAGTCACCCGCCACCCGCCATGCAATCGCCATGCACCCGCCATGCACCCTCCAGCCGTCATCCGCCACCTGTCAACCGCCACCCGCGGAAAAGTCGTGCATTACAGGTGATC
>JAEMWC010000212.1:260000-315000 GCA_016490735.1 Pachyseris speciosa | reverse complement strand
GGTGTCCATTTATGGACATTTCCTTAGAACTTTAGAATACGCTAGGAAAATTAAAATAATTAGCTTGAAAAACTCCAGGGAATGTGTACGATTTTTTTCCCTTTTATTGTTCTTGTCCCGTTACACAATCGTAACATTAACTATTTGCAAATGAAAGAATGTTGGCGAGAAAAGGAACAAATAGTCGTTGAGTCAGATAAGTAAGTTTCCGTAGTAGCATGGGCGAAATCCCCGAGCACTTTTTTTGACGACCAGGACAACTTCCCATAATTTCTTCTTTTCGGGATTTAACGTTTTCTGGTAGTTTTGAATTAAGTTTTCCCATGACCCACCTGTGATGCAACTTTACCGTCAATCCGCATTTGTCAATCGCGAATGCCAAATCTACATTCTCTGAAATAGACAGAATATGTCTACTGCGACAAACCATGTGCAAAACGAGAATGGGCCTCATCATTCTTGTGACGAGGTTGCAGCCGCATACTTTGATTAATGACCACCTTAAGGGTTGGAATACGTCGTCACTTTGCAAACATGTGGGAGATGAAAAGCAACTGTAGACTTGTAACTCTCAAAAGCAGTCCCGAATCATACATATATATATTTTTGCCACATTATCCAATATGGAAGAAAACTCTACAGCACTTGTATCAACTCCACTACACAGTACAAACCAGAGAAATGTGGTGTGACAGATTATGTGGTGGTTTATGTGCCTTCCCTTCCCCTCCATCCCTCCCCCCTCCCAAGAAAAAAAATCGAAAGGCAAATGAAACGCCTCAGTTTGCTATTTCGTGTACAATCGAACTTCCGTTTGCGAAAGCCTTCCAGTCAGCTTATATTATTAAGACACAAAAGACACAAAACCCTAAAGTGCCTTGATAGTTAAACCGTTACTTCCCATGTTCACCTGAGCTTCTTCATCAGGTGCTTCATCAGCGGTAAAACATCATCCAGCAAGCATCCAGTTATAACGAAGACAGCCCCTGCGAAACAATACGAACTTATCCCTCGCAGACCCGTGCACTGTAAAATTGCCAAAGCCAGCCAACTCATTTCGCTTTTTTTAACATCCAAACGCTGTTTCTTACCGGCTCAAACAAAAAAACCTCGAGAATTTGGACAAAGATCTCTCTTTTCAACGGAAGTGTGAAGCTCGCTAGTATTTAACATTTTCTTGACAGCTTTTTGACAACTTTCTGTCAGATTTTCAGACTTGCGCATGCATTTTATGGGCCGGCTTTTCCCCCTCGCGTTTGAATTTCTACCTTCAATAAAATTTAACCTTCAAAAAAACAATTAATGTCGATACCACTGAAAGATCATAAGTGTCTTCACAAGTTCTTATTACGGTTATTAAATAATTAACACTTATGGTCTCAAGTCTATTAGATCGCTTGGCCCCACAGTCATGCAATTTAAAGTTGACTTTTAGAAATGCTATCAGGAATCACGTATTGAATTGAATTGAATTGTATTTATATTATTATATCATTTACACTTCGTCTCTCGGTCCAACTAACATCCTGTGTGCTATATCCTACCACTGAGCTGTAATAAAGTTACTTTACTTTTACTTTATTATTATTATTATTATTATTATTATTATGGCAGTTTAAAACTCCTTATTATTATTATTATTAATTTTATTATTATTATTATTATTATAATTGTGAAAACTTGCGAATAACTTGTGAAAACTTAACTTGTGAAAGCTGTAATGGCTAGTCTGACAACTGTTGTTTCGTCGCTGCCAAGCGACTCTTCAGAGACCTTCCTGATATATGGCAGACTCGTTGAGCATCTCGCTCAAAGTCCCGTTCGCAATCAGTTCAGCAGAAGCAATCTCGCCTTATATCGCATAAGGATTCCCGACCGCTAAATATTCACGAGAGCATTGTAATAATTGTGAAAACTTGTGAATAACTTGTGAAAACTTAACTTGTGAAAGCTGTAATGGCTAGTCTGACAACTGTTGTTTCGTCGCTGCCAAGCGACTCTTCAGAGACCTTCCTGATATATGATATATGATATATTATTATTATTATTATTATTATTATTATTATTATTATTATTATTATTATTATTATTATATTGTCGTATTATTATTATATTGTCGTAATTTTTTTTTGTATTTCTATTTTTACTTTAACCTTAACCACGATCCAACATCAACAATTCAAAAAAGGCCTGGTTTTAAATGAATTTGTGTGATCTTATTTTATTAAAATTTCTGATCGTGGGATGGAGGTGTACCAAATGAGCATCTTTAATCACGTCCACGTCCAATCATGCCTAATAAGCATGTCCAATCTAATACCTTCAACTGGTCCATAGGTCATGATTTCAGTCTGGATCTGCCGATTTCCTGCCAATATTTGGAATTTAGCACAAGGGTTATCTCGAAGTGTGACTTTTTACATTGTCGTACGGATGAGGCCCTGTTAGGGGGGTGGGGGTCTTAATGTCCCCCGTCTGACTTTCAAACCTTTACATGTTGCAATTTCGGAACGGCCACATGTCGCTGTCGGAATTTCATGCAGTGACCGATGTCGCAATTTCGGAAAGTTCGGAACGTTTCTGAGGTCGTTTCTCCAACAAAAAAAATGCATTGTCGTAATTCAGGGGTCGTAACACAGTGTGTTTCCACAGAGAAGACTGACAGAACGATTAACGTTTTGAAAATACAAACTCCTTCTCACATTCTCTGCTGCCCGAATGCCAATGTCGCTGTCCATTTTGCTTTTATTTTTGTCGCTGTCGCCATTTCACCGGATTGGTCTTGTCGTTCGTCATCATTTCATTTCCTTTGATTTCCGGCGCCGTGTCGCCAGTCAGAATTTACCCCTAACAGGGCCTCACGGATGGTCGAACGGTGACAAAAACCACGTTTTCTTCGCACAGACGTCTTTGGGCTCGTCACGCTTTCCCCTTCCAAGAAAGGTCTGCTGAAATGAAATGCCACTTCCGTTCGCGGCGGTTAGCCATTATTGGTTTCTTCAAAACAAAGGCTAACCACGGACGTGGCGGCTCATTCCAGCAGACTTTCGTGGGGAAGGAACGCGTGACGAGCCCAAAAGAGAGTCTACGTAGAAGGCTACGCACAGATGGGTTACCATGCGTTTTTATTTTTTGTGGCTACTGCAGCCGTCATCGGGTTGTAAGGCCGTCCGTAACACATCACGTGATGTCCCTTGAGAGCAAGGAAATTAATCACACAAAAGGATTGCATCATCCCTACTCATGAATGTGGTCTCTTCACTCAACACGCATTTTGTCAGCCGAAGTTCTTCGAAAGTTTGCTCGAAGTGCAGCAGCTCAGAACGAAGACGAAATAAATGAGCTATATTTTTCGGAGATTGTCGAAGATCCAAAACCTTTTGATCTTGTAAATCATCGGGGGTGCATTTCACAGGAGATGATTTAGTATCATTCTTCGATAATTTGTTACAGCATTCGGACGCGTCAAAACTTAAATTGTTAGCGAATGAAAAGGAAAACTTTTACACAGCAACCATGAAGAGTGCATGGCTATATTGGGAGTGCTATGAAGGCTGTCTAGCTCTTTCTCACACACCCTCTCAACGCTCGAGAATGCGCTTTTCTTATCAGCGTTTCGCGTCAATCCATGCACACGCTCGCCTTTTGATACCAAACTAAAGGTGATCGAGAGCTTTTTGAATATCAGAGAAATAAACTTTTTAGTTCCAAAGGGTGAGATTTTTTTTTCGAACCGATGACTTTACCGAACGCAATCGAGCGGCAGAAAAATTTGTTTTGTTTTGACTGCATATTGTCAGCGCGATAGCCGATTCAAAAGGCCGCAATATTTTTCGTGACTGAGTAGAAAGCTCCAGCCGTTCGAACGAGTGAGAATTTTCTCTGGCCGTGCGAATCAGTGAGATATTGTAGAGGAGTGATAAATAACCTGAGATCAGGCGTTCTTTTTTGACCGGCGAGGGGGAAGAAGAGGAAAAAGAACGGCTGATACATTTAGTCGCCTGCCGCCTTTCGGTTGTTTACCCGGCAACAGCGATGTTATCTTGTGTCATACGATAAATGTCAGTCAATCAGAGTTTACCGGGAATCCTTTATTTTATCCGAGTAAAGCGATCAAAAGTGTGGGAAAAAACTTTGCTTCTGCAGCAGCCAGCAGCTAGCCTTGGGCAATCGATTTGTGGCCTTAAATAATAATAAAACCAGTCCGTATTAAAAATTCACAAAATACTCACCGTGTCTTTTTGTATCTCTTGATAATCACCTGAACGAGTTTCAGGCAATTTTAGTGAATACGCACCATACATAGCTACCTGTGTTCACACTTGGATCAAAGTGATATTACAATTTCAATGTGCAACCATATATTTCTTTGCACCCAGCAAATAAAAGATTAGATCATGGCAGTAGACACACGCGCTATTTAAGCGCCTATTCTTTTTTTTTTATTTTATATTTTTTTTTATGGTGCCCCGCGCGGGCGCGGCTTTGCGCGCGGAGCTCCCAACCTCGTCCATGAAAATTTTTTCCTTCCCAGTCTCCTCTCGAGTATTTGCGTTGACTTGCCGACCGTATGGATTGGACGCACGATACTATTCATTGAAATTCCCGGGAAAATATAATTTCCCACAGATGAGTTTGTGAAATGAAAAATGTAGGACCATCTATTGTATGTACACCAAAGTGATGAGATTTCCACTGGTTTAGCTCAAGCGGGATAATCCAAATCGCAACACCTTTGTCGCTGCTGCTGCTGTTGCTGCTGATCACGAAAAAAACCCTGAAGGTAATCCGCCATGATTGTGTTAACTTCATGTGGGATCATAAAAAAAAAGAAGAAAGCGCATAGAAATATTTACTTTCTTGCCAGCGATCTGACCGCCTGATTATCCTTGAAAAGGTGGCTGTACTGTATACAGTATATAATCGAATATTTAAATTGTAATTAACCTTATGTTATGCATTCGCATGTTGTTCAAGTCCATCGAATGTGTTTTCTTTTTTTTGATTTTTTTCTGTGTGGATAAATACACTCAGCTATCATTATTTTGAAGGTTTTGTCGTTGAGTCGGAATTGAACCTTTTTATAGCAAAAACACGAAGTCATGTACATCAGTTCTGAATCGCGATCAATGGATGAACGATCGATCAGTGGTATATATCAGAATAGACCTTGAACATGTATGTTCACTACAAAGCTTTAGCTGTAACGATGTGAATAATGCCATCGTGATAAAAAGCAAATTCGAAATAAGCTTGTAACATTTTAAGTGCCGGCCATCTTGAAAATGTCACTCGAGGAATGGGATCTAACATTTATCACGTGCTGAATTTCCGGGAATGTTATTGGCTGCTTTTAGAAACTTAGCTGTTGGCGGTTATCTCGAATTCTCGCTGTGCGATTTCTTGGTTGTGTTTCGAGGTGGGTGGAAGTTGCCTTTTCTCCTTGATAATTCGCGTATTTTCAACTTGTCATTCCTCGATCGTTCGGATTTTGGTAGACGAGAATCAGAAGGTAACAACGGGGCAAGTAGCTTTGACAGCGAAACGGATTCAAGAGCGAGAAAATCGCAATTGTGATTTGCCGCCATTTTCAATTATCGGCAATGGCGACCGAAGCAAGTCCTTTGAGGGTAAGGATTTTTGTTTTGTTGTACAATGGTTTACCTTTTTAAGAGAAAAATATTGCCAGTTAGGTAACAGCGATCAAAAGTATTGCCGAGGTACTCTCAAAGCATTTGATACTGTGATTTAACGTGCGCGTAAGCTTAAGCTTACTGTATCTAGGGAGCAATTTCAGAATGCCCGTTCACTAGTGAGACCTTTTGTCGGAGGCTTTTGAAGAACGAAGCATATTTCAATGGATGCCATTGTTATTCAGTGGTATTCTAGCGCTATAACTGCTAGCTTTTAGCTTAACAAATCGCGTTTTTGTTGTGAGCATATTCAGTTCGAAATTGGTGACCGTCGATCGGTCACTGAATATTAGGACAACATGACAAAAATGCGACCAGTGTACGAAAAATGTTATTGTGAGATATTTTTAGGCTGATCTTCGGTCATCTGTTTGCCTGCGTGCCTCCATGTTTGAATTGATACAATGTGAAGTAACAAAATTAATTAAACAGTCCTTCTCGATCTCAGGGAATACTAAACTCGCCCGGACGATCGTGTTTCCCCAACCTGTGATATAACTCTTGGGTTCAAACCCTTTACGATGATACTGTGTACTAGTCACTGTAGTTTAATTATCGATGAATCTGTTTTTGTTTCTCCCAAGATACATGTACAGTAGTAAAACTATAAGTTAACTATACTGGGAGGGGATGCAGATACATATACACAAGACTGAATAATGATGATGCTGATTCCATTGTAGAAGAATGGCTTTTGTGCAGTTATAATGAACTTGTTACCAATCTGAATGCATGCAAAAGAAAATGTTTTCTGTTGTATAATGCACATGTCATCGGCTCCCCCGTGGGGTTGACCCCCGGGCCTACCAGGGAGATACTGTATGTGCAGGAATACAAGAAGATGGAAAGGATTCTTTGCCCAAGGGTAGGGGAAAATCTTGACACTGTTTTACGATCAAAGATTAGGGGGTGGGGAAATTCTCAAGTTTGAAAAAGATGTCATAGGGATTTTCAACTGAAGGACACCTCACCTAGGGGACTTCGTTTTGACAGATTCCCCAACCCCCCGGGGAAATTCCTCAAGTTTGCTTGACTGATTTTACAATCCCCCTGGTTAGCCCGGGGGTCGACCCCACGGGGAAGCTGATGACATGTGCATAATGACGTCAATGTGACTGAAATCTCTATTTCAATCTTGTACTCTCAACCTCGGTGTAATCCCTTATTATATGTTTTGCGTTTGCCTTACTCGCAGGAAATAATGAATGGAGAAAACACTGCTAAAAACAATGAATTTGCTGCCAAGAAGAAGAAGCGCATGTCGGTGGAGCGAATCTACCAAAAGAAAACCCAGCTTGAACATATCCTTCTGCGTCCAGACACATACATTGGTTCAGTTGAGCCAATCAAACAGAGTATGTGGGTATATGATAACCAGCTGTCAGCAATCATCAGTAAGGAGATAACGTATGTGCCTGGTTTGTACAAGATTTTTGATGAGCTGTTAGGTGAGTAATTACCAGTAGGCCTTTTTATACAGTTCTGTGAAGTACAGTTATATAATTGTCAAATCTATTTGGTTTATAATAAGGTTGGAATAGCAGACCTTTGCATGTGCCATTGGAACCCAGAAAGAAAGTACAGTACAGCTCAAAGGTATTTGACCAACGCACACGCAAAACACACGCACGTTTTTTGCGTTAACGCATTTGAAAGCGCGTTATTGAAGCGCGCTTTCTCTTTTGTTATTCAGTGCTTCAGTTTCCTTTGTCCAACATTGTTTCCACAAACAAAAGAAATAAGCCAAAATAAGCAAACTGCGGCCAGAAATAGGACTGGAAATGCTACAATTGTATTTCTCTTCATGTTTATTCGACGACAACATTCGCTTAATTCATGCCAGTTCCAAAACTCTGACGTTAACAGATGTATCCCTTGTTTGGCCAGACTTTTCAAACCTCGAAACATAATGGCGTTTTCAACGCTCAAACATTGAATGAGTTTTCACTGATGACTTTGGCTAAGAGTTATTTTTGTATAAAAATCCATTTTTAATCGTCCCGAACTGAAGCGAAGAAAACCACTCCAACTTGCTTCTGTGGAATTGTTTTGAAAGTTATTTCCCTGCCAACAGACGGCGGTGGTGAGAAGGTTACTTCTTCAAAACAGTTGTACCCATTACCCACAAAATATCAGCAGTAAAAAAGAACTAGCAAAGAAATACAATCTTTTTAACTGACAGAGCAAATTTACGCGTGCATCTGCTACTGCGGAATGTTCGAAAAGTTCTCGCACATATGCAAATTTACAGAATTCTGCACGTGCAATTTGATTGATGGCCAGCGCTACACGGTTTCTTATTTTCACCGAATTTACTGTTGCACGTATTATTGACAGAATGAAGTTATTTTCGCTTTCTCCGATAAGTCTGTTTCCAGGCTGTCAATGCATATAGAATCATCATCACTGGAATCTTCGTCGCTCTCTGACTCATCGTCCCACGGAGAATTCTTCGATCTCTTCATTGTCAACATTGTCTCGCGCTTCAAAGTATAACTTGGCAACTTCATCAAAACTTTGGACATCTTCCAACATGACATGCAAATACGAAACTTCCGTTCTTGAACTCTCCATCATAATAAGACGATAAACGTATACTGGCTAGCGATGGTTTGATAATATTTTTGTTTTTTTGTGTGTGTGTTTTTATGAGTCAATGAGTGGCAAAAATATCACGACCGCGGATAAAGCAATGGCAATCTTGCACGCTGGACGGTGAAGTAAGAAAATATGAAAGGTCATAATAATTCCTCCATTTCAAGTACATCACTTAGATTTTATTTAAAAGGGGATCAATCCATTAAGTTTTCTTTCTGATAATGTCTCTGTTTTCGTCGCCGTCTGATGGGACGCTCGTTAGCGCTTTGTCACAACAGAAGACAGCGAACGGCGTCTCTTTGAACACAACAAAGCTTGCGGTTGTTCAAACAGAGCGTTGTATTAGTTTTGCTTTTATGTAGCGGCAAAAATTATCTGGATTCTTGTAGACGTAGTTTGTTTCATAGTTTGAATTTGGCTTGAAATAAAGGGAATCGATGCCATAAAATTATAGAATGAGACAATGATTCATTGAAACATCGGGTCAAAGCTCTCGGTAAACAAACATGTATATGTGAACAAATTACACCAAAGTGACCAAACAAGCAACAAACTCCTTACTTTAAGCAAAAAACTATAATCAGTATGAAATACTCGAGTTTTGCCATGTATCAAATAACACACCATGCGCTCTTCATTTATCACTTCAAACCTATGCAAATTTGCGCTGAAAATTTGGCAGCATTGTTTACATTTGGTGCGGCCATTTCGACTCTTTATGAAATGTACTTGAAATCCTTGAAAACATGGTAGCTGTATGCAAAAAGGGCCTACTTCATAAACTATAAAAGAATCGATGGCATCACAATTATGAACAGTTAAGTACGTCGCGACGTTCATTTATGCAAGCCGCCGGGCAATTTTTTATAGTCGCTTTCTCACCGGTTTAATACTTCGGTAGTTTGTTTTGTAAATGCAGTCGCTTGATGAAAATATCATGGTTTACTTGGAAATTGGATAAATTCTTCAATTTTCCTGATTTAGACTGAACTGTATTTCTTTATTGGAGCTTTGAAAAATGACAAAAGTTGCCGTGTTATCTAACAATGAACCAAGAACAATACGCCAGCTCATACATACTAATGAGTTGTGCTTCAAGCGCGCTTTTGAAGCGCGTTAGATAAACGGACTCGCGTTAACGCATTTCTAACTAACTTGTTTGAAGCGCATTAACGTGGACGCTTACCTTTGAGCTGTACTGTAATACTGGCCATAACCATGCATTTTACAGGGATACATGTAATCAAACTTCAGTAATTATAGAAACAATTGTTATACTGTACATTGTTACCTGTACATATTTTTAACCTTTTCTGGTTCATTACTGGTCATTAATGGTTTGTAGATGCATTAGCCCTTGCTAATATCTGCTTTTCCCACATAGCTATTCATTGCATTAGTTGCGTATAAATACTTCAGCATTAATTTTTGTGGCACCATCCTGTTTGGGACTGTACATTGTAGCAAAAGGTGGTTGTGACTTCTTGGTAGAGGTGGCCACATACTGTCATGCTGTGTGGGCCAGTGCTAGAGACTTTGAGGAACTGCCTTAAAGGAGCAGTGTCATGGCTGAGCATGCGCAATGATGCTCTTGAGTGAGTAACAGATTTTTCATCTGTCCACTATCTTCAATTTGGTCTGTAGAATTGATTTCGACCACTATTTCTTGTAATACCCATTGAAGCCTCAGTTATATTTCTCTTTTGGAGATTTTTTTTGTTTGTTCCGTGCCATATGGATTGCATTGATGACCAAACATATATATCAGCGACAAAACTTGAAAAAAACTTGCCAGCTTTTTCAAGTTCATGTATCACTACTGCACATGCACAAGATTCGTGACACTGTTCCTTTAACAGGTGGCCACTTTATAGGGGATTGACTGTATTCATGAATGCACTTGTAACGTATGATGGTAGTCTCTAACTGAAGCAGCAACCCTGATTACATGATAATAAACATGTTTCGTGAAGAAAGTGCAGTTGTAAAAAAACAGGTGACAGCATCAAAATGTTTTTTAGTTAGAAGTGGGCAGCATGGCTGGATTATAAATTATTAGTAGGCAGCAACTGCTGGTGATCCTTGCCTGCTAGAGAACTCACAGTGACGTCCAAATAAGGGGCAAGTAATTTACAGACTGTACTGTAGGTGGCAAATTTGCCAGCTGCTGGCACATGGCTGCATGTATATGTAACTGATTGCAAGCATTAACTGTTGGTGGACAAAATTCCATAAACATGTTTGAACAATAATAATTTAATTTTGTCATATTTTTGTACCTTGTTATCAGTCAATGCTGCTGACAATAAGCAAAGGGATCCTTCCATGGGCTGCATTAAAATCACCATTGATGCGTAAGTTCTCCTGTCATGGTTTGCATGCCTAATTCCTTGCACTTTTAGTTGTGTCTTCATGGACGCCACACTTTTCACACTCCACGTACTGTGCATCTGATTTTACTCTTTCTCTGAAGGTTGTGTGTGACATTTATAAAATAAATCAGAAATTCAGTAATTACACTACATCAGTGTGCTTGATTAATTAAATATTATTATCGTACATGTTGGTATTTAGTATGACATTACTAGGTTTAAACTAAAAAGCACACGAAGGCCAATTAGAAATGCATGTACATTGTAAACCACAAAGGTGCTGACTATAGCTTAAACTTGCAGTATGATCAGAGGCTTACACCTCACGTAGAACTAAAAAAAGCTTCAGGATATCAAACAAAGTTGCCTCCAGAGGTAACATGTGTCCTCTCTTTATTAAATGGTGATCTGCTTTCATATGGGGCTTTGGACTATTTTGCATTTCATCCATTGGCTTATTATTGCTGTTCACTTTTTCTTTTGTTTGAGTATGCCATAATTATTAAGTAATGCTTAATAATGAGCAGGAGTGTTTTATCAAGTTTAAAACACGAGGCACAGCTGAGTGTTTTAGGACTTGATAAAACACAAATTGCGAATTATTCATTGAACGGCTTAAAAAGCTTTACTGTACATCTATCCATTCTTACACTAAAATTTAGATTTTGGGTTATTTTGGCCTAGAAAATCGGATGTAAAATTTAGGCTATGTCTACACTATACCAGATACAGTACCGGGCAGATGTAAGTTGACAGTCACTCGAAGCTCAAACTTCGCAACTCGAACCTCGATGGACCTCGATACTTGAAAGCTTCGAGGATCAAGGCTCGAGTCGAGTGAAGTGAGTAGCGAGTTGAGTGCTTAGAGTTTCAAGACAAGAAACAAAAAACTTTTCGTGCGATTAGTTTTTCACACGTCTTAACAGAGGAGAGTTTACTGTAGGTTCATTATACAGTAAGCAACACTTATTGCACTGCGAACCGCGACGATCTCAATATACGTCTATGTTTACTATTTTAGGGCAACATGTATTGCATTTGTAAAATGATACATCATAACACGGGCACATTTTTCACGCAAAATTATACCATGGCTTCAATTCCCTGCTGCGTATATCGGTCCTAGTCTCTTTCTTGGCCACGTGCACGAAGTTGGTGTACATTTGTGTCACAAAAACAGTCTCACGCTACTTTTTATCGCTTTAATCAAAAACTAAAAGACAAGTTGTCTTGTAACTTTGCAGAGTAAAACTGCAGCCTACAGTACTGCTCAAAAGTAAGTTAACAGTCGCATCGCGTTTCCTGTGCTACGCGAATCGCGTCGCGCGCTACGCGATTCGCGTTGCGCAAGAGTCACTGAAGCGGAAATTTTTGGCATAAATTCCAGATGATTTTACAACATGACATCAGTTAAATTTGCATAACACTTTCCAAATGCAGCTATTGTTCTGCCAAATTTGAGTCGTTCATACATGTAGTTCACTTCTGTGCAAATAAATATAGCATCATTGAGTTCATTACAAATCGAAAACTTGTAAACAAAAAAACCGACGAATGATCAATTGCGAATGATAAGCATAATTCGTTACTCCCGCTAGTGCTGAATTTAGTTGAATTTTTATCGGTTCTGTCGTCGATACATTTAAATGGTCATGTTTTCTAAATTCGTTGAGGACATAATCAAGAGCTGGTTCGGCACAAGCAAATGGCTAATGACAGGCCTGGTTTTGCTTTCAGATCGCAAATTTGCATAAAACTGCTAAAACTGCTGTCTGTGTAATTTGAAACCTTTCCACTCAACTGACCGAAAAGTTCATGAGAAGCCAAGGTATAGAACCCGAAACAGAACGGAGTTTATTTATTTCCTTCTTTGTGCACGAAAAATTTAATCATGTAGAAATCTGAAGTTCATTCTGGCAATGGTGAAGACGCATAAGTTTGGGTAGTTGTATGTGAAATATATGTTTTGTTTATTCGACACGCCGGCGCTCAATCGTTTCTTTTCTACTTCGAAAGATCGGAACACATTTTCCCAGCCATATCTTTGTAAACTTGTGCAGCTTTTAATCCAGTAGAGTTTTTCCCTGGAAAAAAGATTTGCCAAAGAGTAGTTCGGAAGCCTCGCACGTGCTCCGCTTAATTACGCCGGTGGAAGTTCAATGAGCTTATCTACGGCTCGATCTGTCTTTAATTTGCCGCTTCAAACTCCGTGCCAACTCGCCAACATTTTCAATTTTTTAATGGCTAGTTGTCAAGAATGAGATGAATGGAAAGCTAACAAAAAGTATCAAGCATCAGTCATGGCTTATGGACAAGCCGAAAAATTGGCGGTTTGATGTACAGTGTAGGAAGAAGCTCGTGTCCAAGGGAAGCGAATTGAATGCGGCGCTCACGGCGGTAGAATTCCTCGGAATGTCCCCACTTTGAAAGACAGAAAAGCATGTTCATGTACATCATATTGTGTATGTAGGTTTTTTTAAAGTTATTAATATGTCGATCTCAGTCTATCAAAGTTTTGAGGAGTTTGACACGGAATTTGCAAGCGTAGCACATGCTGCCCTTAATCGAATTTTTTTTAATACGCATATTCATTTCTTCTTAGCGGGCTTTTGCGAACACTGGAAATTGACTATTGAAAACAACTATTGTTGCTTTACAATGGGCATATTAAATGGTGAGAGAACCTCAGGTCAATATACTTACAGTTTCCAGGACATTGTGCGCTACGCATATGAAATTAATCTGCATTAAATATCCATCTCTTCCAGTGCACATACAGTACTGAGCTCAAAAGTAAGTTACCTCCCTTGCGTGCTACACGAATCGTGTCGCGCGCTACGGATTCACGACACGCGCAAGGGTAGTAACTTACTTTTGAGCTCAGTACTGTATGTGCACTGGAAGGGATGGATATTTAATGCAGATTAATTTCATATGAAAGAGACAGAACATAATTTTGAAAACGCATCACCCAAAAAAGTGACGTTTTCGCTGTTTTTTTCCCTCCAACACGAATGAGTGTTTCTTCGTTCTTAAAAATTCATGAAATCTAATTTCCTGATAAAAGTTGAAAACAGTATGCACATAAAATTCGCTTTAAAGTGGTATAAGTTAATCCTACTTTCGATTTCCCTGGAAGAAAATATCAATAAAAAACTAGCGTGAGACACCAGTTTTCTTAACTACAAATATCATCTTATTGCGCCTATGTTTCAGTCGTCGAGTTGTTTTTGTCCTTTTTGCTTTCGTGGTTTTGCCAATCGCATGTTTCACGCCTCCTGTACATTTTGCCAATCACGCATTTCATGCCTCCTGTACATTTTCCAATCGCGCTTATCACGCCAAACTGATCATTTTGCATTTTTTGCCTGTTTGTAAATCGCTTTAACAGCGCAGTTTAAAAGTCTGGCTTGCCAGTGCCTTGCTTTTGTTTTTGCCGTTTTTGTTTCACTCTTATCCGGCAGCAAACGTCGAACGGAGTATCTTAATTATTTAGTTCCATTTCAAGTTCTCGATAAATAAGCAATAGGAGAGGGAAAATATCTCTAATTCTTATTTATTATTATTCCAATTTTGTTTCGTACGGCACAACAACTGATACATATTAAACGGGACATAGAGAGTGGGCTGCAGAAATGAAGTATCAATAAACAATTAGCGCTGCTGCAGGGCTAGTACAAGGGAAAAGCGTACACCACAGATTTAATTGCCAAAATCTCCACCAGTAGCACTTATTTAAAAGTTAACAAAGTATCGCTACGCGGTGGACGTTCAAGCGTGTCTTCGGATGTCCTGCAAACTGTTATTTACACCAGCAGTACAGCACTCAGTAATAAGAGAAGACAATGAAATACACAACAAGAATCTGAGATGTTTATTCCATGTTTCGTGGTGTAATTTTAGAGTGTTATAAGAACAAATATCAACAGCATTAATAGAAACACTTATAAAAAGGGCAGTGAATGTTAAATTCAAGAGACTGGCAATTTTTTGGCTACTTTTGACCGTGACACTAAAACACCTCATGAAGAGATGGCGACTGCGAGATGCGTGCAGTGATGCGAAACGGCTAAATGTCTGTTGTGATCGACTAAAATTTTGCGACCATTTGGGGTTCCTTACTTATGAATCAACGTGAAGCAACAGGAACTAGATCCGCACAGTTATGGTAAGGATTTCCATGCCTTTTAAAGGGATAAAAAGCAAGATACACTTGATTGATTATGATTATTTCGAAGAAACCGGAATGCACTCAAGCAAAAATTTGATACGCACTCGTATGCAAATTTGACCTGAATAATTGATTCACTGCTTTGTAAACTTGTGTTTACATTGTGGCTAGACGCGATTGATAAAGGCGCAAAAGGCAAAACAGGAAAAAAGCAAAAAAAGGCTAAAAGCATGTTAAATGCAAAGGCAAAATTGGCAAAACAGCAAACAGAAGGCGCGATCGGCACAATTGAAATTATGAAAAAAAGAGCTCATTTGTTACGCGGCATTCCAGATTGTACGTCGGGAGCAGTTAGTATTTTTCCTCTCTGTGGCTATTCTGAGACATTTTTAAACCAAACTTGTACTCTTTAATGAACTACATAAAATTTGCTTTGTCATGGTGTATATATATTTAAAGTGCCTATGAAGCGAAATTTGTTTCTCGCTAATTTTAAAGTTTAATCCATAAAACTCAACATTCCAAAATTTGAGGTGCTCTTGATTAAAATCGGCGATTATACAAGCGTTTGAAATTGGGCTATTTTGCCTTCAAAAATGGCATTTGAATCGCGCGGCCAAAAAGACACGTGACAATAGCTGTGACGTAATTTTGGGGACAAGTATTCCAACTATTTCACTATAACTCATAAGCGCAAACACATTTTTGTACCCAAAATGACGTCACATCACGACCCAGACCCTGACCATTTTTAAAGGCAAAATAGCCCAACTTCAAATGCTCGTAAAATCAACAATTTTAATCACAAGCACCTCAAATTTTGAGATTCTTGCGTTTTTAGGGGTAAACTTTAAAATTAGCAAGAAACAAATTTCGCTTCATAGGCACTTTAAGAGCAAAAATGAATATTTTGCGAAATACAGCAATTCTAAAACAAATTTTACACCAAGTTTTTGCTATTTTTGCTTTGTACACCAACTTCGTGCACGTGGCCTCTTCGATGCCCAAATGTGCGTCATTTCAAAAGTGGGGCACAAAAACAAGGAATACATTCATCAATTCCTAGACTTTTGAAAAAGTCCTTCGTCCTATTTAATATGGTGCGGGACGAAGGACTTTTCATACTTGATTGGCGCCAATTTTAGCCACCCAAAAACGGGTTGCTGGGCTTAGACCAATCAGAGTATATCTTTGGGACCCTCGGGGATAACGTTGTCAATCAAACATGACTTGCAGTTGAAATTCCAAGATGGGGTTGATTGCAAAAGCGATAACTGATGCTCTTCTTCCAAATGTGACTACGTCGCTCGCTCAACCACTTCGCGGCGTAAAAACCTCGCTCCTCTTGGCTTTTCTGCTATGAGATTTGAGAAGTCGACTTGTGGCAAGTGTTATTGATTCCCAGCGGCTGTCAAACTGGTATGCTCAAAGAAAGAGTTAATCGCTCTTCAAGAGAACGGTCGCGTTGAAGTTTTCTCGATTCCTTGCGGATTATTACTGAAAATAAATTATTTTGTGTTTTCAATTAGGGAATGATTTGAAAGATTTAGTACAATCAAGAGTATAATCATGCGCAGCGTACTACTTCAGCGACGATATTTCAGGAGCGATCGTATTTACATTCTTGGCTTGTGAAACAACGCCCGAAATAGCCGCAACCTTGTAATTTAGTTCCCTTCGTTTTTGAAGCTGAATGTAGTGAACATGTAATCCAGTCATCTCTCAGAAGAACCCACGGTTCCAATTTGAAATCAGTAGACAGAAAATGTTTAAAATGTGACCATTGCTTTTGACATGTTCTCGATAACATTTATGCAAATTTGTAATGCTTCGCCGAATCTATAAACATTTGCGGTGGCTGTCAAATTGTGCACTTTAGAGTTCACTCTCAGTTTACGTTCAAGTTTCTTCGGTTCCTTTCCGTTTGCTACCGACAATAAATATTACATTGTGCATTTTTTATTTAAGGATGATAAATGATGTTTTCGAAGTTTTGATGCGAAACTTTGCGTACATTCATGCGAGGACATTTCAGCAGGGATCGTGTTACATTCTCAGCTTGTGAAATTGAAACAGTGGCCTAAAAAGCAGCAATCTTGTAGCTTGATTCTGTTCATTGCTTCAGAAGTTTGCTTTTTCTGGTGTAGGGTATGAAAATGTTAGGCATGTTTCACAACAGCAATCCGATTTGCGGATGGAAGATCGTGCTGAAACAGATTACATGTATTGAACACTCACTGCTGCTGATTTGGAACTGTGAGAAGAACAAAAGCTACACGAAAATCGCCTTTGTTCTCTCCTACTGTATGAGGTTAGAAAAATTAATCATTTCCTCGAAATCCAGTATCGAGATCCTCGAAAAATTCTTCAAGTGTCTCGCAACTCGAGCCTCAATCCTCGATACTCGATTCTCGATAGCTTCGAGGATCGAGTTTCGAGTCGAGACTGTCAACTTACATCTGCCCGGTGCTGTAGCTCTTGTTCCGGCATGAAAACCATATCGGATAGGGCTTTTGTTCACATTCAAAACAATGATTTCGGCATGGTTTTTGCGTCAGAACAATGTTGGGCCGCTGCAGTGTTGAAAGTGAATCATCACATATCAGATAGGTTTTTGTGACACTTTCTGGAGTAGTGTGAACAAAGAATTAAACCGAAACGGAAATCAACAATGAGGAGACTGGATTCTAGTGGAAAGATGGTGGCGGTTTGGGGCCATTTCTGTTCACACCAGGCCAGAGTATTTTTTCACAACGGCATGAAATGCTATCAAGCATAGTGTAGACATAGCCTTAGCCGTGTCTTTATCAGATATATATTTGTATTTCCTTTATGAATTATTAATGAAATAAATAAATAATAAATTCTCATAAATAAATGTTGGTGCTACAGTGCAGTGCAGAAATAAGCATCCTACGCACATGCAAAGGGCACGCACGCTTTTTGTGTATACGCGTCTTGAAATGCGCGTGTCGACATGCATATTTGATGCGCATGTTTACTTTTGTTATTCAGGCTTATACCTTTGCTTTGTGGTTCATTTTTCCGCGAAACAAAAGACAAGTTACCATCACAAAACAAAATTGAATATTTAAATCCAGCCTCAAAATGCCGGCACATTCGACGAAGAGATCAATTTTTTATACTCGATGATTTGCTGTGGAAATCAACTTGTCTTTCTTGATCATCTTCAGTGGATCGTATTTACTTCACTTGTTACCGTGAAAACAGAAAAAGATGAGACCCGTGAAAAAACAACCGAAGACACTGCGATTACAACTACAATTTAATTGCTGTTTTATTGCTGCAGTGTCTTGTTTTTTATTAAATATTCCACTTGCTTCAAGCTTTCACCACCACTGAATACCGACGAGTTCGACCGGCTTTTTCAATGAATTGCAAGGTCGGACATTTGACTGCAAATTATAAACATTGTTGACATGGTTTCGTAGCAACACTGCCATCGCAATTCGCTACATTTATTTTGCAATTATAGTAAGTGTTGTTTTGGAATGTAACACGGTTCCCAGTTCATAATTTGCAAAACGACGCCATACTAACCGGCAATTGTTCTTGTAACACCATTCTAGAACAATGAGTGTGCGAATTCACCGCATCAACAAAACTGTTCATACATTTTCCTTTCAAAAGAAAGCGAAACTTAACCTGTTCCCTCACTTTATTGACCCCATTGTGCAAAGATGAAAACCAAGAACGTGCGATCCAGATCGGCGGCGCAACCACTTAAAAAAAAATCGCTACAAGACGACGGGCAGTATGACATTCACAAGCTCAAATTACTGGTTGCCTAGCACATGACAAAAATTTGCCGATGTGAGCGTGCTTTCGGTTTGATAAAGCAATAATTTCCACAACAGTCGTATTTGACTTTCAATGAAAGTAAATGTGTTTTGATTTCTTAAATTCTTTTGTTCACAATGAAATGGATTTTGATGCAACACATATTCCAAGGCTGTTTTGTAGCAAGCAAATTGCCTCGTGAGTATGTTGATTCTTGTCTCTTTGTGTCGCTCTACTTTTGGACTCGACTCTAGCTCTAATTCAGCGAGATTGAAATGGAAAAAGGCTCGATCATTATCCTTTACTTCATGAGAAAATATCAGTTATCTTTTATTTGTTATCCATTCGAAAAATAATGTCTATTGTCGGGCCAGACATTTTCGCTAATAATTTATACTCGCATACCTGTAGTTTGTTGTGACATTGACACACGATAACGGGCGACCAATTCAGCCAACGATTTCGCTGTTAATAGCTGTTGCCTAATGGATTAAAAGCCCAATTGAAAATAACAATAAAATAAAAACAATAAAGGAACAATGAGCTAGCTCATACATACTGATGAGCATTGGTGTATGCACGCATTTGATGCGCGTGTCAAATATGCAGATGCATATGCGCAATTTGGGTAGACATGTGTCACACTGCACTGTATTTCATTAGTTCAACTGACAACTTTTCTTTCTGTTTCAGTGAAAATAACACCATCAGTGTTTGGAATGATGGCCGTGGAATCCCTGTTGAAATGCACAGGGAGCAGAAGGTCTTTGTGCCAACATTAATATTTGGTCACCTTCTCACGTCATCTAACTACAATGATGAGGAAAAGAAAGTTACAGGAGGACGGAATGGCTATGGTGCCAAACTCTGCAACATTTTCAGCACAAAGTTTGTAGTTGAAACATGCTCTTCTGAATCTGGGAAGAGATTTAAGCAGGTATGCTGCTTTCAGTGGTTTATGAGCACTTCAGCTTCACTGAGGGATAAGGTGCAAAGTCCTCATGTAGTCTTGGCATTCTTTTGGTTTCAGTACTTGACAACAAGCAGCAATAACCAGCTTTATTAATTTTAAAAATCTGTACAAAAGATTTAGCTGGCCCTCAAGTGGCAAAGGCTAATCTAGGCAGGCCAGACATACAATTAACTAAAGAATAAAATAATTAACAGTACAGTTATAAAAAAAATCCAAAAACAATAAAGACAGAACTAATAAGAAGTAAGGAAATACTAGAGAAACAAAAAAGATAAAATACTGTACTTGTTCATAAGGTACTTGTTCATAGGGTGTGATTATACATGTACATGATTGTGTTTTTTTTGCTTGTTATTTGCATATTTTATTTGGTGTAGCCCTGTAGTCTGTCTGTAGTCCATTTTAACTTCTTTTGTCTTTCAAATTCTTGGAAAGTGCACATTGTCATTGTTTATTTTTTGCACACTACACCTTATACACTTCCCAAGAGTCCAAAGACGTAAGTGTGATTTTAATTAAGGTTAATATGTACTTTCCATTGTTTCCCTAATAGTTCTTGTATTCTTTGTTTATGTGCAGATTTGCTCAAATTGGTTCATTAATTTGTTTGTTTTTAATGATCTGTTGATTGGCCAGTAATTAATAATTGAAAAGCTGGGAATAACACTATGCTTGATGACTTTTTGGGTGAACATGGCCAAAAAGTAAGCGTGAAACAGTGAAAAAACTACAGGGCAATGTCTACCACATGAAAACAAGTCTATAAAAATTATGTGAGAAATCAGCTACTCTGAGCAAAATGGAAAGGAAAACACCAAAAAAGTCATTTAGCATATGTGACCCTCCATGGGAAAACGTACACTAACGATCATCTGTTAAACGTTAGATAACTAACGGATAGTTAACGAATTGCTAACGGCTTTGAAGTCCTTCTAACGCTTAGAACTAACGTTCTAACGCTCGGCCCTGGCCTTCTAACGATTTCTCTTAACGCTCTAACGGTTTGTTCTAACGCTCTAACGATTTGTTCTAACGCTCTAACGCTTTGTGCTAACGCTCCAACGATTCTGACGGTTTGTCCTAAAGTTGTAGCGGCTGATCATGATCTCCAGTTCTAAAGGATCATAAGTTGTGAATGATGTAAGTTTATATAATTGCGGATGAAATGAATCGAATGATCATTGCAGTTGCTATTAAACAGTTCGTTTATAGACGCTTGTGCAGTCACGTATTACTTATCTCTTTCCTTTTAACGAAGTCTGTAGTTAAGCAGTCGATCACACGAAGGAAGCGTGGTGCTGCCAAATTCTTTTCGCAACAGCTAAAATTGAGAGCATTCAATGAGGCCTTCCAAGGAGTAGAAGCGACTGCGAAAACATTTGTGAATCTTCTCCCAAAACACCGACAACCAACAGAAATTTTTCGAAAAAGCACAATAGTTTGTGACAGTGACTAAATTCTCTAGCTTTCAAGCGAGAGATGGCGTCGTAAACGTGCGACAAAGTGACAGCAGACCACCACATTGTCTTCAATTCACTGTGCAGCCGACAGCGTCTTTTGTTGATGTTTGGCAGTTGTCTCATACTCTGCTAGTTTCAAAAATCACATAAGTGGATCCTTTCAGTTTGGTTGAAAATAAAAAATTAGTCTCTCGCTCACTGACATTTTTCAGACTTCTGATAAACAACCTTATGCAAATATTTGTTGAAATTTGATCCACTGGGAATGAATAGCATACGTGAGAAGCGTTGCGTGACGACCCAAAAAAGACGAATGTTCAAATGTGTGGAATACCTGATACCTGTGGTATCCCACACTATTGCTATCGACTCTCTAAAAAAGCTAGCTAACATAATACCCGAAGTTGTTTGACTGAGAACGACGAAATTTGACTGGAAACTCCGCTACCGACCATTTAAAAGTGGTCAGACAATTGGCAACGCTTGACTGATCACAGGCGATAAACGCGAGATCTAGAGAGAGATAAACTACGCGTTCTTACGATACTTTTCGCGCCATCTGATGGAAGGATTTTACAAAATATAAACTTATTTCTTTTCATTGAAAGTCAAATACAATTCTTGTCGAATTCTTCAACAGACGCCTTGATTTATGGAACGGAAGGCTCACAGAAAGCGATGGAAAATATTATTTTATCGGAAGCTTATGTCACGTGCTAGGCAACGAGAGCGTTCATATTTCATATGACAGATGTGATTCGATCATGATTCGGCGGATATTTCAGAGCAAAGTTTCAAGATTTCTTTGCCAGTTTGGAACAAAACTTTGTTTTACCTTTCTGCTACAATGTTAACATTAACTAACAGCGCTTACTCCTGAGGCAAACAGAGAGCACAAAAACAAAACATCGAGCTATCTTTAGCATCTTCCAAGTTTCGTTCATCAGAAACTGTGGAGCGTTGGAAATAAAAGGTTTGGACTTTCTGATTTGTGTAAGTTTATGTCAGGCCGCATGTTCGTAAAGAATACATCAATAAGCGGTTCGAATGTGATCCACATCTTTTCGCAAATATCGTTTTTATTTAGCTGGCATGTGTTCTTCAGATACGGCTACGCTCTAACGGGAAACGATGAGACGCTAACACCGTTGACTAACGCTCTAACGGGTAAGGATCAGGTGCTAACGATTTGACTAACGCCACTAACGGATATGACTAATGCTCTAACGGGCAATGGTCATGAGCTAACGGATTGACTAACGCTACTAACGGTTTTCATCAATGTTTCTAACGAATGACTAACGGTTAGCTAACGTTTTAGATCGTTTAACGGAAGGTCGTTAGTGTACGTTTTCCCGTGGAGGGTCACATATTGTTATTCTGAGGCCTTCAATTGAAGGCCTCGGAGCATAACCAACCTGTGTTGAATTTTGGGTCGTTTTTCAATTTTGCCTGGCTTTGTCTGAATTGTTGAGAGTAAACTGCAATTTGATTGAAAGAAGATGTAATGCAGTTTGCAAACCACTCTCATGGAAGGTTGGTTTCTTTGTGTATGCAAGAAAAAATGCATTTTTTGCACACATAAAAAAAATTGGCGAAAAAAATACCAGACAATGTTTTTCAATCAAATTGCAGTTCACGTGCAGAAATTTGGACAAATCCGAGCAAAATCTAAAAACGACCCAAAATTCGACATAGGTTGCTCCAAGGCCTTCAATTATAATTGGTTGATTCCCATAAATCATAATGTTTTTGTTTTGTTTCAAGACTTGGACAAACAATATGGGCAAAGCTGGGGAGCCAATTGTGAAGGATTTTAGCGGAAAGGATTTCACCTGCATAACATTCAAACCTGACTTGGCAAAATTCAAAATGGAGAGTCTCGATAGCGACACTTTTTCCCTCCTAGCTAGGAGGGCTTATGATGTAGCTGGCTCTGTCAGAGGGATTGCTGTTTACCTCAATGGAAAGAAATTATCGGTAAGTTTTGATTCATGCATTTTGGAATAGAGTTGACTGTCTCTGAGCAGCCATCTGCAAGCTGTACTGTACTTTCAGATGGTACTGTACATTATTCATAGATTAAAGGGCAAAGTGTTATTTCTCTTTTTATGATGTGTGGATATTTTGTAACTTTTCTATACATTTTTATTGAGTTTGTATTGTAACCTATAATAAAATTATTCTTATTCTTTTTGCATCATTTTATCAGATTAAGTCATTTAAAGATTATGTGGGACTTTATTTAAAAGCCAGAGATGATGAAGAAGATTTACCTGGAGATGATGATAATTCAAAGAAGTCATCTAATTCTGTTGTACATGAAGTAGTTAATAAACGCTGGGAGGTGTGCATCACAACAAGCATGAAAGGCTTCCAGCAAGCCAGCTTTGTAAACAGCATAGCTACAACCAAGGTACATGTATACTGTTATGCCAGACATTTTTATACCTCAGAGTGAGTTGATGGTTTAATTTGTTTCTGCATCTATGATCAAAGAAAATTTTATACAAAATTATTTTACTTACAGTGTACACTTGCATTTCACAGTGTTTGTATGGATCCCTGTAGGTGCACTTACGCTTGTGCTGATTTTAAAAAGGAGGGTCTCATTTCTTGAACTTCAAAGGAGTTGTTCTTTCTCTTTTCATTTCGATTTACTAATACCAGAAAGACTTCAGTGTTTTACCACGTATGTATACTAGTTAATAGCTTTTAAGATCAAATACCATATTTCCTTAAGTAAGCGCCGGGCACTTATTAAAATTTTAGCCAAACGTGGAGGTGCTTATTCGAAGGGGGGGTGATGGGCTTACTAGTTTTTTCTTTCAGCGTACTGTAACCTTTATTTTGGCTCATGCACATGGAAGAAGTCTGCAAACACATGGAGATAAAAGTATCTTAACTGACTTAACAGAAAAAAAAAACTGTTCTCCTACATGTACTGATGGTAGCATAGTTAATGCTTGAAAGATTATAAATAAAGTGACAATAGAAACAGGTTTTCCTTTTATATCCCTGCTGTTTAAGAAAGTGATGGGGAGGGGAGGAGAATGCTTATTTGAGGGTGGCACTTTTCTATTTTGACTGAGGGGATGTTGGGCTTATTCAGGGGAGGCCACTTATTAGAGTGTGGAAATATGGTAATTGGGTGCATATAAAAAATTATTTTTTTATGTTACCAAAAGGTTTCTAAGTGATTTGAGAGGGCAGTCTAGGCCTTACTTGGTTCATCATGTGACTTAAGTGTTGCAATGTACTTTTTCAGGGAGGAACCCATGTTAACTATGTGACTGATCAAATTGTGGAGAAACTCTTGGCAGCAGTGAAAAAGAGGAACAAAGGTGGCATTGAGGTGAAGCCGTTTCAGATCAAGAACCATCTGTGGGTTTTTATCAACTGCTTGATTGAAAACCCGACTTTCGACTCCCAGACCAAGGAAAACATGACACTAAGAGCCAAGGCATTTGGATCAACATGTGACTTCAGTGACAAGTTTATAAAACAGGTTTGAAATTAAAATAATAAGGTGTGTTGCTTCTTTTGACCAATGTAATACATTCAAATGAAGAATGATCCTCGCAGTTGTGAGCGCAATTTATGCATTTGACAATGCTGACACGAGGTTGTCGAAACGTCATGTAATGTTCTTATCGTTAATTTTCCTTTTGAAATGTTTTTCTAAATCGATCTTTATCAGAAGTTTAAAACAAAGCAATGAGCTTGACTTACACCCCAAAAGCTACTAGTTTTGCCTCAAGGCAGAAGTCTGTAGGTCTTCAAAGAAGGGTGTTCTTTTATGTGCCAACAGAAGGTACTGAAGCAATTGTGAGGAAGAGGCCAGACAGAATATTCAGGGAACTTAAGGGCATCAGAAAAATAATTACACTCTATCAAAACAACTGCTCAACAAGGAAGGGTTCTTGTACGCAGCCAAACATGCTACTGCATTGACTGCATCAATGGGGCGGAAGGCAAATGCTGCAATAAAGAGTGGGTTGATGAGTGGAAAGAGGTTAAACTTGAAAGAGAATCATCCACTGCAACTACAGTACCGCTCAAATTAAGTTGCCACACTCGCGATGCGAATCGCGTCGCACGCTACGCGAATCACGTTGCACATGATGTAGAAACTGTAAGTAAATTGGTTTGAAGCTCTCGAGCGATTTAAGATGCCCATTGTAAAGTAACAATAGCCGATTTCAATAGTTGATTTCCAGTGTTCACAAAAGACCACTAAGAAGAAATGAATATGTGTGATCGATCGATCGCCAGAGAAGGGCATCACGTGCTAAGCTTCGAAATTTTGTGTCAAACCATTTTTGCGGCGAAACTTGGCTAGGTTGAGATCGACACGATCAACTTAAGAAAACTATATACACAGTATGATGCACATGAACATGGTTTTCCGTTTTCAGTCTTTCGAAGTGGAGACATACTGTACAGAGGAATTCTACCACTGTGAGCGCGGCTACTATTAATTCACTTCACTCGAATTCAAGCTTCTTCCTAAACTGAACATCAAACCGCTGATAATTTCAGCTCATTCATGACTGATGCTTAACTTTTGTTTAGCTTTCTATTCATTTGATTCTTGATAACTTTAGTTAGCCGTTTGAAAATTGAAAATGTTTACACACTTGATATGTTTCTTTTTGTATGCGTGGTTTCGACGGAGCAAGGCACGTAAAATTGTTTTGCGAGTGTCTTTATCGAGGGTACTCTAAGTTTAATGCGGATTATTACCAAACGCAAATAGGTATATGGTAGTATTCGTTTGTGTACCTCAAAAAAGCTCAAAACATAGAGTTGGCATGGCAATTGAGGGGTAAACGAGCTGGGAGATAAGCTGTTCGTTCTTTTCGATTGGTCGATAGACCGCATGTGCGACGCTTCCTTCAGCAACTCTTTTTACACAGACAAACTCTACTGTAGTGCAACTTTACAAAGATATGCCCAGGAAAATGTTTTTAGGTCTTTCGAAGTAGAAAACATACAATTGAGTGCTGGCGTGTTGAATAACAAACTTTGCCATTGGCAGATGAATCTCAAATTCTACATGATAAGATCGAGCCGTGAGATAAGTTTATCGTTCTCTTCATCGATCAATCAACCAAAGTAATAACGCTCAGCATGTGCAAGGCTTCCGAACTACCGTACTCTTCAGCAAATCTTTTTATGCAGACGCACTCTCCTGGAACACAACCTTACAAAGATATGCCCAGGAAAATGTTTTTCGGTCTTGCAATCTAGAAAATATACGATTGAGTGCCGGCGTGTCGAATAAACATTTCACATACGCTTAAGTCTTAATTAATGACTCATCAGCAAGATGAACTTCCAATTTCTACATGATAAAATTATTCGTTCAAAGAGAAATGAAATAAAGTCCGTTCTGCTTCGGGTTTTCCACGGCTTCTCAATTGAGTAATGATTAACGAGTGCTGTGCCATGTTTACTGAGTGGAAGGTTTCAGGTTACACAGCCAGTAGTTTTTGCGGTTTTATGCAAATTTTAGCCTACATCGCTTTGTGAACTGAAAGCAAAATACAGCAAGCAGTCGCCAATGGCCATTTGCTTGTGGCGAACTAGCACTTAATTTTCCTAACGAATTCAGAAAACACGACCATATATCGTATTGACGACAGAACCAATAAATAAAAGTTGTCATTTCAGCGCTAGCGGGAGCAAGGAACACCCGAGGAACAGTAACCATTCGCAATCGATCTTTGTCAGTTTGTTTACAAGAGGACTGCGCCATTTCAATTCGTGATGAACTCCATGATGCTGTCTGTATTTGCATAGAAGGGAACAACATGTATTCGATTGAAACAATAGCTGCATTCTTAAAGCGCTATGTGAAATTATTTGATTTCGCATCATCCGAAATTTATGCCAAAAATTTTCGCTTTGTAGCGCGTGACGCGAATCGGGTCACGCAGGAAACGCGACGCAACGCGACTGGCAACTTACTTTTGGGCAGTACTGTACTCGCCAGACAGTTGAGACCACAGAAGCTGCTCTCCTTGATACAGCAGTGCGGATTGCTGACCTTGCCACCAAGTACAGCGTGGTTGCCATAGCAGCAGCAGATGACCCAGATTATGAGTACTATCTCCTGAAAGTGACCAGTGAAGGTGTAATTGAACTGGAGAATTCTGTCACAGATGAATATGGCTGTTCATTTGAAAGAGGCTCTGCAGTGCTAAAGGGGCACTTTTTTATCAGGGAAAACTTAATTGACATGACATACAAACTAAACAGAAAGAAATTGGCATTTGTGCTTGCTGGCACTGTTTGCCATGTTTGTGGTGAACTGAAAAAGAAAAAAAAGGGGGTCTTCCAGGTCCCTTTGGAAGTAAATGAGGAAATTGTTGCATCTATTTAAAAATAAAATTTCTGAAATGAATTGTGAACATTTTCCTTTTATTTTACCTGTACACCCTTACTGGACTGACAGATATGCTGCATATATGTATGTTAGTTCTGTAGCATATCTGTCAAAAAACTGGAAAAAACTATCTGCAACATATCTGTGACAGATAGGAATTTGGCCTCATTTCCATATCTGTTACAGATATGTGACAGATATAGAACAAAGCCTTGTACATTTATCTTCCTGATTCCTGTAAACTTGCCTACCTACTCTTTTTAGTTAAGACATGACCCACCTAGACTAGCATCAGCTACCTGTGGGCATGTCAAATTTGTAAAAAAAAATACTACTTAGAAAAAAATAAAGAACTGAGATAACTGAAAGAACTGAGAGAATAAAGCCAAATGATGCAGATCTGTCAAAATAATGTATGCTGCATATATGTAGATCAAGGCTGGCCACTGGTGCAAGGTTAGTGAACTAGGGACAGGTACTGGCCAAAACCCTTGGGTTAGAAATGAAAACACACATTTAACCTCAGTCACAACAATAATTTACTGTACTTTTTATTGCTAAAGTGCTTCAAACAAGTTGACTACATTTGAATCACCATCTTACAGTGCTGAGCAGCAAGGCTTTCAAGGTTGATTTAGTCAAAAAAAAGTCAAAGAATGCTTCAAAGTATGTGAACTCTGAGAGAACATTTTTTCTATGGTGGAAAAGGTCTGCCATTTTTCGAATAAATTCCTACGTGAAGTTAATTTTTTAGTTGCAGTGATGCTCAAATGATCAGTCAATATAATTCTAGAACTTTAA
The DNA here is from genome assembly GCA_016490735.1 of Pachyseris speciosa. NCBI lineage: Eukaryota > Metazoa > Cnidaria > Anthozoa > Scleractinia > Pachyseridae > Pachyseris > Pachyseris speciosa. The sequence goes on along the minus strand of JAEMWC010000212.1, from coordinate 286,740 downwards.
CACTTCAGAACTAAAGAACGATGGGGCAAAAGTACAAAAAAGAAGTAAAAGTATCGGAGATGAAAAATTCGAACTTATGACAAGCGATATACATGTATGATATGAATTGAGAAATCTGTAATCCAAACAATGCATTTCAACATCTAACCTTTCTCTTTAGACAGCCTGGGACATTTTGTGGTTTATGAACTATATGTCTGTCTGTTTTCTTCACCTCAACTGATGTGTTTTAGTTGCAAAATCCTGGGGAATCAAACATTTTAGCAGTATAGCACAGCCAAGTCCATAAAACTTCTCTGTAACTGTTCAAACCCACGCGCGAGAATGTAAAATCACACTTTCCCATTGTTTACACATGCCATGTGACGTCGAAGTCGAGTTGCGCATGTGTTAATGACTTCACAGCCTTCCTGGGAACTAGCTTGTTCAAATTCAACATGGCGGACTGAAGTGTTCAAGGCGATCTTGCAATGGATAAATATTGGGAAAGCAAGAGGTTCTCTGAAGAAACACACGGTTTATATAAGTACTCAAGGGCGAAAGGAAAAGTTTTTTTGTGGTCTTATCAACTTAAAGTGGTCGAAGTGAAAGAAAAACCACTGTAACAGTCAAATCTGAAAATGAGCAAAAATCACTTCACTTAATTGTTGCTTCTTCACCCTGTCTCTTCATCAATCTTGCGTCTTTGGAAACAAAACAGCGTATAGGGGAACTTTTCAAGGAGTTGCCATTTACAACAGTATCAGCCAACAAAATGTGTAAGTTGGTCAGTGAAAGCAGTGGATGAAATATTTGCTCAAAGTGCTATGGACATTCAGTGAGTGTTTTGTGAGTTGAACAAAAAGGTTACAGTGCAAATAAATGCTCTAATATCTACAAAACCAGTTTATTTCTTTTCCCTAAATTATAATTAATCGAATGAAAATGTTGGAAATTTAATAACTTATATTGGTTTCAATTTATGACAAGAAATTGAATTTGTCCTTTCAACTTAATAAAATATGGCACTGCAGATAGTTAACAGATAATTATTTCAAGAGAACTCTTGCGTATCTGCAAAATATCTGTAAATTACCTACAGATATTTTACAGATATGGGAACACCTACTGCAGGTAATTGCAGTGCTGTCACAGATATGTTACAGATAGTTACAGATAGTGGACATATATGTTGGTTTGGTAAGGGCATTAGCATTTTTTGCAAAAGTGCCATACCCACAAGGAATTGTGGGTAATCATTTTATTTGTATTTAATATGTTGATAATATTAGAATTTCAATAAGAAATGTATTTTAAGTGATAAATAGCTGAAATCTAAGTAATGAACACAGTTTGGGAACTTTTAAAAAGATTTGCCAGTTTTGCCTCATGTTACACAATGTGCATGGTGATTGTGCTACAAGTCTATCGTTAATTTTCCGTTTGAAATATTATTTGTATTGCTTCATTCACAAGTGCATTAGGGATTTGCTCTCCTGGGCCCGGTTGTTCGAAAGACAATTAACGCTAACCCAGGAATAAGAGTTAACCGAAGTCTCCATCTCGCTCGTTGAGAAAGTTTTGTAAATCAAATTTAACGTTTAAAGTAAAGTTGAATTCCAATAAAAACTTCAGGATGAAAATCTTTTGGAAATGCTTTTATTGAACATTAATTAAACTGGACTCAAAGTTCGCTCTAACCCGGGATTAGCTTAATCGTGCCTTGAACAACTGGGCCCTGTGTGTTAATTTTCTACCAAGTTTGATTTTAAAAAGTACATTGACTACTTGTTTCCTGACAGGTGACTTTGTGTGGTGTTGTTGAACACATCATGAACTGGGTGAAGTTCAAAGCTCAGGTATGTTCGTCTGCAGGGCAGTCTTTAAGCTTTGAAAAGGCTGTTTCCTCGAGAAGAGGGGTCAGTCATAGATTCTAAAGTTGACTGAAAAATAATATGAAAGTACTGAGGGTCCACAGCCAGGATCAATCATACTGTTGTTTATCATTCCTGTTGTCTTTAAATTTTCTTTGAACCCTGAGGAAGGTGGTTATCTTCACTATACAGACCTGTTGGCCATAAAGATCAGTGTACATATACACTATAGGTGTCGGTCAGTATTGACTGCCATGGATTTACTTATTTTATGAGTATGCTCACTGTACTGCCAATAAATTCTAATTAAGCTTGACCTTGGCCAAGCATGATGTACAGATTTAAAAAATGATAAGTCAAGGCTGTGCTCTAACAAAAAATTTTGGGAGCCCAAAACCCTGCACCTTTGAAATCCAGGGTGCCCAGCATACTAATTTTGTGAAACAAAAAACTAAGATTTCCTTGTCACCCAAAGGAAAAAGTAAGTTGCCAGGGGCCCAGCCCTGTAAGTGCCACAACATTATTCTGCATTACATGAAGGATTATTTTGATACACCTTTAATTTCTCTAAAACTGTGTGATTAAAATACACTACTTTTATCAAGGCTGCATTTAAAGCATCCTTTAGTGGTCTGGATTACAAGCAAGCTCTCCAGGTGAAAACATCAGACCTAGTTTGAACCCTGCTTTCCATTTTTATGTTCCTTCCAGAGTCAACTCAACAGGAAATGTCAGAAATCTAAAGCTAGCAAGATTCGTGGCATTCCAAAACTTGATGATGCTAACGATGCCGGAGGTCGGAACTCGAGTCAGTGTACCCTTATCCTGACAGAGGGGGACTCAGCCAAGACATTGGCTGTAAGTGGCTTAAGTGTTGTTGGCAAGGATCAGTTTGGGGTGTTCCCACTTCGTGGTAAACTGCTGAACGTCCGAGATGCGTCACACAAGCAGGTAACAATTTTTTCTGCTCAGTGACATTGTGCTGTATCTTGGTAATGAGAATAGACTACTGAAATGTACAACCCTAAGTTAACTGTATGATTGACTGAATGTGTAATTTCAAATTTTTGATACATGTATTATTAGTGATCAATTGTGTCAATTACTATTGAAGGCCTTCCTGCAAAAGGGGCGTACAGTACCGGGCAAAAGAAAGTTGAAGGTCTCTTTCGAGTCTCTATTCTCAACTCAATCTTCAATTCTCACAAGAATCAAGAGTTGAGAATCGAGTCTAGAAATGAACCTCGCAAGAATTGAGAAACTAACGAGCTTGTCGCTTGACTGATTCCTCGAGAGACTAATTGCCGGCTAATGGCACAAACGCAACTGGGAATACTTGTGAATGAAAGATTAACCCACAAAAGTTTCTTGGAGAATGCCATTCGGGAGTAACTCAAGTTCATATACAAGTGGGGCACTTTACTCCTTTTTTGCTTCCAGTTGCTTTAATTGGAAAAGCATTGCAGCAGACAACACAATTAGACTGTTAACAGCCCCCTATTTCAGGGTTTTCAAAATGGGGAAAAGTAAAAGGGGGAGAATGCAGAGAAACTGGAGCATTAATGCACCACATCAGTGGCCCTGTGCAACAAACCTGCATAGGGGAGGGTGGGGGAGGGGGTTTGCTCCTCCTGTTGGGGGTTGGGGGCCTCCACCAGGAAATGTTGAAAATCTGTATGCCCTGAGGTGCAATCTGTTGCATTTCAGGCCCAAAAAGTTACTTTTAGTTCATTGTATACTTTATTAGCAGTTTCAAACATGATGTGGAGAAAGAAACAAGTTGTCAAATTGCAGGATCGAATGTCAGTTTTCCACAGGAAACCACAAATGGTTTCCACAGCTGGTTTCCGGCCCACATTAATCTGTGATGCTGGAACGTGAACAGTTTGAAAGATCAAAATGTTTTATCTTTAACTTTAATCCAAAGGTATTGCTATTTTAATTTGGGCTGAAATTTTGATCCCTTCATCTTCTACAGTACCGCCTGGAACTATTGACCCATAAATTATTCCACGTTCTTGCCTCGGGGCCTTCATGCGTCATTGATGCGGTATTCCCGCAAAGACGCATCACCTTTGAATAGCCTTTTGTTTCATTTGTTTTCAGGTTCAAATAGGTGTCACAAAAAGGTGACAACTGAGCACACTTGAATGTTTCTGAGCTGGATTTATCTTTTTGAAAGTTTCGAAACGGTGGTCATGAACGCGTGAGCTGCTCAATCATGTAAACAGTGTGAATTTAGAATGCATATCAGAGGGCCGGCCAGTTATCTCGTTGAAGAGGCCTTCCAAGGAGTAGAAGCGACAAGTGACATGACTCTGCAGATTGGCAGAAAATGCGCGTAAGTTTGCCACAGCGACAGTTCACTTTCCTTTCCTCTTGATTGATTTCTTTGCGAAACCGAAATTTGTCTGTAACGAAACAACTGACAGAGTTGAAAACGAGCGACAAAACGACACCAGACCAATCCTTGGAAGGCCTCGCTGAATGGCTTAATGATAAAGAAAGCTTTGAATTATAACCACTAGGTATGTAAACTACAAGCGAACTGATTGCTTGACAACATTGAACGGTTTTTAAAGCGAAGAGGTAACCCAACATTACACAAGGCAAGTAGCCAAACGGTAAATAAAACAACCATTGTGAACTAGGCGCAGACTAAAGCGACCTAAACAAACTAATAGATTAAATTTAGCTTAAAGTATACGAATATATTATTCGAGACATCTGTTTACCGCCATCTCTCATTGCAAAAATATTTGCATACAAGTTCTGACAGCGGATTTGACAGCTCTAAGATATTTCAGAGCAACGTTTTGAGTATTTTTGCCAGCATGGAAGAAAACGTTGTTTACTTATTTGCAGAGGCTAGTGGAAAACCCTCGTAAGTGACTATTTAGGAAAAAAAAATTTTTCTCATCAAAAGTTGCCAATTTTTGGCATATGACCTTCAATTTACTTATTTATTTATATTTATATTTTACTTATTTAAATTGGCAAAAAAACAGCAAGGCATTGTTAAGTAAGTAAATTGAAGGCCATATGCAAAAAATCAGGCACTTTCGACAAAAAAAATTTGGCCTAAATAGTCACTTAGGAGGGTTTTCCACTTTTACATTGTAACAAATGTTACAATGTAAAAGTTAACTAACAGTGCTTGTTCAAAGCCAAACAAAAAAGTAGTTTTTGACTTACTGTAATTTCACATTCTTCGAAAAGTCAGTTGAAAGCCGAACAGCGATAATTGCTGTTCGGAATATGCACGGAATATGCAAATTATTTGCATATTCCGTGATGTTTATATCCACTTTGAGAGAATTCTGGAGTATTCGGTTGAAAAACAACAAAGCAAAAAAACAGCAAGGAAAATCTTGAATCTTGTTGTGGCATTTCATTCACACGTGGGCGTCTTCAGACAAGAAATAACCTCACCGGTCAAAAGAAAATAATTATTGCTCCTTTCATTTTCGATTCATGTCATGATCAGGTAACACTAGCCTTTCAAGTGGATTAAGCATGACTTTTACTAATGGATGGAGAACTTTTCTGACCAGCTAATCCAAACCCTTCAAAGGGAAGGAAACCCTTGTTTATAATTTAGGTTTTCACTTAAGGTTGTACACCTGTGTTCAACATGGGTTAATGCTTTCCTCGCAAGCAAAAACTATGCTTCTGCTTGCCGTGTTTTACATGTAAACAATTAACATGAAAATTATTCTTCACAATAGAAATTATTCACTACTGTTATTTCACTACTGTTATTTGCCAAGGTATTACCACGCGGGAAAGATGAGGCATGACCGCGTCCAGGCGGTACTGTACATCAACTCATACTTTGGCACTAATGCTCAATGTAGTTGGTGCCTTGCGTCAGGCGCCAGCTGCTTTTGAAAACACTGCTATTTGTGACCTGCCATGCGAAAACGTTCTCTGTTTGAATGGCTGAATCAAACGCATGGTGAGCGAATGGATAAGAAGTAATGGCTAGGCAAGCCGTTTGAAATGGATTGGTTGAATGGCTGAACGGAATTTTTTTTCAAATGGCTAAACAGCGAAAGAAAGTATAAACACTATTCCGTCACTTCGCCACGTTCATCAGTGTCATATGGCTCTGATTTGCAATCTGTGGGAAAAATATATCAGCCATTCAAACCAAGAGATTTTCCAACAAAAAGTGTGCATAGCAATTGCAAAATCGCAAAATAAAAGCAGAACTTCATTTCTGACACCATAACCAGTCTGTATGCCAAAGTAGAGTAAACTTAGATTGGGATTTTAAGGCATGCAAAAAGCAACAGATGCCCCTTTTGCCAGAAGCCCTACAATTACATTCTGTAACTCACTTTGGTAATGAGAATAAAGTTCTGAAACAACACAATCCAAAACAGTACAACTGAATGAATTTTCAATTTCAGATTCTTGACAATGCAGAGATCAACAATCTCATCAAGATTCTTGGCCTTCAATACAACAAGAAATACTCAAGTGAGGATGATCTGAAGAGCTTGAGATATGGCCATGTCATGATCATGACTGACCAGGATCAAGATGGATCACACATCAAGGGACTGCTTATTAATTTTATTCACAGTAACTGGCCAAACTTGACTCGTTTGAATTTCCTTGAGGAGTTCATTACTCCAATTGTGAAGGTGAGGAATTATCAGATTTTATTCAAAGTAACTGCCACAGCAATATTATTTGTAGAGACAAGGTAGGAAGTGGAAATTGTATGGTGAATCTGTATAAACTGTTTTCTGCTTTGCTTGAGTGTGATAGTTGCCCATGCCAACCAAAATGCATTATCTTACAAGGTCATCAAAGCTGCATTCATTTGGCTAGAACACTGTAAAGTAATTGCACGTATACAGTTCTCTTTGCTGCCTGCACAGGGCAGCTTCCTAATCCCATCCTGAATCTTCAATTTCACTGTTTCGTTGTTTGTTAGAAGTTCCCAGGCCCCTAATGTGTAGAAAGTCTGCACCAACTCTATGTGACAATGCAAAAATTAATGGATCTAGTAAAATAGTCCACTGAGGCAAACACTGAGGGATGGACCATGTGAAGCGCCCACCAAGGTGAACAAACTGAATTACACTGTATAACTGCTCCAGTGAGGTGAATGAAGCAAGTACTAAATTGTTGAGCGAGGCAACCATTTTGAATGGAATTGTAACTTGCCCAGCAAGGCAGCAAATAAAAAAGTAAAATAATTGGCTACAGAGGCAAAATTGTAAGCTCGCACATTTTTTAATTACCTTTAAAGTGTTCTTCTTGTTCCAGTCAGCCCCAAGGGAAGCACACTGTAACTGTTGCTTTACTTCACAGAAACACAATAGAATGAATACAGTATTGTACATGCATCTCTGATGATTTCTTGATTTAGGTCACCAAAGGGAAGGAAGAAAAAGCTTTCTACAGTATTCCAGAGTATGAAGAATGGAAAAACGGCACAGACAATGTGAAATCTTGGAAAGTGAAGTACTATAAGGGGTTGGGTACGAGCACCCCTAAGGAAGCTAAGGAGTATTTTGCAGATATGCACCGCCACCAGATTCAGTTTCACCATGAAGGAGCTGCATGTGATGAAGCTATACTCATGGTAAGTGTTGAAAATAAACACAACTGATGAAAGTGTTGCTCAGAATGTATGTTATTACACCTGTAAGTGTGGGACCGTAGCTCCCATCTCACAGCACTTGTTTATCCACACTGTTCGCAAAGAGTAGGTGTTGTGGTCCGTTGCTCTGTTGTGGGGCAGGAGGAAGGGAGGGGGAGCATGGTGCACCTCGAAGGAGACCTAGCGCCATGGGCAAATTGGTGAATACAATACAGTATATACCATGTCACAACATTGGCACAGGAGAGTACTGCTTGGTAGTTTTTATATTAAGGAGACCTAGCGCCATGGGCAAATTGGTGAATACAATACAGTATATACCATGTCACAACATTGGCACAGGAGAGTACTGCTTGGTAGTTTTTATATTAAGGAGACCTAGTGCCATGGGCAAATTGGTGAATACAATACAGTATATACCATGTCACAACATTGGCACAGGAGAGTACTGCTTGGTAGTTTTTATATTAAGGAGACCTAGCGCCATGGGCAAATTGGTGAATACAATACAGTATATACCATGTCACAACATTGGCACAGGAGAGTACTGCTTGGTAGTTTTTATATTAAGGAGACCTAGCGCCATGGGCAAATTGGTGAATACAATACAGTATATACCATGTCACAACATTGGCACAGGAGAGTACTGCTTGGTAGTTTTTATATTAAGGAGACCTAGTGCCATGGGCAAATTGGTGAATACAATACAGTATATACCATGTCACAACATTGGCACAGGAGAGTACTGCTTGGTAGTTTTTATATTAAGGAGACCTAGTGCCATGGGCAAATTGGTGAATACAATACAGTATATACCATGTCACAACATTAGCACAGGAGAGTACTGCTTGGTAGTTTTTATATTAATGTTCACAATTTACAGGTAGACTCAAAAGCAAGAACCATCTTGTACAGCCTGCTACAGAGTTGACCCCAGTCAAGTTGCACTCAGTAGCCTTCAGTGAACTATTACACTCTAGGATGTTGTCCACAAGTTCAAATAATAATACAATCACTTTGCAAAGCATTGTTAACAGTCCCACAGCAAGGGACTGCTCTTAAAGTTTTGTTAGAAAAAGCATGTCTTAAAAATTAAAGAAGGTCAAAAGGACATCTTTTGGCCTAAGATTTGACTATATGGGAGGGGAGGCTCATTATTCAGGCTCGAAAGTTCCATTTTTGTTTTTCTGGCTTTTGTTCTTAAAAGGACTTTAAACAAGTTGTGGATTTTGTTTCAGGCATTCAGTAAGAAGAAAGTCAATGACAGAAAAGACTGGCTTAACCGTGCCATGGAAGATCGCAAATGGAGGAGGCAGCAAGGCCTCTCAGAGGTGGGTTGAGTCTGCAATCCATGAAAAAACTTATTTAGTCACATTGTAAGTTGTTGTTTCTTTCTCCACCTTTGACTCAGTTTGTTGACTTATGTACTGTAAGGATGCGATTGTTCATTTTAATCAGAGGTTCTCTTTGGTGTCTAAACAAATATTAACATGTACAGCTGTACAGTTGAAAGGGGGGGGGGGGGGAGTGGCGCTCTTAAAGCTGGCAGAAGGTAGGAAAGGTGCTTCACCATAGCTGTTATAGACACAACTTATGTCTCTGTGTGTGCATGCTACTTCTTTTCTGATTTTGGTAAGAACTTACATGTATTTTGCTTTCAAGTTAGACTTTCAGTTGAAAACTTGAAGGGTCTTTTTTTTTTCTTTTTTTTTTTATCAGGTTTACTTGTACGAAAAGGACACAAAGACAATTTCATACTCAGATTTTGTCAACAAAGAGCTCATTTTGTTCTCAAATGCAGACAATGAGCGGTCAATACCATGCCTGGTTGATGGTAAGTTTGAATCACTTGTGCTACAGAAAATAAAGGCCTTTCAGGGAAGTTAAACTATTTTCCATGAAAGTAGAATAGGTGATGCTTCCCTTTGAAATTCAGATTAACTGGGTTTCAGTAAATATATATATATATATTTTTTATCTCAGGCCTGAAGCCAGGTCAGAGGAAGGTCCTTTTCACCTGTTTTAAGAGGAATGACAAAAAAGAGGTCAAAGTGGCTCAGCTTGCAGGATCAGTGGCCGAATTGTCTGCATACCACCATGGTGAGGTAAGTGGTCGGCATTGCTTCAAGTGTGGTTGGTGATGATTGGCTGTCTTCCTTATAAGTGGATTGGAATTCTCCAAAATTAATTAAAGCCCTGTTTCCTCTGGCAATGATTTCCCCACCTACAGTGTACATGTACCTCAAAACTAAGTGACCACCCTTATTTTATTTGGAAACTTTGAAACAACTGCACGGTTATGATAACATCTGTACCCACTTACCACTTCTTTTTTCTTTGATCCCTGTCTAGCAAAGTCTCATGGGGACCATCATTAACCTGGCTCAGAATTTTGTTGGCAGCAACAATGTCAACTTGCTTCAACCCATTGGTCAGTTTGGTACTCGTATTCATGGTGGTAAGGACGCTGCCAGCCCTCGTTACATCTTCACTATGCTGAGTCCATTGGCAAAGCTTCTGTTTCCTGCACACGACATGCCTAACCTGACGTACTTGTATGACGACAATCAACCTGTTGAACCGGAATGGTACTGTCCCATACTGCCCATGGTTCTTATAAATGGCGCTGACGGCATTGGGACTGGTTACAGCACCAAGGTGCCAAATTTTGATGTGCGACAGGTCATCAACAATCTGAAGAAAATGATCAATGGAGAAGAACCAGAAGAGATGGTGAGATTTTTTAGGCTGATCAGTAGGCTAGGGGTGAAATGGGTACAGTGTGGTGTTCCTATGATTTTACATGTACATGTACAAATACAGTGCAGCTTTTTTGGTAATAGGGACCATGCAATGCTGAAAGTACCACATGCACCAATCAATCAATAAATCTTTATTTATTCTCAGAGTCGTATGATAATAATTATAACATGGTCTTCATAAGAGTCGTGAGAAATTTAAACTAAACCTAAAATACATCAGTAACCAAGCTATTTGACTAAGAGATTGCAATGCAATAAGAACTTATATAAAGTTACAAGAAATCTTTCCCATTCAATTATGTTTTGAAGTGACTCAAATTGGGTTGCTGTCTGATCTGTAAGGGGATCTTATTCCACAGAACAGACTCTCTGTAATGTAGGCTCCAATTTGCTGACTCAGTTCTTGGTCTAGGGATACATCATAAAGTTGCTTGGTTGAAGGTGCACCAGATGGCATACTTACAATGTATGTGGTCTAACTCATTGTTTGAGTTTTTCTGCCATGCCTTTGTATTTTGCTAGGTGTAAAAAAAATACATCAGTAACCAAGCTATTTGACTAAGAGACTGCAATACAATAAGAACTTATATAAAGTTACAAGAAATCTTACCCATTCAATTACGTTTTGAAGTGACTCAAATTGGGTTGCTGTCTGATCTGTAAGGGGATCTTATTCCACAGAACAGACCCTCTGTAATGTAGGCTCCAATTTGCTGACTCAGTTCTTGGTCTAGGGATAGATCATAAAGTTGCTTGGTTGAGGGTGCACCAGATGGCATACTTATGTGGTCTAAATCATTGTTTGCATTTTTCTGCCATGCCTTTGTATTTTGCTAGGTGTAGAATGACATTTCTATTAAAGTCAGGCTTTCTGTTTCTTTCCCACTTTAGGTGCCCTCATACAAGAACTTCATAGGAAGCATCAGCCCAAGTGACAACCAGAAATACATTGTTCGTGGCAATGTGGACGTTATTGACACCAAGACTGTTGAAATCACAGAGCTTCCAGTTGGATCGTGGACGCAGGCTTACAAGGAGAATGTGTTGGAACCAATGCTCCATGGAACAGAGAAAGTGCCTCCAGTTTTAACGTAAGAAGAAAGGGATTAATTTTCTGTTATAATTTGCATGTTTTGTTGAATTGTTTTGTAGGGCATCACTTGGTTATTTCAGCACCAAGACATTGCCAAGACAATTCTGTACATGTAGATTACAAAGAAATCTCTACGTAACTGACATTCCATTGCAAGGGTTGCCTCGTCGTTTATAAAATAATGTCTCCACGCAAACCGACTTGTTCTCTTGTCGCTCCTTTTGTAGTGATTACAAGGATTACTACACAGATTCAGCAGTGAGGTTTGTGCTCAGTATGACTGAGGACAAGCTGGCAGAGTGTGAACAGGCAGGGCTGTACAAGAAATTCAAGTTAGAGAGCACAATTGCCACCAGCAATATGGTCAGTGATCTAATCATGAATTTTAGAGAGGTTTCCATTATTAAAACTGAAACCAGAGTAGCCACTCCTGCCTGCCAATCACGACAGCAGCAGGATGCGCTTTAAATGAGTCAAAACTTGAAGCAAATACAGACACCTGGTTTTACTTTTATCCCAACACGTGCAAGTCAGTCAAGCTAGTTTCACGCATAATCATAAAAATTACAATTTCCTCGATTGTGATTGGTTTAAAAAAGTCCTGTTTTCCACTAATTCACTTGCCAAGTTGTTATTGGACAGTTCAATAAACCAATCACATTCAAAGTAGTGTTTTAAATCAACCAATCACATTTAAAGTTGTAGTTTAAATCAGCCAATCACAACCTTGGTTTCAAGCACCATACATTTTGATTGTAGTCAATTTCAGAGCGACATTAAGCAATTTACGCTTCTTTGTCAGTCTTTTAGTGCAAAATTTCCCTCCTTTTATAACTTGGCTCTTTTGTTCTCGGAAATTGTAATTTTTATGATTAATTGGTAATAAGACTTTGTGTTGTACAATTCGGTCTGTAAATCATTCTCGTGATAAACAAATTGGACTCCTGCTGCATTTATCACTCGTATGACTCCACTCAGTTCTGTTACCATTACTAATATTATTGCAAGCCAATCACACCTATTCTTAATCCAGTGTAATGCTTATGACAAGAAATTAACTTTTACCAATGTAGAACAATTAATATTTTTCAATTGTGTAATGTGAAACGAATACCAAAGCAGTTACTCTGGACAATCAGAATTCGAAGCAATTACACCACCAGCACCAAGCACATGAAAATGCATTCATGCAAGTCACAGTTGGGTTTGGTTTTGCTTCTCATTGGTTGAGAAAGTGGTGTGAGTTTTGCCAACCACTTAATGGAGTACGTGTAATGCAAAACCAAAGCAAACAAGAATAACTTAACACACTAAATTAAAAACCACTCGAAATTCAATTTATATAATTATTCCAGGTTTTGTTTGATGCTCTTGGCTGTCTGCGCAAATATGAATCAGCGCTTGACATACTCAAGGAGTTTTTTGAACTTCGTCTGGAGAGATATGTGATGCGTAAAGCATGGCTGGAGGGAATGCTAGTTGCTGAATCTGATAAGTTGAACAGCCAGGCACGTTTCATTTTGGAGAAAATAGAGGGCCATATCATCATTGGTAAGTTGTCAGTGATTCCCTCAGTTACCTCAGCTATCTGGAGCAATGGCGCACTCTGTGGGCTGTAAAAGAACAACTAGAGACGTAATAAATCTCTTGCAGTGACCACCCCTCGTGTCTGTTCTAATTTGATATTCACATTACGGGGGCACTCATAACTCAACTAGTTACTTCTTAATTGTAAACTGCGCCACAAAGCAGTTTGGTAAAAGTCCCCTGGCCAGTGTTGGAAATTATCCTTGAAAAACCCCTGACTGGGAGAGGATAATAATTATTAAGTATGCAGTTGCAGTTACAGTTACAATGTGACACTGGCTGATTTAAACTGATGCATATCATAACAATAAAATCGAACGACGTTTCGGAGTCGTCATGAACTCACTTTCAAGGTCAACATAGACTTTTCACAGTCCCTTATTTTTCCGTGGAATTGTCGATACTCTGACGCCATGATTAGAAACATTGGAAACAATATAGTCGCCCCACTTCTTAAGGTCTTAAAGGTTTTTGTCAAGGTCTGCCAATATAGTGCTTGCCAATGCCTCCCCCACCCTCCCTGGGGGTACTCCCATAAATTTCGGATAGGTGTGTGCCACGAAGGGTCTTAAATCCTGATCCTATTTAAGAATGAAGCAAATGAAAATTGATACCCTATTGAAGGCCCAAACCCCGCAAAAAATCGGAAAGAACCCACGTCAAACAAAAGCCAGAAAACTGTCAATGTTCGCAGGATAATCCAAACGACTACTACCGCCACGGAGAAACACAAAATTTCGTTTAGCTGGGTATTTACGCAGTGCTATGTTAACTTATACAATTTAGGCACCCTATCTAAGGATCACACCAGGAACACTCTGCCAACATCGGCAAAAATAATACTGGAGAACCTCAAAAAGGATCACACCGGGAACACTATGCCAACATGGTAATACTCTAGAACCTCAAAAACCATACCCTATCCCGCGGCTCATACCTATATAGCCCATTATGTGGGAGTACCCCGGACCTGCCCCTGGAGATAGTCCAACATCTCAAGTAGGCCTGCCTATTGTAAAACTTGATTTCAAAAGGCTTTCCTTTTTCTTGCAGTGGTTGTTACATTAATGAATACTTGTTTGTTGCTTTACAGAGAACAGAACCAAGCGCGATGTGGTCACCACCCTTGTACAGCGTGGCTACCCATCGGATCCTGTCAAAGCCTGGAAAGATCTTCAGAAGTCCAGTGGTCCAGAGGATGATACGGATGATGCCTCAAGCGTGGCGAGTTCTGCCTCAAGTGCTGGCGGCCCTGACTTCAATTATTTGCTTTCAATGTCACTGTTGTCGCTTTCTAGAGAGAAGAAAGAAGAGCTCCTGAAAGAGCGAGATAATAAGGTCAGTTGTAACTTGAATCTCGTAGTGAGAATAGAGTTGAATGGTAAATATAATTGGATGTTAAAGATATAATTATTAGATAGTGACATACACTTACTCCGGGTTCTCCCTAAGGGAGTCAAAATTTTTTGGCCTTTCTTACTGGTTCGGTTGCTCTTGGACTCCCTTTACGAGAACTGAGATTTTGTTCCGAGTATGCGAGTGAATTGTTACATTTTTCTTTCAGCTTGAATCTCTGTTAAAAGTAATAAAAATTGACAAACTGTCTAAGTACTAATCGCTTTCTGTTTTAGGGAGGGGAGAGTAGAAATAATTTGAAAGATGATGGTTCAAACTACGCAGTAAAGTAGAGCTCAATAGTTTGACTTACGGAAATTGCGAAAGTTAAATTTGACAACAACTCATGAATAAAAAGTCCCAACGAGCAAAGCTACAAACGCGTTTGCTATTTCGTAAACCGAGAGATTAATTTAATTTTCAAACGTCACATTTAGAACAGTCAAAGTGTGAAAGGCAAACCGCTGGGTTTTTTGTGCGTGATAAAAGCAATTAAAAAAAAATGGGTTTCACAAATGAGTAAGTTTAGACCACTGTATCATTGTGTCATACTGCAATATTTTATAATTCTTAGGCAGGGGAGCTGCACATATTACGTGGCAAATCACCTCAAAAATTATGGCTTGATGATCTTGACATGTTCCTTGAAGAACTCGAGGTTTGTATTTATCATGCTTGGTTTGTTTTTGTTACTGTTAGTTTTTCTCTCTTTTTTATTTCAAACTAAATTTCTCTTGATTTGGATTAATTGAAATACCTCAAGTTTGCCTCAAATTCATTACAGTACAGTGGAACCCGGTTAATACGGAAACCAAAGGGGCATACCAAAGTGTCCGCATTATCCGAGTGTCCGTATTAAGCGGGCTCTCAGAAAAAAATAATAAAAATAAAATAAAAAATACGTCACGCCATATTTTATCGATACAAAGCCTTAAGCAAACATTTTTACGGCAACAGAACGTTCACTTCTTAACAGTACCTGTAACTCTAACCGACAAGTTCAAACCAAAGAAACTTTGAAGTAATTTATTTGAAAATGTCTTTCTGGATAAAAGGATTTCATGTTTACAAGGACCCAGTCTTGTGGACTCCTACATGGGGCTCAATTTTACCTCCTGTAACCAGAGTGAAAAAATGCCAAGGATAAAAACTCAGTCGCTGTGTTAAAAGAAATTATCGGCCACAATCCATATCACCTTCCGAACATCAAAAACCACACTGGTGTAGTCATGAAATTAAGGGACTACAGTTCAAGGATCAAACACTGAAAATCAGATAGACATTGCAGAGATAACCAGTCTCCCTAAGGTGGGGTTGACGATATATGAGAGTTTGTCACTCGGGGCACAGAAAAGTGTCCGTTGTCCGTATTAACAGGTGTCCGTATTAAGCGGGTTAATTTTAGTGAAAATGTATGAGCTTTTCCTCGGGACAAACGAAACTGTCCGTAATATCCTGGTGTCCGTAGAGTGGGGTTCCACTGTATTACTTCTTTGTGTCATGGCTTTTTATGCGTGTCGCTTTCCACCCGCCTCGATTAGGCTTCTTTACTTGCGAGAAATTATAAACACTTTGTTGCTTGTAAATAAATGTTGTTTTTGTCATAGCGGCCATCGTGTATTCTGTATTTATTTTGTTGTGTACAGAGAGTTGAACAACAGGAAAGAGAAGATGCAGAAATGCACGTGAAACCCAAAGGTGGCCGCTCACAGCAACAAAGAAAGAAACCAACAAAAGCAGCAAAGAAACCAGATAGCAAACCCAAAGCACAAGCGAAGAAGCCCGTGATAGATATTGAAGACAAAGAAATGAAGAAAGCAGCACAAGGCAAGCGAGGGAAAGGAAAAATTGCCACAGCCAAAAAATCAGACAAGAGTGACGACTTGTTCGAGTTCGACGATGGCGACAAAGCCCCAGCTGTGCTGTCTTTGGCTGATAGATTGGCGCAGCGTAAAAAAGCTCCTAGCTCGTCGTCGTCATCGTCGGGTGGGAGTGGCACCGAATCGGTGAACAGTTTTAGTTCTAAAGCCAAGAAGCAGTCCACGCTGGAAATGTTTACTAGCACAAAGAAGGCGGCTGAGAAGAAAGCCAAGAGGGCTGACAGTGACGATGATTTTATCATGGAGTTTAGTGATGAGGAAGTGGAAGAGGTGCCTGTTGTCAAGAGAACAGCACGATCAGCGGCTATACCCAAAAAGGTGAATATTTGAATGATGCATAAAGGTTTGCTGATACATAGACTAGCAATCTCGTACCCAGAGTCCTCAGGCTCTTTGGCCAGCGGTTAGTCGCCAGGAGAGACTCTGGGATAATGGACCGCCATTTTCCCCGAAAATCTGGGGTAAAACAATGGAAGCCGTTACAGGCCAGCCAATTAAAAAATTTGATTTTGTTCCATTATCCCAGGGTCTCTCCTGGCGACTAACCGCTGGCCAAAGAGCCTGAGGACTCTGGGTACGAGATTGATAGACTAGTAATTACAAGGAGTAGAATGAGATAGTTAAAAAAAAAACCCGCCTTAATGTGCAAACTGATTCCATTCAAGCCAAACTTTGAGTCTTTAGAAACGGGCTCTCGAAAGATGCGATGGATTAGCATTTTGATTGTTGTTGTTGTTTAACATTGCGAATGAACGACAGTACAACAGTACCATCATGGTGCGTAATTCAACTGGGCGTGCGGTATTGTTTAGCCTTTCCGGAGTGTTTCCTGCCCACTGGTCAGTGGGAATGGATATTGTGGGCTCGAAATTGAGTAGAACCTCGGTTGTCCAGACTCACCTAGTCATCAGGACAACCAAATATACAGTGTAGTCTGGATAATCGAGAAGTCAGTACTTATATGGCAAATTTGACTAAACTTATTCAAATAAAATGTGAGCACTAGTATACTGGCATATTACTTCTGAGAAACGTATTCTAAAAACAGGATAAAGTATCTGTGTCATTCTCTGGCGCTTGTTTGCGTTTTTCATTAATCTTTACTCAGGGTTGCTCACGGTCAGGGCAAAGTCAGGGAAAACAGATTTTTCTTTCAAGGTCAGGGAATTGTGTACCTGAATTCTACCTGAAAGTCATTCAAAACTCAGGGAATTTTCACTTTTGGTTGGCCACTAGGTTTGTGAAAGAGTTTCCTTCTTTGTACGGATGATGTCATTTCAAAATATTTCTACAAAGAAACTGATTTCTGTGGCTTCATCTCTGACTTTATTGCCCAAGGTTTTGTCTTAGATGGACAGTTGCAAGTTGGTTTGTGGTCAGTGAAAAGTCAGAGAAATGTTATGTGTTAATTTTTCTATCCCAGCATAACATAAACAGAGCGTGTTTGGAAGAGTTACATTGTACTTGCACTTTCTCTTTTGAAAGAGAGAGAGGAAGCCAGATCCAGGATGAGCGCCAGGAAATGCGGTGTTCAAAAAGGTGGCAAATTTCAGAAAGCGTTGTTTCTATTCTAATTAAACGATTCACTGATTTACTGTTCGCTTTGCCCTCAGGCCTTCGCACTTAGTTCCGATGAGGACGACGAGGAGACGAAACCAGCCAAATCCACCAAAGAGGCAAAGCAGTCAAGCGTTGATAGTGACGCTGAGTCCGACAAGAGTGATGTGCAGGCCACACGAGCGCTGATTCAGAAGCTGTCTCCTGCTAAACCCAAGGCCGCCGAAAAGAAAGTATGATCAGTTATTGCTTATTATTGTGTTAATGGCACTTTTAGGTTTCAACTAAAGAGATTTAGCATCAGCTCTTAGGGAAACATTAACGGAAGAAATAACCACCCGTCAACGAGTTGCAATATTTTCCACATTTGTCGGATACCTTTGCGGTTTATTTTTAGAGTGAGATATTAGGCCCCGTTCACACTAATGCGTTTTCGAAAACCTCCGTTTTGTTTCTTGAAAACGCAAAATTGTCCCACCACGCGCTTGTCCTTCCCGATCTGGTCTAAAGTCGTCGTCGAGTATACGGCTTTGGACGTGATCTTTGCCCATTTTACAAGAGTGCATCAACAAATGATCGCAGGAGATTCTGCCAAACAACATAAATGCAAGATATCCCGCCATGTTGGATCGATTGTTTATGCTTTTTCGCGCAAGTGAAACTAGGACACGCAAATGCCATTGGCGTAAGGGTTTTGGAACCTTCACAATGGGCGTTTTCGAAACCGCCGTTTTCGCAGCCATATGCCTCCATTTTCGATCGTATTAATGTTAACGGAAGGCGAAAACGGATAAAAAAAAAGTATGCGTTTTCAAACGAAAACGCATTCGCGCGCACGGGGCCTTAGAATGTGTCTGATGATCGACTGTTACTGCAAGCGCTGCATCGGCAAATGATGAGACAACCTGATATAAGGCGTTCTGTTTGAGGGAGGCGGGGCACGGTGAACGAAAGAAAAAAAGAACACCTGATCACAGTTTAATCATGAGACCTTGTTGTGGTTGTGATGGTCGCTCTGATATAGTGGTCCCGTCTCCAGTGGTTAACTTCAGGGTCTTATTCTCGTTCACGGTTTGGTTGGGTAAGATAGGATCAACATCATGGAGACCTCTTCACAAGTTGGAGCCTGATCTCTTTCTCATAGCTATTACGTGTACTGTCCATAAAGGTCTCGCGAATCTGGGAAAGAATGGCTCGCTAAGTCGGTTTTCTTTTTGTTCTGTTATTGCTTTTTCATTTTGTTTTCAAACTATTTTGTTCACTTTCAAGGTCGTGTTGTTCTTTCGAGGGACCTCCGACAGACGTACATCCCACATTATATACCACTATGGGCATTAGGTATTTCTTCACTTTGAGGGGGGGGGGGGGTGGGGTGGGGGAGGTGGAACTACACTTGTAGAAAACCACCTCTCGTACTCCACCCCTACTCCCCGCCAACTCTCTCTTTCCCCCAAAGAAAATAGAAAGAAAGAAAAAAAACAGTGAAACTTGACAAAGCATTTTGAGATGTAAGAAGCCTTAACGTACATTCTAGAGTTAAGGTGACTCTTGTAGAAAACCACCTCTCGTACTCCACCCCTACTCCCCGCCAACTCTCTCTTTCCCCCAAAGAAAATAGAAAGAAAGAAAAAAAACAGTGAAACTTGACAAAGCATTTTGAGATGTAAGAAGCCTTAACGTACATTCTAGAGTTAAGGTGACTCCGAAATTTGTCTTGCAACTATGTAGGCAAAAGAACCAGCCAAAAAATCAACCAAGACTGTCAAAGCAAAAGCCGCGGCTGAGGCGCCAAAGAAAGTGGCGGCCAAGAAAGGCAAGCGAGGAAAGGTGGCAGTTGTTGAGAGCAGTGGCGAGGAGTCTGATTCAGAAATGCTATCTAAGAAACCTGCAGCCGCTAAGAAGGCAAAGATCCCAAAGGTATGTTGCTCTCAGCTAGATTTGTTTTAACAGAGCGATTTTCGATTGGATTTCGAAATTTATTTGCCCCCTTTTCACCGGGGTAGACGTGGATCTTATCGTTTAAATGTACAGTTAATCGTCTATTGAGACCCCACTCTCAAATACGTCTCCTTCTTTAATAAGCCATCCTTTTTTAGAGGGAGAAAGCTGCTAAGCCTCCCCTTTTCCTTTACAACCAGATTACAAAAATGAACGGCAGACTGATTACGAAACAATCACAAATTTAACACCTCGTGTTCCCTCATCACAGTACGTATCATCCACATGCTGAATGACCTCCAACTTCATGTTCTTCAACCTTTTCACTTTGCCCTCTAGCTCCTTATGCAGAATCGTTACTCCTCTATCTGTGCTGTGCAAACGGCTCATTCGTCCTTTTATTTTTTAAAATTGCCCACAGCTTCAGAAGTCGCCACCGAAAAAAGCCAAACACATCCTGGACAGCTCAAGTGATGAAGAACCTCTGCAGACAGCTGTGCCCACGCGAGCACCACGCGCAGGACGAGCCAAGGCACCGGTGAAATACTTTAATGACGATAGCGAAGGGGAAGACAGCGATGAGAAGGAAAACGAAAATACCAAAGATTGGTCGCTTTCCGATAGCGATTTTGGTGACGAGTAAGGAAAGTCAAGACCGCTGTGATTGTTTCATGGGACAAAGCATTAGTTTTAAGTGAAAACTCTCTCTTTCTATGACTTATTGTCTTGCTTTTGTTCGCAACTACATATTTTTACTACAACTTCAAACCATTGTCACAAATAGGAATTCAATCCTTATCTTATCTTGTTCACAAACCTCTCTTTTTCTTTGATTGCATTTGCATTGATAGCCTTAAATGACTGACGCGTCGTAAGCTCAACATTTTGTCTTGTTCGCCGATTCGTGAATTCTCCTTTTCGATCCTGCCTCCTCTATAGTCGCTAGTTTTGCGGCAGAAAATGAGGGAAGTCTTAGAAGCCATTATTGTTCTTTATTGGCCTCCTATAAAAGCGGCTTTTGCCGAAGGAGGGCATTACCTGATATGGATTAGCTTCCTATATACAGCAGGTACATGTATTGTCACGTATAGTGTAGAAACTGTAAATAGGACATCATGAGTATGAAATAAGTCCTTTTTAACGTTCGGGTTGTACCTATTAAACAGTAGGTGAGGAACTGCAGAAACACTGATTCATGTATTGTTTCGTTGTTATTGTGTGACCAACCTATTCATCGTATTCGGGAGAAACGTATACGATATAGGAAGTGAATTCATCTCCTAGTTTATCCGGAGTCAAACCATGGTACCAACCATTAACAACCTAGTTATACTGCTGATCAACCGTTGTTTCAAATGAATGGTCGCTCTGAGGGTTTCATCGAAAGACTGAAAGGTCATGTTTATAGCTGTTAGTACCTCGGCAGATTTCATTTCGTTTAACAGTTTGTCATCTTGACCAAAGCTGAAATGCCATGATTCACACCTTCGATAGCTCAAGGGTAGACCTTAATAATGACTTGCGGTTTCGTTTTATGAAGCCGTACGCACGACAGGGTTTGCCACGGTCAGAAAAAAAAATTCCCTTCTCTCACGCTTTTTTTTTCTTTTCATGGCTGATGGGCTCTCTGAATCACCCGAAATTTAAGCTCCCAACCCCTAAAAACCCCTACATTATAGCCTCAGGTTGCCGTGTGGGGATTCCTAGGGCCTGGGAGCTTAAATTTTGGGTGATCCAGAGACCCACATCATACATGTGTGTACTCTGAACCTGCAGTCACCTAGCTGTCGAATACTCGGTGCAATTTTATTAATACGAAGGGCTAATGATCCATCAATGGGATGAATTCTAGTTTTCCCAGCGAAGACATGACTACTCCTACTTGTGAAGGTGGCTTGCTGTTGTGAGGCAGAGTTAAGCAACCATCTCCAATTTGCCAAGCTGTTCTCATCTTCATAATCATCCACATCCTTATTTCCCTTTTATCGTTTTATTAAACGCGCATGTAGTGACTTGTAAAGACGTAGCGCTGTTTGAGAACATCCTTCTGACCCCCTTGGCTTTAATTGATCTGGCAGTCGGGTTGATAATGCAACCTATATTCTACTCGTTAATTTTTACTCGAGGATTCTATTACTGCGCTTTACCAATCCTCAGTAATATGGTGAGCTGCCTATCTACTGCCTCGATAATCTACTTGTTGATAAATGGCGAGCTTTATAAAGCCATGAAATACACTTATTACGGTATGTTTTCCATCGTGAATGACGTTGCTTCGGCCTTAGCCTGGCTCGTTTCAGTCTGTTTGCACATTCCGAGATTCGTTTCTCTCAAGATAACTTTGTTTTTCAAGATTTAAAAAAAAAAAACAGTTATTGAATTTATCCCCTATTGCCATTGTATAGTTAACAATTATTCACCGAAGTACCACTTTCACCGACACCGAGGCGAATAATTGTTTTAGTATATACCATAAAGCTGAATAATAGCGGACCAAAACATTACTTTATGTGTGGCAATATATCGACAAGCGGTCGGAACTTGTAAAATCTCGCGCGCCGGCTGCTAATCACCTCCGAGTTAACCAATCAGAGCGCGCGAAAAGCACTATTCACTTGTGTGGTATATACCAATTTACCATATCATTTGCCAACACGAAGGGCAGGTTGCAAAATACTGAGCAAATTACACAAGAGGCAAGGGAACGATTTCTGAGCAACAAAAAAGCCATCAAACTGACAACGCGCATTTTGGCATTCTTCATTTTGTAATACATACCTTCAGTTTTTGTTTTGATTGTTGCGTTAAGGTATCGGAGCGACATGTCTCGGGAAACAGCCTATGTGATGTTAAGTCTGATCGTAACGCCCGAGTTATTGAACTCTTCTCAATCCAGTCATTTACTCTGTCGGATTGAGACAATTTCGGGTTGCTTTCGTTGAAGTGCTTTGCAACTTCAAGAGGTCTTATTTTGTTGCTAAAATAAATTTTGTTTGACCAACTTGTTTCATCGATCGAGAAGCTTAACTGTGTGGTTTATTGTTAAAGACAAGGCGTAGTCACTCGATACAAATCGATATCGGAAATCAATCGATACACTCGATATCATTCTATCGATTGATATCGGTAATCGATAACAATCGAACTCACAGAAAAAAATTATCGATTGGCAAGAATTTATAACAATCGATAATCCAAAAGAGTATTATTTTTATCAAACATATTGCTTTAGACTGGCGTTGCTATCTAGCAAACAAATATACGTGAAAGGCGTAAAAGGTTGAGCATTTTATTATCGATTTCATCATCTAGTCAAGGCGGAGTGTTCATCCAACTTGGTTTTCTGGCGTTTTAAAATATTTTTACATCTCCACTCATTCCAGCGTTATCTACTGCTTCCTGCATGTCTTTTGTGGCAACCTCGCGTTGTGAATCGGCCAACTCAATGCGATATATGCATATTGGCATTGGAGCTCTCCAGATCGCTGCCATCGTTTAGCATAAGGTACCGTACTTGGTTCAGCAGAAGCTGTTATTTCACTCAGTGCATAATAAAATAAACGTAATTAATGTAATGTTGTTAAGTGTTCCCTATTATTTTTTTATCTTGAAAAATAAATAATCCTTGAAATCACTTATAAAACCTATGTTAAAACATACCAAGTATTTTGTCCGTGGTATTCGTCTATTAACTGCGTTGAAGCTGAAGATCAATAACAAGACCAAACGTTCCTGTTATTAACGACCGATCACATCTCCAGGAACTGACCAATCACATCGCGGCTTTTAAATTTCGGTAGCTAAGTTCCCGTGGCCAATCCCGTGGCCTCTTCGCGGCCGGTGTTTGTGTCCGTTCTATTCCCCCTCCTGATTGGATACTCAGACACAATGGAAATGGAATGTTCGGCTCGGTTCAGCAGACGTTGGTGGGGAGGGGAGAATAGGACCGACACAAACAACGGCTGCGAAGGAGGCTAAATAACTTAAGGAAAAAAAACAAATAATTGCCACCTACTCACCTTCTTCTCTTTACTTTTGCTCTTCTTACTTTTAACCCTTCCCGTTAACACTTTGAGAGGATCCTCCACTGCTGGGGCTCCCAGACAGACAGTCCGCACACGTGTCTTCTTCCTCAGCCCCTACCCCGCAAGAATCTTTGATATGACTTCAAGTGTCCGAGTGGTGTACCTCTCTGGACCATTTGCTGTTTTCTGCCACATACCTAGAAGTAGTAGAGAGGGATATTAACCAGTTGAGTTCACATTTAACTATTTCTTTCCCGTGCTTGGCGAGGCTGCATATATCCGCTTCAAATTATGATTGGATCATTGCGCCAGCTGTTAACTTCCTTTGTGATTGGCTATAGTAACTACTTTACACACGTACATACTTTTACGGAAGTTCACCATAAGGGCTGCTTCAGCCACAGTATAGCAATAAATATGAATGGCAGAATAATAAATAAATTGTATTATGAGAATATAAAAATATCAACGTGATAGTGATCATCACAGTCATGAACACTACTTAAGCAGTAGTGAAAATAAAGCCTGAAAAAAATTCAGGCTTGTACGGAGTTTGAACCCACGACCTCTGCGATACCGATGCAGTGCTCTACCGACTGAGCTAACAAGCCAACCAGTGGGAGCTGGTCATTTTGTTGGTTCGTATTACATCCGTGAGTGATAAATATGTGAGAATGAATATATGAAAATCATATATCTGAACTGCGGATTAAAGAATGAATATACGAATGATCATCACAGTTATGAACACTACTTAGGCAGTTCAAAACTGCAATGATCACTGTCATCTTCACTCTTCAATCCACAGTTCAAATATTCACAGTGAATATAAAAATACATCGATATAAAATAGAACAAAATAAATAACATTTTTACTTTACTTAGATTACTTTGGTTTCAGTTTTAGGACATTCAATTGAAAATCGCTCTACATACATCATAAACACATTAATTAAACAAGAAGTTACCCACCCACAGTCACCATTTCTGTAACAAATCCTGTTTGACTTTTTCCGGTCACAATTACCGGTATTACAGTCTTCGCAGCCACAAGAAGAACCATTACTATCAGCATCGTCTTCATCATCTTCCCAGCTGTCTCTATGACCATTCATTACTTCTGTCCCTTCCACATTTTCATTCAAGCAAACTTCCTCTTCTTCTTCTTTTGTAGCCTACGTGTAGTCGTACCCACCCCCGAGGAAAAACCGGAGGAGGGAACGTCTACGAAAACCTGACACGAATCGTGTTATGTGACGTCACTCTTTTGCATGAAAATATATAATGGTTTCTCATAGGTTAATCGCATTGATCAATACTTTCGAGAACACTGATTGGCCGAAACGGATCTTGCGCGTTGGTGAAGAAACTTGAAATATGGCGGTCGGAGTGTCGGAAGCCACACAAACTAAAGTGGAGTTTAACGCAGCTAGATATGAGGTTTGCGAGACTTTTGGGTTACAGAAATTCCACGAAGAGCAACAAAAGGCCATAGCTTTGTTTTTTGATGGAAAGACTGTCCGTGTTTCATTGCCAACTGGCTATGGAAAAGCTATTAAATTTCAGCCGATGCCAGCTAGTGATCGCATCGCTTCTTTGGAAGAAACCGTGTACTATTTTCATCGTGTCACCTCTGACAGCGCTCATGGAAGATCAGGTCCAACATCTGAATGATCTGGGATTGAAAACGATCGCGCTAGCCAAAGATTCGGAAGATCATATCATCGAACGAGTCATGACTGATGAATATTAGCACGTGTATGAGTAACGAAACGGTAATGAAGGGACGTGCAGATTGTTCAAATTTACGCTTTCTGATAGCGGTTCCTTCGGCTGGAAAACAAGGCTAACTTTCTCCAAACTTGCTACGTAATTATTTCTAATAAATTTGTCTGCCAACAAATTTAAGCTGATAGTACGCTTATGTAAACGAAGAATTTGCGAGAGCGATGTTTACATCAAAGATTGTTTTCTTGCTTTTGACCAAAAATCGCTCGTAATCCTTTTCATTACGCGGCCTTTGACTTTTGTCTAAGCGTGTAAACATACGCACTTCCGCAGAAAATATAATTTATTTACATAACTTGCATGAATTACTGTGACGTCACATAACACGATTGGTTTCAAGTTTTCGTAGACGTTCCCTCCCGTTTTTCCTCGCGGGTTGGGTACGGCTACACGTAGGCTACTTCTTTTGGCGATTCTTCTTCTTTCAGTTCATTGTTCGTAGATTGAGCTATTTGCGAAATACATTTACATTTTTCCTTCCGTTTTGCTTTCTTTTTTAATCGTTTTTGCTCTCGTTTGAGCTCCTTTGCGGCTCTTTCCGCCTCCGATATCTCTTCTACAACCTGTTACAGCCTTGAAATGCCTTGTTTTTCCTCCACAGCTACCTACCAAGTTGAAAACAGCTTTAAACACTCCTTCACCAACTACAGTACGGTTCAGTACACTGATTACACAAAAACCTAAGGCTACATACGTTGAAAATGGGCATTAGGGAGCTTAAGCAATAGTGTTTGTGAGCGACGGACTGCAACCGGAAGTGAACGTTTCGCATTCATGGGCAGTAGCTGTGTACAAATACGAGTAAAGACACTTAATAATACAAATGTGTAAGCGCCAAAGCAAGCAAACAGAGAAAATGCCTCATTTCCGGTTGCCGTCTGCCACTCAAAAACGTCGTTGCTTAAGTTCCCTATTAAATCGAAAGGCAGGAAGAGAAATGAATTAAGGCCCCTGCAAAATACTTCCAACATTGCTGGCCAACATTGCTGGCCAAGTCCAACACATGTGAGCATGAATATATGAAAATCATACATTTGAACTGCGGATTAATGATTACATATGTGACTGATCATCGCAGTCATGAACACAACGTACATGTAAGTAGTAGTGAAAATAACGCCTGAAAAAAATTCAGACTTGTACGGGATTCGAACCCACGACCTCAACGATTCCGGTGCAGTGCTCTACCAACTGAGCTAACAAGCCAACTGGGAGCTGATCGTTTTGTTGGTTCGTAATATA
>JAEMWC010000212.1:220000-255000 GCA_016490735.1 Pachyseris speciosa | reverse complement strand
GGGATTCGTACCGATGTAGCGTTCTACCGACTGAGCTGAGGCCATCCCCTTTTTTTCTCTGTTTAGCGTCGTCCGACCGACCCAGATTTTCGCGTTTTCAAAAAAAAAAATAACGCAGAGGGCAGTGAAGGCAATGACACATTATTTTAAACAATTGTCACAATTGTCATCGAACACGCTTTATTTTGCTGGTGGTGGTTCTTCATCATTTTCTTCATCTTTTATACGATATTCCATGAAATTGGACCCAGTAACATTAAATTTTC
The DNA here is from genome assembly GCA_016490735.1 of Pachyseris speciosa. Classification (NCBI taxonomy): domain Eukaryota; kingdom Metazoa; phylum Cnidaria; class Anthozoa; order Scleractinia; family Pachyseridae; genus Pachyseris; species Pachyseris speciosa. The sequence goes on along the minus strand of JAEMWC010000212.1, from coordinate 254,734 downwards.
CGATGGAGTCATTCAATTCCAGCTCCACAAAATCTGTAGGTATTTGTTCCCCACGCTTTTTAAAACCTACTCGGCATATAGCCGTGATATGCGAAATATCGGGGACTATTCGTTCCAGCAGCTGTTGAAAAGTCATGGATGTTGGCAGATCAGTGTGCAGTTTTGGTGGTTCATCCTTTTTTCCCTGTTCTCGTTTGATTTTAACAACGACGTCGATTTTTCCTTCCTCCATTGTTGCCAATTTGACTTTGTAACCACACCTTGTTGTTTCCAGGTTCCACGGATATTATGCTGAGGTACCGGGCCTCCTAGCTCCAGACTCCTTTTCCAATTTTTTTTTTCCTTTTCCGACTGACCGACCCAAAATCAGAAAACGCATTCGACAATGAACGAAAAAAAAAAGGGGGATGGCCTAACAAGCGATCTGGGAGCTGGTCAACCAGCTCCCAGATGGCTTTTTTCCTCCTCGTTATCGGTGGCCACAGACAACCGCACATAATTTCAGTGCGCATAGTAAGTGCTTTGTAGGAAAACTGCAAAATCTTTGCAACATTTTGCTGTTCCAAACACATCTTTGCGTTTATCCAAATTGCATGACAGGGTCCCTTTAATTAGTTCTGTTCTCCTTAATTTGTTTAAGTACCTTAATCGAACTGGAGGCTAGCCCGAAAACTCCCCAGTTACTTAGCCTCTTGGCTCTATTTTTGTACTTAATTTAATGTTTATATGTTAATTTCTGTGTATGTGTTAAATTTGTAAAGTTCGAGCGCGAAATAAAGTGTTGTTGTTGTTATGGAATAAACACTTCCATTTCATCGATGGAAACAGGTGATGTCATTTGCATGATATATATAGTGATAAACCGGAAATAACACGTCAGAAGGCTCATACATTTTTTTCTTTAAAAGCAGCTGGATTCATGCGGTTGTTTTCACTAGCCACTGCCTTTTATTTTAAGAACGGAAGTTTTCTATGACAGCCATGTAATCCACTTGTGATTTGATGGTTGATTCCGATTAAGTCGGGATAATGCAAAAAACGAGGGACGAGGGAGGGGTCAAGAAGCAACATCCACTTGCAGGGTGGTATTTGTGGTAGTTTTGGCCAAAAGAAAAGAAAAGAGATGAACCATTGAAAATTCAATTAATGTATCCAAAGGGAAAATGAGTTCTTGAATAAAGAATATTCAGTGTAGCTACAAAATTTCCCTTAATCTAATATACTCAGTGTACTAGAATAAGAGATCATTTGATAGAAAGTAATCTCTCCGAGGGATTTTGAAATTTCACGGAATGAGCCCGTGTTTAACGTTGGAACGTTCTTCGGCTCGAAACATACAGATATGTATTTTACCGTCATGAATAGAGAAGCCAACTGGTGTAAATATACTAACACATTAATCGGATATAATTAATTTCAGTTCTCTGCCAGTACGTCTTTTCGGTTGTTGAAACCGTCCGGAACGGGATTCTTCATGGCAAGAAAAGATTGTAGCGGATCGATAAAATTGAACTTTGTTTTAGTTAACGTATGCTTTCGAGTAACAAACACACATCTGACACTCACTCACCTAGCTAACACTCACCTGATGAGACTACTTTACATCGCAGAAGTTCAACTGTACATTTACTTACAGGTAACATTCAACTATTGTGCTTTAAAAGAAATTTATTTGTTTTTTTGTTTATTTATCCATTAATTAATAACCTTATTTATGTATTATTTTCTTATGTGTCAATAACAAAATGCTCGAAAATGATTGGCTCTTAACAGCCCTTATTTGTGGCTTAATTGACTGTTTCAGGTCCAAACTGTGAAGCAGCCAATAAAAATCAAACAATTCATTCCATTAGCCAATAAACTTTAACTACCTAGTCCGTGCTAACCAATCAAAATCAAAGAAAGTTCTTAAGTGAGTAGGTTGACAGGTCCAGATTGAAAAAAAAAACATCGATGAAATTAACTGGTCCAATGACTTTTATTCAGGTATGTTTTCCTTAGATTTTGACAGCCTTTGACTTCAAGCATAGAAATGAAAGAAAACTACTATACAGTTGTTAAAGTTGAAGATACAATCAATCAAATGAGTGAGTGAGTTGTCCTCAGAGCCTGAGTTAGTTGCATTTTGCTATTGACACAATTAATTGGTAATCGGCCTTCGTGTCGTTCAAATCAAGGGTAATCGTACTTGTAATTTCAAATCAGCCTCGCGCTACGCGCTCGGTCAATTTGAAAGGCCCGATTACTCCCTGAATTGCACTCCACTCAGTCCTATTACCATTACTAATCTGTGATTTTATTCATACGTGGAATCTGATTGCAATTACATCCAATAGAGCTCCTCAGCCCAGAAACTATGAGAAGCCTGGCATGTGTGAGGGATTGAGGTGGTTTGGGTAGACAAGCATTGCATTTTACAGTGTTTTCCACCTTAGGTACGTCTTAATGTTATCTGTTTATAGTTTATAGAGTGGGGAATTCAAGGTCCCAGGGGGGTCTCAGTAAGAACTGTTTGACTTTTATGACATGCTCCTCTCAAAGTAAGGTCTTCTCTTCGTGGTTTGTGTCAGCAGTTGGTTCAATAGTATCCAAGTGACGTAAATGCAGCATATGAATAGGCAGTAGTGTCAATAATGGTCCAATTGACATGGCACAGAATGCCCACTTTTTGAACAGCGAATTATCAAAATTTTAGAGCTCAATCATCTATAATCACTACGGGCTGCTACACTTAGCTGGGAGTATTCGCGCAGATGCCTTACGTGGGCTAACACGGGATTTCAAGCATTTTCCGACACTTTAACTTTGATGGATAAATACCACCACACAATAGTTTATAACACAATAGTGGTGTCAAATTCCAATCACTGTTGAACAAGCTGTGGTAATTTTCTCAACAATATGTTACCAAAGTATAACCTTATACAAACACCCTTAATGTTAGCTATACATGATATTGACTGGAAAGTGCTAGAAACTGGTGGCACTTTTGCATATTAAATAAGTAAAAAGAAAGAAAGAAAGCTGAATAGCATGTGCCACAAAGGGACATGATTGGGGGGTGGGGGTGTAGAATGTGGAGCTCTTCTTTCTTTCTTTGTGCTTAATGCCTGCCCATTTCTCTCCCTTTATGGTCATTTCAGTTAGCCATAGACTACAAGTAGTCTCTTATTCTTCTAAGGCACACTGAAAGAGAGCAAAATTTGAGATTGCGCACGAAGAGTGTCTCGTACGCATTGCATTTCCTCACAGAAGGCCCTTATTGCAAGAACTTGCGAGTTTCATTCATTTTACTAACCCTAAGAATAATAAAGGACTACTTGCAGTCTAAGTAAGCCCATGAAAATTGAATATAACTCTGGGATGACATCAATAAAAGTAGCAATAAAAGCTTTGATCTTTGGAAGTGCTTTGCTCCTGTTCTACCTTTTAAAAACACCCCTAATGTTAGCTTTACATGATAATGACTACATCCTGGAAAGTGCTAGAAACTGGTGTCAGCTTCCATCTGTGGAAGTGGCTTTGCTCATGTTGTACCAACAGATACATCTACGTATGATTATCTGCATGATAGTTGAGTTTCACTCTCTTATATCTGCATGTTTTACAAGATTATAATTATTGTACATTTTATTTTTTTTTACAATATAAATTATGTATCCTTTGATTCAGCCTCTAAAAGCTGTGTGAACTCCCAAATCCAAGTAAAGTCAGACTTGCAAGATACTGTAACCCTCAAAAGGTAGTTTAAGTTCTTTACAAATGAGAGAATTGTTCTCCAATACCAGGGAAATGATATGAAGTGACTCCTCATTCAAATGAGATAATAAGCTTTTGACAAATTTTCTCATATTCTATTGATATTTCAGCTCAAAAAAGATGGACAGCCACTTTAAGGGTTCATCCTTTTTCCACTGTGTCATCGCTGAAATAGCTTAACTTCCAGCTCTTGTGTCACTTTTATGTGGTTCCTCCCTTCACCAGCTCTTAGATATAGTCATGGAAATAGTCTGTAATGTTTTTCTGATATTAACTGTTATGTGATATCATTTTGCCGTGGGGGTCGCTCCAGATTGCTTTTCACAGTCTGCACAAGCCATTCAATTCCAGTGTTTATTCCATCTCTATAGGAAAATAGTAACAACAAAAAACTCTCACTTTTCAGGACAAAATCAGTTGGTTTGTGACAAAACTGCAAAGAGATGTTTCTGTTTGATTGGGGTTCATACCGTACATGTATCTCCATTGTTGTCATAACTTTACTTCACATGACAGTTATATTTCATACCATTGTGTTTTTTGTCTGGACACTTGATAGCTGATAGGATGGTTTTAAATCAAGCGTGGAAAGTTACCGCCATTTGCTTTGGTTTTGCTTTACTTCCCTTGTTGATTGGTTACCAAAAACATTATTTACAGTGAGAAGCAAAATTAAAACCAATTGTCAGCGACTTATTTGCACACATTTTCCTGTGCTTGGCACTGGCTTCATGCAATTGCATTGAGTTCTGATTGGTTCATCATATTGTTTGCATCTGTCATGATTGGTCAGAGTTGCTTTGGTTCTGGTTTCGTGACACTTCCTCATCACAGCTGCTTTTTGTTTTGTTTTAGGAGGGGGTGAAAGGGGGTTGGCAAATAAGCAAATAAATATTCAGAGTAAAAAAGAAATGCACCATTTTTATCAGCAAAAAGCCTCATTTGCATATACTTTCAAAACGCTAATTTGCAAATGCAACTACAAAACTAGTGTTGTCTAAAGACCTCGTCAGATGGTCGCCATGATTGTGACGACCGTGGCGACCAACTGACGAGGTCTTTAGACTAAACTAGTTTTGAAGTCGCATATGCAAATTAGAGTTTTGAAAGTATATGCAAATGAGGCTTTTAACTGATAAAAATGATGCAAAGTAATACTTTCTTAGCTTCGACGAACACAATTTTGCAACGAAAAAGAAATGAAGAAAAGAAAGAGTCAGAGTTTACTATAGATTTCTAAACTGCATGTACACCAGGCAATGCTCCCTGAAACAAGTACTCGCAGTTTTATTGTGAGAAAACTTGCATGAACATAATGCATAATACCTGATACAAAGTCATGGCACCCTAAGCAACCCTAAATATATACTGCAGCAAATAGTAAGAGGTTTGATACAAAATGGTAGAACAGAATGCTACATGCACTAGTCTCACAATGATAACTTATTGTGATAACAAGGCAAAATGTGAAAGTTTATGTTTCAATGGAAAAAGTTTGGTGCAACTTGTTTCACAGCTATGATAAAATAATAAAAATTATCCCTGAAAGCAGAAGTGACAAACTGAATGCTCTCAACTCACCCATTCAGAGCAGAGGTTGGCTGAATATGATAATCCCTCTGCCCAATGCTTGGAGAATTACCATTGAACACCTTTTTAATAGCTTCCACTCCAAGAGAACCCTTCAAAAAATTAATTTAACAAACACTGAGAATAAAGGAGTTTGTGTAAAATAGTATCAAATTTTGTTCCAGTTTCATTTAGTTGGGAATTGGGTTTAAAAAATGATGCTATATAGGAAAACACTGTAATTGGTATTATTAGTCTTAAGTTATTGTTACACGCATGTAGTGTTACTGTTCATGTTAAGTGGTGGTGTAATTATTAGTGTCGGTGTCAGCACCATTGTCAGCATCAGTGTCAGTGTCAGTTAGTGTTACATCTGTACAGCAACTCTAGGACTGGTTCAAGCTCCAAGCTACACCTCTATTGTAAATGACTTCTAGGCACACCCTTTTACTAAATAAGCTCCAGGCTTTAGAGGTAGAGCAGAGCTTTAGGAGGGGTAAAATAATTTTTCAAAACAGGATAAACACATGATTGTGATTAACACAACAGCAACAAACCTGCAGATCTTGCTTGTTTGCAAGAATCAACAATGGGATTCCTTCCAGATGTGGATCATGAACAACACTCTCTGGAAAATCATCAATATTACTTCATTAGATACAAATGAGGGGTGTTCTGCAAAAGGGGCGTATATCACCTTTTTTGCCATAATATCCAAAATAGTTATCTCTAAACTCACTATGCTTTAGCATATAGACTAGAAAAGATGTCAGAAATGAAGTGCTGTGCTTATTTTGTGATTAGAAAGCTAGGATCTGAAGGATTAGCTTATGATTTTTCCCCAAAACTCAAGAAACAGAACAAAAGGATCTGATGCATGATTGATTTCTTGTGTTGGAGTTGGTCCAGTTGTAGGCAAAAGTCATAAGCTAATTCGCTGAATCCTGAGGCCTTTACATCACAAAATAAGTGTAGAAACTTCACTTCTGACACCATAACCAGTCTGTATGCCAAAGTAGAGTGAGTGTAGAGAGATTCGGATTTTAAGAGAAAAAAGCAATATATGCCCCACCCTTCAATTATTCGATGAGGTTGCGCATGATAGCAAGAATTATCATGACTAAGGTTTGTGTTATCCTCCGAAGCCGAAAACACAAACCAAGGCCTTGAAAATTCTCGCTATCATGCGAAAACTGAATCCAATAATTGTTTTATTATGCATACACTTGAGCATTTGTAAAACAAGACAACATACATCAAACTAGTAAACAATGCACATCAACTTGTAAACAACCTTAGTTGTAAGCTTGCAACCTAAAGTTACAGTGCAGTCCAAATGTTTCCAGCAAGATTTTACAAAACATATGTTGTGCAAATTAAAATCAAACTTTTAACAGAACTTAAACCTGTTTTGGTCAATTTTTTGTAATAGACTTCTTGAAAAGCTTAAGCAAAACAAACAAAGTGACATCTTTTCTACATGTTAAAACCTATACATACAGTACATACATTATCATACATGTACTTTACTAAAGTGTCAGCAGATTTAGCTAAGAGGCGAATTGGGGAAACAAATTAAAAATTCCTTTCTACAAATACATTAAAATAATATTCATGTAAATATGTAGAATAAAATACAAAAATGGAAATAAATGGATCATAATATACAATAAAGTACAAAAATTAAAATAACTGAATAATTTAATCACATGCATATAAATTTCATTAAAGAAAATCTATTACACTGTATGTAGTACAAGCATTGCATTTGCATGATCCATCTAAAATGAAAACAGTGTCAATCAAAATCCAGACAGTGACAGCAATGCATAATATATAATATTGATTATTGGCCACGCTTGTTCGATCAAGATGGCAGGATATTGGCCAAGTTCTTTCTTTGTGTGTTTAATTGAAGTCGAGGTCCATAAACACGCAAAAAAAAAGAACAAGGCCAATATCCTGCCATCTTGACCGAAAAAGCTAGGTCAATAAAAGATTTATTATATGACTCAAAGGATGCTATTAAAAGACAGTAAAACGTCACTGGGACAAACGTGCTATCCTGAGAGGTCAAGATGGCTCCATCTTGAAAGAGCTGAAAGAGCCAGTCATATTTATTACAATACATGGCAACTTATACTACTAATGAGAAAAATAAATAAATAAATAAGTGAAGAAAGGAGTTGCACAAAAGAGCCAGAGATCCCATGCAAGGCGCAACATCATAAATACTATTTACATGAAAAAAACTACAGTAATATACCGGTAAACATCATATTCTAAATACAGTTTAAAATGCAGAACAATCAAGTGCAATGTGACAAATCGACTAGACCTGACAGTTCCATTGACAGGCTAAAAATTACCAGGCCGGCCCAGAAACCCTGCAACACCACGCCTAAATGAATGTACATTGTGACATTATTGGGTGAGGAGAGATAAGGACAGGCAGCTCCAAAGAAAATGAATTATTTACTTTCACTTACCAAAGGCCTGATGAGATTCTTCTAATCTCCTCTCATCAGAGGAGTCAATAACATAAACAACACCATGGCATTCTTCATAATACTGAAATAACAATAAACATTTAGTTTCCAACCCTGAGAAAGCAGTATTTACAGCATAATTATTAGCTCAGCTGTTAACATCCCCACACTTTTGAGCGGAAAGCCAAGTGATAGTGTTAACCCCAGACAAGACCACAAATATAAGGTCTCAAAACAATTTGTGTGTTCAATGCCTACTGCATGTTGTACTGTAGGAAAAATCATCTTGCAAATGAAATTCAGGTCAAACTGATTTTAACCTAGGTCAAAACAGTATTATCAAGCTTGACAAAGTAACTTGAACATTATTGGGTTACTAAATTAAACACTACATCTTTTGAAAAGTTTCAAATGGCCTTCAGACTCTTGATTGTCAATAATATCAATAGTTATTTTCTCAAACGCTTCTGGAGAATGAGATACAAAAAGGGCTTACATGATTTTACAAGTACCTAGTCGGGACAGCATCTAGACACACATTTCTTTTCAGGAATTCAGTGAAAATTCAACCAATCCTCTAAACAGTCTCAGTACCTTCATGGTGCCCAGATTCTGGCCAGAACCCTGAATCCATAAGAAAAGTACTATGTTCTAGTATATTTTGAAACAATTTGTGTTCTAAAGTGGGTTACCTTGTCCCACAATGATTGCAGCTCTTGTTGTCCTCCCAAATCCCAAAATATTAACTTCACATGGCTCATGCTTATTTTTCCAACTGCAATAAATAAGATAAATTTTACATAATAATATTGATAATTGATTCCCTACCGGTGCCTTAAATTGAACATGTTGGGTTAAATTTGACGGAAATGCTGACAACCGCCAATATATTTTCAAAACAACTTTAGCAAAAACAGACATTAGTCACTTGAACAAATTACCTCTGTCATTAACCCATAGGCGCTGAGTCATTTTTACGTTTTCGGAGTGATTTTCCACCTATAAACGATCCATAGCATTTCGTGACTCTTTATTGAAACTACCATGGAAAAGTGGTGCTGTCCTAAGGCACTGGAGGCTCAAGGTTTCTGAAAATGTCATTCAGACGTAGCTATTTTTCATCCGTGGAGCTACAACGACGTCCCAAGTTCAGTTTGCTTGCGATTTTTGCTAAGTTTACAGCCATTTTTTATCTTTTGTGGCTGCCTGATGAGCATCATTAAGTGTGACGGTAGCTAAGAGTCCACTTTCTCAAAGAATCGAGCAAGGTGATGTACTTTATTGTCGAATTTGGCTTGTTACTCAATGAACTGGGAATTTGGCCAGTTGGACACTTAGTATCTTTGGGACTCGACTATTGATGAATTTCTCAACTTACTGCCACATATTTTGGAATTTGTGAGCACTGAAGAGGACCACAAGCACAAATTTTTGTCAATACGTCGGAGTGGCTGTAGACTTAGTTTATATCTGAAAGAATTGGGGGAAAGAACGGGCGCTGTCAAAAATTCTCATTATTTCCCAGCATGCAATGCAGTCAAGATGTTGAAAATGGCAGGAAGGCCCGAATGCACTGGAACAAAAGGCTGTATCTACTACACTCGGGGAGAATATGAACAAAAAAACTCATTTCTAAGCTAGAACAAGGACTGAATTTTGTTATGATGGTTGAAGTTTGGTTTTACGACGATGATTTCTTTGAAAAACATGAAGGCAAAAAGGGGCATTTTCATCGTTCTCTTTGACATTAAAAATGGTCAGTTTCGTTCTTGTCCAAACTCAAAAGGCCATATTTGGTAAAAATCGCTACGTTTCTTGCGTTTATTGGATATCCAAATTTAAAGGACATCCCATTTCATGCTCACAACTGACAGTTAAGACAATATTTGTGTGATTGAGAAAGTTGCAATGTTTTGAAGCATGGGAGTCTTGTGCAGCCAGTTTTGGCCGGCATGGGCACCAATGGGTTAAATACATGTAAAAGCTTCATACAAGTTTAAAAAATAATGGCCTTCAGTAGAACAGAGAGTTGTCGGTGAAATAAAATACACCAGTGGACTGAATGTTTTAAATATAGCTTTTTGAAGAGACTAGTTTCCAAATAATTTATTATGATTAAATAATGTAGTAAGAAATGTCATTGGTAGGTAAATACTCCTTACACTTGTACCTTGTTGTCTACAAAAGTCATTTTAAACTGTCTTTTGTCTGCACAGCATTAAGTTTTTTTAAAGTACCATAGATACAGGCTGCCTGTTATTCTTACGGTATTTAGCTGTACAATTGTACGTATAAAATAAAGAAAGCCTAGGAGTACGGAGGGGCTTAGGAGGGGCGCTAATAAATTAGAAGGGGGCACTTATTGGAAGCTGGGTGCCAATTTGAGCATTTATGGTATTTATGATTGTAACCTTAATAAAAGGTGCATTCTTACCAAGTGATTTAAGACCATACAATGCTGATGATGATGACGATGACGATGACGATAATGATGATGATGATGATGTTGACCACAAATGACAACAATGATGATGATGTAAACAAAAACCATGGCAAGATTTCCATACAACCCCATACATTAATTACGTATTAATTTTTTTACTCAAACTCTATTCATTCTCCCTGTTTTTGGAACCAGGTTAGTATGACAGTGATGCACATATAATTAATGTATGGGGCTGTGCAGAAATCTTTCCAAAACCACTAAAGATATTAATCAGAGTAAGTTGTGTGAAACCTACTGTTTAGTCCTATGGTAGTTTTTATCTTCTCAAATGGTAGACCACTGTAGTTTTTGCCATATATTCGTTTAATCTGTTCCAAGAGAGTCTACAATATAAAGAAACTGTGTTTAAGGCCCATTATGTGTACTAAAACTGACAAGTAGTAAGTTAAAATAAAAGACCAAGTACATTTGTTGTTATTAGGGAACTTAATAGATCCGAGTATGAATAGGAAATAAACCTTATCATGGTTTTGGAAGCCATCTTGGCAGATAGGCAAACATAACAGAAATTACAGTGTTCGTATGCAAATCTGATGTCAAAAAAATGCATGAAGCACTTGTTTTGCAGCAAAAAGTTATATTGCTAATTAATGGTACTAGGAAAAGGATTCCACTGACAAAATTTGAGGGATTTAGCCTTGCCACAAAATGTTCTCTGGCTTTTTTAATTTTCCAAGCATTCATCTGTTATTTGTTCCCGGGAATTTTGCAGCCCGTGGCAAAGAATTACAGATGAATGTATGGAAAAATTCAAAAACCCAGAGATCGTTTTCTCGCAGAGCTAATTCCCTCAAATTTTGTCAGTGGTACCCTTTGCTTAGTACCATTAACCCTTTCCCTCCTAAGAGTGCCTTTATAGATTTTACTCTGTCTAACGCCAGATGATTTTACTTGTCAAAGGGTTCTTAATTAGCCATATAACTTTATGCTGAGAAACAAGCGCTTCACGCTTTTTTTGACAACAGATTTGTATACAAACACTGTAACTTCTGTTATGTTTGCCTACCCACCAAGATGGCTTCCAAAACTGTGATAAGGTCTGTTGTGTACAAGTACAACTTTTGATGAAATTAACGTACATGTAATTCCCCTTCCCAGAACCCTCACCATTCTTATTGCTTACCAGCAGATAAGGAGATCATAAAACTTAAGACTGCTGTCACAAATGATTATCTAAAGCATGTGAACTAGATTTGAAAAGTCGTACTCATACTCGTACATTGTACAAACGTACACTCAAATCTAAAGGTACAGTATGTTGCCCAGTTTCCGGCCACTTTAGATTGCAAGCACTACAACTTTTTTTCAGTACATGGAAAATTTCTGAGTTTTCATTGAAAGATGGTACATTTACTTACCTTTACAATGCACAGAACTTGGTGGCCTTCTCCAGGTATCTTTTAAATAATGCTTCTTTTCACCAAAGTATTAAGTTGCTTAGTTTCCGGCCATCCATATAAAGGAAATTTTCTTTGATACCGCATGAAGAAAACTGAAGTGTCAGCCGATAGCTCATATTTTGTTTTTCATTTTGTAAATACAATTAGTGACTTGGGTGTTAAAGCAAAGCAATTACTTAAAAAGAGAAGTGTAAGGGCAATGGGTGTTCATGACTACATCACAAATCATCAAGGTGTTCACCATTTTATGACCACAATGACCGTGACCCACAACAACTATATTGGCATTATTTTGGTGCAAACTAACAGGCCATGAAGTTTTTGAGCAATAAATTTTAACATTCAGTTATTTGAAATCTTCAAATATAGGTTTTGAGCAATGCACCTTTTACTGGTACAGCAAGGTTAAAGGGACACCGTCATGGATTGACATGCGCAGCATTTCTCACAAGGAGAGATTTTCCTGAAAGCGTTGATATCTTGTCTTTATTTAAAAATCTACATTAAAATAATAAGCCTTTATGAGGCTAATAGAATGTACAGTTACCTGTAGATGAATATTTGGAATCCAAGAAATGTAAAAGAAGCCAAAACTTATTTATTCAAATTACTGACAGTCGAGTTCAGTGAAGTGTGACCGGAAACACTGTCGGTTGAACAAGCGCTCGCCTCTCACATAAATATTTTTTTCTCTCCAACATACCTGAACATAATTATTGCCGATCTTAACATGCCCTTTTAAAGCTGAAAGAGAATAAAATCGTACATGTACACCAAAACTTACCGATTTACCCGCATTGTCCAAGCCGAGTATAAGGACGCAGTATTCGTCTTTCTGGAAAAGGTATTTCCAAAGCCCAGACAATAACGTAAACATTCTACGACTGAGATTAAATTTAGCTTATTTAAGCTTATATCAAATCACTGAGAAAATTGTAGGAAAGTGCACATCGTTTTTGCTCAAAATTCTCCACGCAATGGCAATAGACGCTTCAGAGAAATCCCTCAATAAAAGTGTTTCTCAAGTAAATATGCCGAGCATCAAAAAGACAGCTGTTAGCGAAGCAATGTGCGATATTTTAGGCTGGAAATTTTCCATGACATGGCATCATGGAGGCCATATTGAATTCTGGAAGAGCGGAAAGACTGGGAACAAGTTCCAAAATCCGCAGGCCAACAGTGTGCTGAAAGCGGGCTTAAACAACGGGAGCCGAGCGACCCTAGAACGTGAAAAAGCGTTTATTTAACCCATTGACTCCTACACTGGCCGAAACCGGCCGCACAAGACTGCCATGCTTCAAAACGTTGCAACTTTCTCAATCGCACGAATATTGCCTTAACTGTCAGTTGTGAGCACCAAAATGGAATTTCCTTTAAATCTGGATATCCAATAAACGCAAGAAACGTCGGCGTCGACAAAACCAGGATCGGATCGAATCGGATCACGGATCGGATCACGCATCGGATCGGATCGGATTGGATCACGGATCGGATCACGGATCGGAAAAGAGTAATAAACAAATTGTATATTACAATGAACATTGGAGAAATGCTGACATACTGTGACATATTGCGTGACACATTGGAGCTTAGGCCCTACTGAAAGTGATTTCTCGCCATGGAAAGTGATTTCCCGACATGTAGTCTCTCCTTCACGGCTGTCGCCATGGACGAAAGCAAGCGGAAGGGACGCATTATTTTATCATTCAGTTATAATTTCTTTTTTTAATATCATCTCACGTGTTTATTTACTTTTTCTGTATTTGATATTATTTTAGCAAGGGTAAGAGAAGAGACGAAAAACGAGGTGGGAAGTAACGTTTTTTAGATGTGACTATTAAAGTGTAGTGTGCGCGACGATTTATTTAGTTAAATCCATGTTGGCTTCTTCTATGAACTCGCCCAGCTCCTCTTAACCTAAATCTCAATTCTTACACGCCAAACGACTTAAATTTCACGAGTATATGGAACTCAGTGATGAACAGTTAGAGATCGCACAATAATTTTGGCTGTCTAGTTGTGAAATCATCACGTATTTTTCGTATTGTAATATTATAATAATCTTTACAAACCTCTTGGCTCTTTTAATAATTATATAATATAACCACTGTGACCAAAAATATGCTCGTTGATAAATTATTTTATATGGAAAGCGACAAGTATTTTTTTCAGCGGCGCGAATTCGCATGATCGCCGACCAGAACGGCGTCAGACGGATCGAGCACGTGCGTTGCCATTACAGTCTGGAGGCTTTTGTCTGGGATGTTTCAATGACGGTCGACCAGATTTTAGACTTTAAGACATTTTTTCGAAAACTTAAGACCATAAATCAAATTCTATTCTACACACTGAGAAAACTCCTTTTAAGAAAATGCCTAGCCCTCCGTACCCTGGGTGCCAGAGGTTATTTTTTTTGTTCGAAGGAGGGAATTTACACGGCGAAGCCGCTGCAACGAGGCGCGAAACGCCGAGAGGAAAAAAAAATAAGCAACGAGCACGTAGAGGTTGTTAAAAACGACTTCCCGCACTTGCGTGATCTGTGGTTCTCTGACGTTTGTCAGACAAAAGACGAGCTCGAAATAGATCTTTTGATCGGGGCGGATTACTTGTGGGAATTCCAAAAGGGTCCAAAAGGGAACGACCATACTCCCACGTCTCTCGCGTTCTATTTTGGCTTTTCAGGGATATTTATTTTTTTCAACGGGCCTCTGGAACCAGGGTAAGCCCTCCGGGGTTTCCTAAAAGCTCAGCTGGCGAATTCGCGCCGCTGAAAAAATACTTGTCGCTTTCCATATAAAATAATTTATCAACGAGCATATTTTTGGTCACAGTGGTTATAGTATATAATTATTAAAAGAGCCAAGGGGTTTGTAAAGATTATTATAATATTACAATACGAAAAATACGTGATTTCACAACTAGACGGCCAAAATTATTGTGCGATCTCTAACTGTCCATCATTGAGTTCCATATACTCATGAAATTTAAGTCGTTTGGCGTGTAATAATTGCGATTTAGGTTAAGTTCATAGAAGAAGCCAACATGGATTTAACTAAATAAATCGCTCGCGTACACTACACTTTAATCGTCACATCTAAAAAACGTTACTCCCCACCTCGTTTTTCGTCTCTTCTCTTGCCCTTGCTAAAATAATATCAAATACAGAAAAAGTAAATAAACACGTGAGATGATATTAAAGAAAGAAATTATAACTGAATGATAAAATAATGCGTCCCATCCGCTTGCTTTCGCCCATGGCGACAGCCGTGAAGGAGACTACATGTCGGGAAATCACTTTCCATGGCGAGAAATCACTTTCAGTAGGGCCTAAGCTCCAATATGTCACGCAATATGTCAGTATGTCAGCATTTCTCCAATGTTCATTGTAATATACTTTTTGTTTATTACTCTTTTCCCATCCGTGATCCGATCCGATCCGATCCTGGTTTGTCGACGCCGCAATATTAATCACCTCAGCTTCCGTCAGCTGAATCATCTGTGGTGCTACAGTACCCAAAAAAGATATCATCATCACATAGGCTTTGGAGACACATATCGTCCTTTCCCAGCGTTCATAAAATTTGTACGTTATGAGAGCTTACTTTGGGCCCAAAACCGCAAATATGAACCATGTGGGACAAGGCATTCGCAAAACAAAAATGGCGTCTTCTTCTTTCCACATCACTTCACGCGCGAGAGGTCGCGAGTATCGCGTAACGGAAGTAAGTTTGATAGGCTGATTTTGAAAAATATCAATCAATCAAAAAAGTGGGCGGTAGACATCCCGTGGAAGACTTGTATCAGGCTCTATTTTCGTTTCGCCTTTCCCTCGGGAAAGGTTTACCATCGAAACGAAAATACAGCCTGATCGCAGGTTACAGGCGATGGTGTCGACACCACCCGCAATCTGTAAAACGCGGTATTGTCAAGTGCCTGTACAATCGATCTAAACACCTCATAACAAAACCATCAGTTATCTCTCATGAAAAGAAACACCTCTCATCGGTCCTTGTTTCCAACGGTTATCCGTTTTCGTTTGTAAAAAATCTTACGAAAACCAAGGGACGAACAACCACTAAAGAACCTGAACCCGAAATTAAATCTACTGTGGTTCTGCCATACGTCAAAGGCACATCGGAGGCTCTTCGCCGTTGCCTACAACAACAAAGCATACGGACTGTTTTCAGATCTGACACAACTCTTAGATCACACCTAGTACGACCTAAGGACATTGTCGATCCAGTAAAACAAGACGGAGTAGTCTACAAGATTCCCTGCGAATGTGGTAAGGTTTATATTGAAGAGACCGGAAGATCTATGCATGAACGGACTAAGGAACACGATAGAGACATACGGCTTGCTTGAACCCAATCCTCCGCCATTTCAGAACATAGCAACGCGACCGGACATTATCCGCTCTGGGACGAAGTTAAATTTATTGACCGAGACCCACATTGGTACACCCGTAGTGTTAAAGAAGCTATTCACATAAGACTTCACCCTAACAACATTAACAGAGCCAGTGGAATAGAAATTCCTGAAGCGTGGATGCCCACGATCAAACAACACAACAGCCGATCAGTATCAAAGCGGACCGCTGAGGGAACAATTTCTAGTAGGTACGACAAGGATCGAAATCCTCCAATCAACAACAGCCTAAGCGAGGATCGAAACGCACCAATCACCACCAGCCACGGTGCTTCTTATACTCACACGCAGCCAGTCGACACCATCGCCTGATCACGGACTAACCAGCAGTATAGCGCGATCCACATCTTTGCGACTCAATCGTGAGACAAAAGATTAATTCAGCTATCATTTGAAACTACGACGACGAACACCTTTCATAATGCTATTATTATTATTATAATTATTATTATTATTATTAGTGATTTCTTAGTAACAACATCTTAGAGGAATCTTTTTAATTCCAATCTTTAGGTAATAGAGAATTCCTCTGTTTTTAATCCAAGAGGCATTGATAGCAGTATTGAATTTTCCATTCTAAACTAGTCCACCAAGTACTGAGAGTTCGTTCAGTTTCATAGACAGGTTCCTTTAATGCCTACATGGCCGAGGAAGGACCCCTAACCCATGATAGTGATGGAGCAGCTGTAGGTAGTTATTACTTTTTACTATGGGACTGAGAAAATTATATGCATGATCAAACTGAAAAACAAAAACACACACACATACATAACCTTTGCGTCCACAACAAAAGTGAGGTCAAATACTCTTTGTGGTTTATTTATTTCATAACCAATTTGTTTCTTTCCAGAAACAACTCTTCTAGTCTAGTTTTCATGGCTTTCATTGTTGTGCAACATTCCACACTCCACCCCAGCAGACGCATTGTGCCAGCATTACAAGGTGTATATTTTGAAATTAAGTACAACTTATCGAAATGGGGGTGAAATTAATTAATTGATTGATTAATTAATTTTCATTTCCACATACATGATACAATGATAATTTTTACCACTGATCTTTCCTTTTTCTGCTTTTCAGATGCACAGTGAAGGGGAGACTAACATAAAAAAAATAAAATCTAAGACACAAATATATACGAGAGAAATGGGTGTCTGGCGAGGTTTGTGTGAGAGTTGATATCTTTTTTAGCTGTTTGTGAAAAATGTGTGATTGCCCTAGTGTTCCCTATGTTGCCTGAATGTTACCAACTAACCGCTCTGAGATTTGACAAAGAAGGCATTTTAAAAGGACTAAAAGGGGACTAATGATGTGTTAACGGCGACATGTAGATCGTGATAGTTATGCGATCAAATCAGGAGAAAGACCTTCAAGTTTCGCCTTGTTCACCGCAACTTTCTTCCTTCAGTTAAAGTTCATTTCCACGCCAATTTCAATCAAACGCAGCTCGTAGCTCAAACTACCTGAAAAGGCATCACTAAACAAACTGTCAACAACATTAGTAGTCAGATGAAACTTCCCAAACAGTTCTAAATCGCCTATTTTTATTGGCCTCTTACCTGGTTGACGAAGCCGGTTTCGTTTTTACTTATTTCCCTGTCGAACTAACTAAAATAGCTTTTGAATTACACAGGTGCCTGGCTGGATGAGGCTTTCTTTTCATTCTTGTTTGTTTGTTGCCCCCTTTGATTGGTTGCGTGAATGCCTTTGTAATGTTGCTTTTAGATTGAGTGCCGTAACAACCAGAGCCAATCGCAATTTAATCGACGAAATGAACCAATCAGAACTCGAAACGAGTACTTGTAAAAAGAAAAAAAAAGACGTCAATCACGAGAAAATGCGTACGACGAACTCATGGGCGGTTTCCTTTTCTGATTGGTCGAAAAACTGGCGCGTGATTTTCTGACTAATTAAGGAGGGTTGTAAAGCAGAATCCGAGCACCCACAAAATTACATTATGCATTTTATAAAAAATCGCTCTATATTCGATGTAATTTGGAAAATTATCGAGAGAAGACCTACGAATGGCCAGGCGCACGCGTGAATTACTATTATTGTGACGTCACAAAGGTCTTACTGGATCACAACCTATTTTCCACCGAATTTGTATTTAAACTCTCTTTACAAAGTGAATTGTGTAAGTACGAAAGCAGTTGGCTAGTCTTTACTTTTCGGAACAACGAGCAGAAATGGCTTTAAGTCCAAGAGCAAGGGAATGCTTCGAACACGACAAACGACTTGGCTGTTTTCCTCGAAGTGAAGGTACATTGAGAGAATCGCCCGGGACCTCCAACGGACGAAGTGAAGGAGAATTTTTAAAGAAGTCTCCAAAAGATGTCCTTGATGATAGAGAAAACGATCTGTTGGAGATCCGAAACTACTGGCAGGAGGAATATAAGAACAAGTCCAGTGAGGTCGGTAAACTTGAAATCGCGCTAAAACAGGCGATAGAATCGAGGAACGTTGAGGTAGAGGAAATGAGAATGTCTTACGAAAGTGAGCTAAATGCTCGGAACAGCGAGATTTCGGAGCTCAGGAGAACATTGGATGAGTTAACGGGGACCAAAGAGGAGATCCTTGCTTCAGTAGAAAAATCTACCGAAAGTAAACTACGCGCGAAAGATGCGGAAGTCACGAGGTTGAGAATCTGGCTTGAGGAAGCGAAAAAATCGAATGCCCAAGGGAGAGAAGTCCTAAGTTCGTATCAGAGGAGGGTAGCAGATAAAGAAATGGAGCTCGAAGTTCTTAAAAGGTCGAACGAAGAGGAAGTCAAGCTTTTAGAACAAAAGATTGAGAAACTGCAAGCGCTTTTATCGGAGGTGATAGCGGATAAGAACAAAGATAGCGAAAACACGAAGGTTGTTTTTGATAGTGTGGTGGAAGAAAAGGAAAGACAGATCGCGATGATAAAGGAATCATCGGAGAACCAGCTTATGGCGAAAGGGGAAGAAAGTAAACGCAAGGACATGCAAATCGAAGAACTGTCAGCTAAATTGGCGTGGGTTGAGGCGCAGTTTACAAATGAGTGGTTGGAGAAGGCAATCAACGAAGATCTTAAAACGAAGATAACCATTTTCTTGAAAAAGATGAGCGACCTAAAAGCCGAGAAATGCTTTTTGGAGAAAGACATCGCAGCTCTGGTGACAGATACTCGTGCAAAGGAGAAGAAACTTGGTGATGTACAGGCAAAGTTAGAGAGCGAATCGCGTAACAAGCAAATGGTGCAGCAAGAACTTGATTCACTGAGACGCGATCTCGATCACTGGAAATCAGCAATGAAACTGATCGAAGAGGAGAGGAACTCTCTGGAAAAGGATTCGAAGCGCCTGCGAGATGATTTAGAAAGGAAAAACAATTGCATCTGCGAATTGGAATGTAAAGTTCAGTCGTCAGAATCAGTTCGGCAAAATCTGGAAGAAGTGATTAGTCAATTACGGGAAGAAAACTCGGAATTTTTTCAAGCTCAAAAAAACGTGGAATTTGTCATCCGAGAGAACGAGAGAGAGCAGAATCTGTTAAAGGAAAAATTGAGCATCTCTGAGAAGAAACTTGCCTTGGAAATAGAGCATAAGGCAATAATGGAGGAAAATGCCGCAGCAACCATAGAAAATTTGAGACTCAAGGGTGACGAACTGCAAAAGGAAAACGAAGAACTTAAGATTAACCTGGATGAGCGAGAAAACGACGTTACAAGCTTGACTAGATTGCTAGAAGATGCGAAACAACAAGAAAATAAGCTCGAGGCGGAGCTAGAACAACTTTCCGATGAGCTAGAACTTCTGAACGAGAAATGCAATCGTGAGAAAAGTGAAAAAGAGGCATTAGAACGATCGCTTACAGGTGCTATTACTTTGAAAGAGAAGGAACTTGAGGAGTTGCAACAAAAATTTGAGAAAGCTATTATTGATCAGAAATATGACGTTGAAAAGCGCGAGAGTTGTTGGAAGGAAGCAATTAAAACAAAAGATGATTTGGTGAAAGATGTTCGAAGATCATTCGAAGAAAGAATTATGTGGAAAGACGATGACATTAAAAACCTCGAAAAGTTGTTGCAAGAGACAAGAATGGAATTTCAGTCACTGAAGGAGTCTTTGGAAAGAGACTTGATTTCAAAGAAGGAGGAAATCTCTTTGTTGAGAAAGACGCTTGATGAGAGCTTAAAGGACAGAAATGAGACGATTGCAGAAATAACAGCTGCTTATAGAGACATTCTCCAGAAAAGAGATGAACTAGAGATAGCATTCAAAGAATGCAAAACCAGATTGGATGAGGTGAATCAAGTCACACACCTACAAGATTCCGAAATATCCCGTGCAGAAGAGAAAATCTTGCAAATTGAAAGTGACATGCGAGAGAAAGAGATGATGCTGAAAAAGGCTGAGAAAGAAATAGAAATCCTGCAATCTCGAATACAAGAACAAGAAGAGAACTGTGTTGGCGAAATTAAAAAGATTCTCCAATCAACAGAGAAAGGCTTCAAGGAGAGGGAAAATGTTGCGGAAAAGCTGAAGACTGTCATTCAGGAAAACGCAGTTAAATACTGTCAGAGCCTCCAAAAGAAAGACGATAGAATTTCCGCCCTGAAGAGGGAACTGGAAAACGCGTACAAAGACAATGACGACATGAAGGCCAATTTAGCCGCCTTCATTCAAGAATCTGGTGATAACGAAATGAAACTTAACAGAGACTTAAAAATAGTGGAAGATGAGTGTAGATCGCTCGAGAATAAACTCTTTGAGCTGAAAAAAGCTTTGGAGAATCGAGACAAAGAGCAAGAGATGATGGAAAGCAATATGGTGAAAGCCGTTTCAGACTTTGAAAAGAAACAAAAGTTAAAGGAAGAGGAAATGGAAAAGATTAAGACAGAGTTGTGTAGTGAGCGAACCAAAGTTCAGGCGCTGGAAGAGAGGTCATCGTGGCTAAGAGCTGAAGTTGAACAAAAAGATGAAAATCTCGCCGAGTTGACAGACAAAACTGGAACTTTGGAGAAAAGGCTGGAAGAAGCACTAAACGATCTTTCCAGACTCCGAGACAATTTTAGCGAGGTTGAGGATTTATTGAAGGTGTCAAAAAGTGAGAAAGTTTGCGCAGAGGAAGCAAAACGAAACGTACTTCAAGAATTTGAGAAACAGAAGCGATATATCGATGAGAAAGATGGGAAAATAGCGGTTCTGCTGCATAAGGTTAAGATACTGAAGAAGAGCCACTTCGAAACTGCCAAGAAACAAGAAAAACTGGAAGAAAATTTGGCAACAGTGCAAATTAAGTTGAACGAGAAAGATACAGAAACGATAGAGTTGAAGAAGGAAAAAGAAACGAAAGAAGTGGAATTTTATGAGCGTTCCGTGCTTCTTGGGGAAATGGAATTCAAACAAGAAGAACTGGAGAAAATGATAACGGAATTACAGGAGACAGTAAGTGTGCAGAAAGCAGAAATCGAGGAGGCTGTGAGCAGAGAAGAAGAGCTAAAAGGAGCGGTGCAAGATCTCTTGACAAGCTTAAAGGACAACGAGTTAAACAACAGGGCTCTCGTCTCAAAGGCTGAAGATGAAAAGTCTGAGAACGAGAAGCTTCGCACAGAATACGAGAAACTTAAAACGTCCTCACTGGGAGAGAAAAGCGACTTGAACGAAGAGATAGATCATTTGCACGGTGAACTGGACAAACAGGAAGGTCTTCTTGTTATGCTGAACAAAGAGAAGGAAAGCTTGTTGGCTGAGTTGGGAAAGACGAAGCAAGCGGAAGAAAATACACGAATTACTATGGACAGTCGTATGAAAAACCTAAAAAAGAGAACGCTAGCCTTGATGGAAAACTGGTATCTCTGGAGGAAGAACTGAAGCAGAGACTTGTGGAGATTGCTGAAATAAACTCAGCTCTTGCGTCAGCTGAAGTATCCAAAGAGTTTTTGACCAGAGAAGTCGAAAATTTGAAGATTTCAGTGTCAGAAAAAGACGACAGTTTGTGCGTCGCTCGCAAATCGTTAGAAGTTGCGCAAAAGGAGAATAATCGTTTGAAATACGAGACGAATAGTTTAGAAAACAACCTGGCTCGTGTGCTAAACGAGAAAGATTATCTTGTGAAACATTTTGAAGAGTTTAAAAGCTCAACTTTGCTCGTCAAACAGAAATTGGAGGGTGCTTTGTCACAAAAAGAGAAAACCATCATTGGTACAGAAAATATGATTCGCCAACTAAAACAAGACAATGGAACGCTCAAATCGCAACTCTTCAAATGTGAAAGGGAACTGGAGGCTGACAAGAAGTGTGTAGTGGATTTGTTGCAGAAGCAAAGAGAGATGTCTGCGGAAATTGAGTCATTGAATAACGATAAGAATATTTTGGAAACATCTTTAAAAGACATGGATATGTATCCAGTAAAGTTAAAGGCCACCCAAGGTAAAAACGTATGTTGGTATCTTTCAGTGTCCGTTTCAACTCGCGACACTCTCGTCGGCTTTACTGGTGCATGACCTTGAGGTATACGGCGCAATGTCACATGCGCCAGATGAGTAGCGTGCTATTGGTGACCCTCTCGTTTACAGTAGTTGAGCTTTCTTAGCACTTACTCTAGCTCAGGGAAAGCGGTTTCATTGTAATTCCGTTTGCTTCTGACGTATCCATCTTCGGACATTTTCGCTCATTAGATGAACAGCATAGTCAACCGATATGGATAATTGGCGCATTTTCTGGAATAAGACACAACAGCGTGGCAATGGCCAAATTTAGCTTCTGTTTAAAATTTTTAAAATATACCACATCTTCTAATTTTTTTAGGATCCCTTAACAAGACGAAGGATTCGTTGAAAGCTCTAAAAGGACAACTGAAAGGGCACCTGGAAGAAAAGAATGTCCTGGCAAAAAATGTTCGAGATTTGCAGTCTCTGAGCACTGAGGTAACTCAGTTAAGTCTAAATCGAACTAACTTGCCATCAATTGTGTGATTTGTTCCCGAGATTGATGTGATTATTTGTTTTCAGTCTTTTATAGATGGGCGAGGGGTATTTAATTGGGCAGTTCGTTGCCACATAGAAAACGATAATCGTTGTTTGAACTGCTCCGTGATTAACATAAACAATATATTTGTCCGCAGTCCTGACCACCAATGTGGGCCCATCAAGAGCTGATGTCAATAGATATTATTGAAATATTTTAACGGAATGATTCGACCAGCTAACCTTTTTCCTGGACGTTTTACTTATTTTTGAAAGCATTTATCGCCTAAATTGGCAGATTAATATTTGGACCGATATTAGCCGCGTAGTGTGCCTTTCCGTAACAAGGCAAAATTTAGCCATGCATTTGACGCTTGCAAGAGTGTGGATCTTCGCGGGCGTTAAGAAAAAATAAGATTATTTAAGGGATCATAAAATTAGTTGTTTTCATGTCGTGATATGTCCCATTTTTACTTGAGCAAATACATAACTATAACGTGGTACCCTTTTACTAATTAACAATTAGATTATGAGCTCGAGTTTCTATCGCGTGATACCTGATGAGGGCGCTGCCCTAATCCGCTACCACGCATAGAAATCGAGAGCGAATAATCTAATCGTTTTAGTATAAATCTACTAGTCGTTCAAAACTAAACAAGTAAATTATCAAAATCCTTCTAACAGACACTTCGAAAGCGCGAAGAAACGGCGGCCGCAATTTTGTTGACAGCCGATACTCACTATCTGTCACAGCCAAAGCGTAGCGTAGCCAAACAGAGAACGGTATTCGTGATAGAACGCTAGTAGATTTATACTAATAAAAGGTAGTAACGTACTGAAAATCTCTTTCTCCAAGTGGCTAATTGGTTTGCTTAAATTTTAACCTGTTGTCCTCTTCTGCACAGATAACTAACTTAACTAATACAATTCAGGCGTTGTCTCACAGACGCCCTTTGATTTCTCAAGCGATCGTGCCTGTTGATAATTAATTATCATCTATTTTTCTACAGTTGAAGAACACACTTGACGTTCAAACTACAGCCAAACAAGCTGAGCTGGAATTAGTCAAGTAAGAGTTGGGACACTACGTGGGTATTCGCTTGTATGACGTTTTAGCGAAAAAGTTCCTATTTCAAAGGGAGTGGAGTTCGTTTCAGGAAGTTCTGGTAGCTTGCCTGACCCGGCAAAAATAAGAACTTTCAAAATATATTTTTTTAATCGATGTTGATAGTACTTTTTGGTACAAACCTGCCCGATGCGTAACCATAAAATTGCAAATATGAAATATTTTAAGTGCAACTAACACCAAAAAAAAATTTTTTTTTTCGCTAAAATAAATCTTTGCAACAGTCCCAATAACATTACCTTTATTTCCAGTCTTCGACGTTTTTTATTCCCTTCAAAACCTGCAAAAATGGAGGATCATTGGGTATACGACCGAGTCGGAAGGGACCTGGATCTGTTCTCGATTTGAAGTCTAAAACTGCTTTGCATGCATGTTTACAAAGACTTAATGCTGTATAAATCAGTTTGTGACGTCAAATCGAGAATAGACCCAAGCCCCTCATTAGCTCGGTCGTAGGACAGATGATGGACAGATTTATAACTTTTACAGCCTATGAAAAGTCAAGATAAGTAGTCAAGATGTGGTAAAGGAAAAAGGCGCCATATGTTTCAAACAGGTGCAAAGTTTTATTTTAGCGAAATAAATGTTTTGGTGTTTGGTGCACGTTAGGTAAAAGTTGAAATTCTGTTTAGGAACATCGAATGCATAAAAGTATTTTAGGTCCTACAGATTAGCGGGACTTTCAAGAAACGAGCACCCGCCCCGCCCCTCACTAGAAAAAAAAAAGCTGGATGACATTACTTACTCCTCGTCATCAGTCAGCCATTTCGCTTTTCTTGTTTACAACCATAACGAAAAAAAATTGTTCCACGTTTACGAGAAGCTCCTGGAGGCTGCCATTTTAGGCCGACGTGGTGATATGGGCGATATCTTCGTTTGATGAGATTAAGGAGCATGTTTTGGTTAAAATGCATGTAAGTTAACAACATATCGGGGGATTCACGATGATTTACTCCCCAATTAAAAGTTACATCTTCCTCGTGTGTTATATTCTTACATGTACGACGAGTTTGCAACACAACTTGTCGCTTTGTTATCTACGTCTTTACATTTTAAAGCTTATAATTCGACAGATATGCCGTCTTACTGCACCGACATGCGATATCAAAAGATGACTAATTGGAGTGCAGGGATTTATTAAATATAGGCCAAGGTTCTTGCTATTCGAGCCGTGGCTCTTTTATCTTAAATGCTACAACAAACCTGCTGTTGAACACGATTCCTACTAGACGCGATTATTGCGATCGACAAAAGTCGCATTCTCACTAGGCCGAAGGGTAAACTAGATCTAACACTTTCTAAAGGTATCATAATTATCGTCATCATCGTCATCGTCATCAACATCATCATCGTCACCATCATCATCATCATCATCATCATCATCATCATCATCATCATCATTATTGTTGGTGTTGTCGTAGAAAACAACTGGACGCGAAAAACGAAGAATTTTACGACCTCAAAGTAGTGAGCACAAGACAAGAGATGAGCTTGAGAGAAGCTCAAATGCGGATCAAGGAGTTGGAGATCTCGCTTAAAAACGAGGTCAACTACCACCAGTCTGTTGCTAGCAGGTATGAATAAAAAACAATTGGAATTTCTCCCATAAGAGGGGATATTAAGAGGGGTCAATTAAAACAGAGTCAAGGGCGGTCAACTAAAACTAAAAACGGTTTCCGTTTCATTTTGAAGTTATTCAAACTGGATTGAGAATCGTGTGCTGCTGAGCAAACACTAGGAAAATAGAGTTTGAGAATGAGCACTCGCCTCCCACCTATGGGCCCGGGTTCGATCCCGGACTCGACGTTATATGTGGGTTGAGTTTGTTGGTTCTCGTCCTTGCTCCGAGAGGTTTTTGTCTGGGTACTCCGGTTTTCCCCTCTCCGCAAAAACCAACATTTCCAAATTCCAATTCGATACGGAATTTCGAGGGCCACAGGTTTGTCAGTTGAATTACTGTAAAGTGTTATTTTTATGAGCATCTGTACTGTGTTTCACTTTTGAGCCACTCTTCTTTCAAAAGTAAAGTGTGTAACTTATTGTTTCTGCATTTACTTAGCGGTTTCACAGCGATCCTCCCCAATTTTTTTTTACTTTCGAGACCAATAGGTGGCATTTTTAGTCGAACTGGACCCGACAGACGGTTAAAGTGAATCTTTTAATTGGAAGCTTTTCAGTCGATTTTTCAATCGAGTATCCTTCGCTAACAGTCAAATTGGAAGCTAGTTTCTGGCCAGCGAGGATAGGGAGCTGAGTGGTAGTGCTTCTCCTGTTATTGCTTTGCAAAACATCTTATTGTTGCTTCAAGTAACATTGAAACGGCGTTCAGCATTTTTTTTTGGTTATATACTTTTCCTCAGAAACGATCAGCTGCAGCAAGAAAAACATAGTCTTGAAGGAAAGAAACAAGAATGAAATAGGTACTTTGAGAAAGTCACTCGACGAGGCTATCGGAAAATGTGAGATAGTAAGTTAGTAAATAGACTGGGAATTTCAATTATATTTTATATATAGTTATATTTTATTTTATTTAACACCAAGATATTTTTTTCGCTAAAATAATTCTTTGCACCAGTCCCAATAACATGTCGCCTTTATTTCCAGCTTTTGACTTTTTTTATTGGCTTCAAAACTTACAAAGATAGAAGGATCATGTGATTAATAATGATGATAATGGTTTGATTATCAATATGGTAGTTGCTTGGCAACGGGCGAAAGGACAACTGAGTAGAAATCAGAGTCCCAAGCAGGAATCGAACCTACTACCTCCGTAACACCGGTCGGATGCTCTAACCACTAAGATACAGGAATCCCTGATGAGCCCGGTCGTTAATCTAGGTTCTTATACAATGTGTCCCACTGGCCGGTCTGCGGGCTCGACAATGTAGATGTGATTCAGCGTGATAATGTGATTGATAATTATTATTAATCACATTATCGCATTGTATAAAACTAGATTAATCATTATTAGTATACGCCACACAAGTGAACAGTGCTTTTCGCGCGCTCTGACTGGTTAACTCGGAGGTGATTAGCAAGTACTATTCACCTTCGAGCAGCCCGTGCGCGAGATTTTACAATTTCCGACCGCTTGCGGTAAATTGTCACACATAAAGTAATGTTTTGGTCCGCTAATTATTCAGCTTCGCGGCTCGGTAAATATTCACCACTATTCACCTCCACTTCGGTGAATAATTGTTAATTAATCACATTATCACGCTGAATCACATTTACATTGTCGAGCCCGCAGACCGGCCATTGTTGCCACTGGATCACCAGGGCTTTCAGTAGCTCAGTGGTTAGAGCATCCGACCGGTGTTACGGAGGTACTAAGTTCGATATCCTGCTTGGGACTCTGAAATTCTTTTCAGTTGTCCTTTCGCCCGTTGCCAAGCAACTACCATATCATAATTGAAGCATCATTGGGTGCACGACCGAGTCAGAAGGGGCGTGGTCTATTCTCGATTTACGTCACAAACTACTTTGCATCCATGTTTACAAAGACTTCGTGCAATGTAAATCAGTTTGTGTCGACGTCAATCAGTGAATAGACCCAAGTGCCTCACTAGCTCGATCGTGAGACAGATGATGGCCAGATTTTGTAACTTTTACAGCTTTTGGAAGTCAAGATAACTGGTCAAGATTTGGTAAAAAAAGTGCAATGCATTTGTAACAGGTGCAAAGATTTATTTAGCGAAAAGCATATTTTGGTGTTAGGTGTACATGTACTTTAACTTATTTTTTACGTTCTCATTAAATAACTGGCCATAAGACTAACGTAACTGGATACGTCGAAGTCGAAACTGAAGAACGAAAACTGGCATCAAGTTATAAATATTTTAATTGTGTAATTAGCAAAGTGGATGCAGCGTTAAATGATTTTGGATTTGACTGTTAGGTATTCGATCAATGCACAGAGCCTCTTATGTATGGATGCAATTATTTTACAAAATGAACCAAAAACAAAGTTGTGAGGATGGTTACACGACTAATGCGTTTCAATTTCCTGATAGGGAATCGAGTTTGCAAGTTAAGTGCAGTGAACACGTACAAACCCAGTGCATGGAGAAAATGGACAACAGAACCATTCAGAAATTACGGCAGCTCTATCTCAAAGTGAGTACACAAAACCTATTCCTGAGATGATTTTACTTTTTCTTGATAGATGTATATTACTTTTTTAGGCTGGAAAGGTATAGACAGGAGCCCAGACTACCAGTGGTCATGTTCCCCGTTGGGGGATGGTGCGGGGGGGGGGGGGACTTTGGAGTCGAGGTTCTATTCCAAAGAAACTCTATTGCTATGTTAGTGTGGAGTGGAACCGATTTTTTTTTATAGCTGAGTTGATAAGATAAATTGGCACCATAAAGGATTCGACATCTGACGTCGCACCTCTAGTAAACTGACTCTGATGGAGGACTTGCTAGCGCTTCATGAACGGAACTCTTTACGGGGCCAATTTATCTCTTAAACTCAGTTGCTGAAACAACAGTTCGTCTCGATCCCCCCACCGTAGTGTATTGGTGAGCTATGGAAGCAACCAGAAGTAAAATTCTCGCATGGGTAGCTCGCCTGTTTAAATGTCTAAGACGCTAGTGCTAGCAGCAACGTCGCAATTATTTTATTGAATTTTGGGTGGTTCAGTGTCTCTGCTGTGTTTGGTCATGCAGGTGTAATCTGGAGGAATAGGGGTTATTAAACAGCGTTCCCGTGACCAGGCGTGGTTGCCAAGTGGGTAGCACGTGTGACTTAAAACTGAAGTTAACGCTTCCAATCTTGTGGGCATCCCTACCAGACTACCCTGAGTAACCAGAGATCTATTTTCTCGTGTGTGTAGGGTAGGGAGGGCCACTACGGTTCGCAGCAACCACTCAAGAAAAGCCTCTGGTACTCAATGGCAGCACACCACAGTCACTGATTTGAAATCTGCCTCACATTTGCCTGTCACATAGGTTTTATTCTAATTTTGATCCTTTCAAAATGATCTTTTTTCTTTAGGTTTCAGAACTTGAAACGCAGCTGAATCAAGAAAAGAATGAGCACTTGCTGTCGCTGTTGCAAGTTAGAGCAGAGGACAAAGATTCACTGAAGAACAGTTTGAAATTGAATAAACGTGTTTGTTACTTTTTAGTTATTTACAAACCTCTTACACAGTTTGGGACGCTTTTACTTTCTTGGACAAAGTTTGTCTGTACATTTTCTTCAGGATTGGCCTTGTGATTTACTTTTACTTTATCACTTTTTGTGTTATATCTTCAGCGAGAGATATTGAGTTACAACTGAATTTGATTCGAATTTATTACTGACTATGGATACTATCTTAGTAAAGTTTTGGTTATCAACATTTCGTAAAACCTTACTTAAGTTGGTTTTCACTCATTTGTCCATATAGTGGAGACTTATAATAGATTTCATTGCATTTCTGCATAGAAATAGTCTTTGCTTCAGTTTTAATGCCCCATTCTTCAAATACTTAAAGTTGACTTTACCAATACGCTTGCTCGATATGTCCCTTCCAATCTATCTTTATCTGAGCCAGCCATTCTCGCCAATGAATTACAACATACACCATCATTCGCATCACCACAATCTGATTAAATTTGGATCTGTCAAGGTGAAACTATATGAATATATGGCATTCACTGTATAAGCGTTATGACAAGCTCTCCATCCCCTTTATTAATTCCCGCCTCGTTAACCTGATAGGAACCTGAATTGAAATGAACCCCCTCCCCCTGAGTTTCCTGACGTCCTTGTACCAGAAAACTCCCACACCGAATATCCCCACCGCCACCCCATGAGTCATCCCAAACCCTCCCCCACCGAATCCTCCATTTGCACTGCAACATGTTTACCACCGGTGCCGCCGAGAGGAAACTCTCAGCAGGAATCCGGAAATGTAAGCATTCCCATTACCTTCATATCCCGCCCCAGAACTTGCTCTAATATCAGTGGAGTCGAATGTCTTGTTCAGAGTTTGATACCCGGAATCCCCCCATGCCATCGTATCCACCGTACTGTGTACCATTCCCAGTCGCCTGCCCCGGGTCGCCGTCCGCATAGTTCGGTTTAGCTAAACCTCCTCCTCCTCCCCTCCCGCGCGATGACAATCTTAGTGTTATCCTGCAGTGTGACAAAAGTCCCTCCACCCCCTCCTCCTGGACGCTGGATGAAGAACTCCGTTGGGAGACCCCGCTGACCGACAAGAATTTTCAACGCTGTTCCTTTTAAGAAGTGAAAAGTTCCTTTTATCTTGCACCCAGCCCCCAAGTTTCCACCCAAACGCACCCTTGGCAGGTACATCACCTCCGGAAGCACCCAGGCCTCTATGACGTAGATCCCAGAAATAGGGACTTCCAGTATTGGATTCCCCGTACGATGTCAACCTGTCCCTCCAGGTTGGTTCCTCTGTAGTGATCAAGCTGAAATCTTGTCGGACCATCCGCACCTTGCGCTCCTAAGTTCGTAAATATGTATCGTTTCGTGTAAAGGTCTACAAGCTCTCCATACACATATCCCTCTGCTTGAGAAAGGCTGGATTCCTTGTTTTCACAGCATCTTAGGTTGTTTAGTTGACATAAACCTTCGTCACCAAGTCCATTCGCTTTCTGAAGTTAAGCGACAAACATTTCTCCGGGACAAACAGAGATGCGAACATGCAAGGATTCCTTTAGTCACGTGACTGGCTATCACGTGATCGAACAACGCAGAATCCACTTTAGTTTCCAATAAAGGAGGAAGCTGTGAGGTCAAAACGCGACAAACCCGATGAAGAAGGAATAAGCAGTAAAATGAAGAGACAACGCTGCATCTGTTGATACCTGGGGAAACAAAATTACAGGGGCATGATATGAACTCGTTTTGGCTTTCAATCCTAGAAGCCCTGAGTGATCTTATGATGACTTGAAAACGCAGTCGAACCACCGCTTACGGACACCGCCCGTATGGGGACACCAACAAACCGCGGTCCCAGCGACTTCTCCGCTGAAACTCTATATTTATAGCCTTCTGTGAGGGGAAACGTATATACTTGGTCTCTTTCCGCTTAAAGGGGTGTGGGGTTGGGGTTGATTGTAATGGCTTCCAATCGGCAGGCTTGGATCCGCCAAGTGACATATTCTAGTGTCACCGTTAGCACCAACTAGGCATGTTTAGTTAAATCAAATTTAAGACTGAAATGACAACAGATGACAGAAAACTCTAGGTAATGCTTTCATTGTGACTGAGTTGTTGTTGTTGTTTCATTGTTGAGTTTGCAATCTCTGTGAAGAAACAGTTGATCGTTAAAGTTGTGATGGAAGCCAGTGAAAGAGCATCAAAATTATTTATTTGAACGGCAGTTAGGGAGCAAAAAATGTTAGCTACTGCAAAACACAAAAAATCACTGAAGAAAGAGTAAAATGAAAAATTTTCAAACCCTGTTCATCAAACTATGGTTGTTTCACTTAGACAAATTTTCTTGAGCAACAAATAATTAGTTGCAGATTTATGTTTCAGCTTTTTATTTGTGACATTTTAAAAAGATCAAAATTAAAATTTCGTACCTACAGCTTCCGCCCTTGAATGTACTTGGCTAAGCAAAACGTAAAGTTGCGTTAAATTGTAAGCTACTCTATTCTGCTGAATCGAAAAGTTTGACAAACGAAGCCCAGTTCACACGTAGAACTTCTCCTTTGCCCAATTCAGTATGTTTTTCAGTTGTGACCCAAAAAGTCATTTTCGACAGATTATTCAAATTTATCGCCCTAATGCATGACTGAAAACAGTTTTATCCACGACAAGTGACTCTCAAGCAAGGCTTTTCACCAATGTATCGGCGCTGTTAGATTCAGAAATGAATTTATATGATCGAAGGGTACATATAAAGGTTTGGAGCCGGAGAATGTCACGTTTGAGTCGGAGTTGCTCCATAGTGAAACTGCCCAATGGGGTTAAATCTGTAGTCAACCCATATTTCGTAAGTCAATCTAGCTGACTGAAACGTCGATCTCTTCAGTTTATTGGAGGAATTAGGTTTGACACAAGAGAAGAGGAAAGACGTTTGAACTGGGCCACAAGTCCTTACTTATGATAACAAAAGACCTCACCATGAAAGAGAAAGACTGTGTCTTTTCAATTCTGTGAGCGAGCTCAAAGTTTGCCTCTGTCAAGAGTTTTGTCTTCCACCATTCAATTTCACAACTGGATCTCGGACGGATAATAATTATTCTGGCAAGTTTTTCTTCGAAAATATCACGTTTGAAGAAGACAGAAAAATTTGTGTTTAGAACAAACACCCCGCGGGTATTGTCAAATTCAATTTCATGACTTTTTGTCCTCGGAAAAGGGCATTGTCTCTTTAGAGTCCATTTGTATTCCCGTCATTTTTATAACAGTTTAGGCCTGAGGATGCAATTGGTAAACTACTTACAACCTATTTAATAAAGCAAAAAGATCGAGCTTCAGACTATGCTGGATTCCCAGTGTAAATCTTTTATGTCATATTTTTCTTTGAAGAACGTTGGTGATAGTTAAGTCAATAGTGCAATTTCCATCTTTTATGAAAATGAATTGACTTTATAACTTTGAAGAAACTGCATGGAGTGAACAAGGGAACTATTCGAATTCGATAGTACAATGGCATAGTTTAAAATATTTTTTCAAGGAAAATTTTCCACCTTAAACTGGAAACGATCTTTGAAAAAGGCGGGTAATCTATGGTCAACTAAGTGGCCAAAAATGAATTAGGTTTTTGTTTATAAAGGGAATGCGAGTTCGTAATGAATCTTTCACTTGATTTCCTGATTACGTCATAAAAGTGTTCCGATGTCTGACAAGTTTCACAAATACTAAGTAATTTAAAGTGCAGGTTTGAAATTTGAGGCTATCGTATAGTCACTATGATCTCAGATTTCGTCCGATTGTCAACGTTTAACGAATCATTTGCAAACCAACATTATTTCTTTATAGCTGCCAGATGATTTGATTAATAACAAAAAACGCGTCGAGGAAGTTATACAGACGCTCGCACGTCATTTTTGTACTTTCTATGTTAGCAAGTAATAAAATCTCAACTACACATGTTGTTTTTAAAATTGTCAGGCCCTACGAAATACAATACAATACTTTCTAACACATAATAAAGCCGAAATTTGAAGAGATTCCCACAAAGTTAAAGTTTTAACTTCAGAAACAGTTAAGTTAAAAACGGGGTTTTTTTTGTTGTTGTTGTTGTTTGGTTTTTTTTTTTTTCGTGTAAGAATTACATGAAAAAAACGCACCTCTTTTATTACGGAAAACGTCGATCTTACATTACATGCCTCTGTTTTTGATTGTGGAAGAAAAACATCCCAACAAACACGATTTATGAGTGAGGTTTGGTTTGCACAGCTGAGTGGAAAACCTTGTTGTTCGGATTCATTTAGTAACAGTGCCGTGCTCACTTTTAGTCAAAACGATTTAGTCAGACAAGAAAACATGCAGAAAGAAGCTTCATGCTTCATCACCAAGAGAAACATACACAAAGGAATGATTGCCTTACCTTTTAAAACGAGGTGTACTCATCCCATTGACCATTTCTGCTCCATTGAAAGTGGAATTTAAGTTGAGTTATATTACCGTTGCCGGAATAGGTACGTTGATAGTCTGGCAATGCTTAAAGTGATCAGATTCGAAAAGAAATGTAATTCTATAAATTAAAACTTTCCGTTTTCAGTAACAACATCAAGCAATATTTACTCGGCTGAACTGTAGCACTTAAAAGTGCCAAGTACAACTGTCATCTAGTCTAAAGTGATTTTAGTGACAGAAGCGGGTTATTTGTAACGGTGGTTATTGCAAGCGAAACTGATATAATTTAACATACGAAATTGTAATTTCCGACCAATCAGAATTCATAGCGTTATTTACTTTAGACAACAAGCGAAACGCAGCCTAAAAGTGAAGTCTCAAAGTGGGGATTCACTTTCTTACTCAAACCACTTACAGCAGAGTCCAACAACGCTGTAAACCATGAAAGTTCCTTTTCTATTCACTCTATTTTATATTATGTACCCCTCCACCTCGATCATTTTTCCTACGTTATATTCAAGGTACTGCTTAACAAGGACATTACTAAACCACGAAACAGCGAAAAAAAAAACACCGAAACAGCTATTTTTTCCTACTTTTTTCTCAAACACCGAGACAGCTATTTTTTACCACTTTGATGGTGAATAAAATAGACAGGCCAAACACGACTCCCATTGGTCCTTTGTATCGTTGACCTTCAAAATTTGGCTCTTACGAGTATATCTCACTCTAACATTCGAGGATCTCTTTTTCTCCCAGCCAGCAGTGTGAACTCCATTAGCCAGACTGCATGGTGCGTTTTCATTAACCCCTTTCCGTTAAACGTTAGCCTGTATAGCAGACGTTTTGGTGTACGAACGCTCGTTTAAAGACCGCCATTTTGGAAGCCATCCAAGGAGAGAACTGGAGACGGTCAGTGTAAGGTATGGATTGCGGACTGCGGACCCGGACTGCGGACTGGGTATAAAACGCGG
>JAEMWC010000212.1:150000-215000 GCA_016490735.1 Pachyseris speciosa | reverse complement strand
AGAAGCCTGAAAAAACAAAATTCAGGACTTCAACGGGGTTTGAACCCGTGACCTCGCGATTACCGGTGCGATGCTCTAACTAACTGAGCTATGAAGCCACTGACGTTGGAGCAGGTCAATTGTGGGTTCATATGTTCCCGTGAAAGAAATGAGTGTGAATGATATATGAAATAAATCATACATGAACTGCGGAAATGAAACCAAATGAAGAATGATCCTCGCAGTTGTGAACGCAATTTATGCAATTGCGAAAAGAAGCCTGAAAAAACAAAATTCAGGACTTCAACGGGGTTTGAACCCGTGACCTCGCGATTACCGGTGCGATGCTCTAACTAACTGAGCTATGAAGCCACTGACGTTGGAGCAGGTCAATTGTGGGTTCATATGTTCCCGTGAAAGAAATGAGTGTGAATGATATATGAAATAAATCACACATGAACTGCGGAAATGAAACCAAATGAAGAATGATCCTCGCAGTTGTGAACGCAATTTATGCAATTGCGAAAAGAAGCCTGAAAAAACAAAATTCAGGACTTCAACGGGGTTTGAACCCGTGACCTCGCGATTACCGGTGCGATGCTCTAACTAACTGAGCTATGAAGCCACTGACGTTGGAGCAGGTCAATTGTGGGTTCATATGTTCCCGTGAAAGAAATGAGTGTGAATGATATATGAAATAAATCACACATGAACTGCGGAAATGAAACCAAATGAAGAATGATCCTCGCAGTTGTGAACGCAATTTATGCAATTGCGAAAAGAAGCCTGAAAAAACAAAATTCAGGACTTCAACGGGGTTTGAACCCGTGACCTCGCGATTACCGGTGCGATGTTTTAACTAACTGAGCTATGAAGCCACTGACGTTGGTCCTGCTCCAACGTCAGTGGCTTTATAAACTGCGTTCACAACTGCGAGGATCATTCTTCATTTGATTTCATTTCCGCAGTTCATGTATGATTTATTTCATATATCATTCACACTCATTTCTTTCACGGGAACATATGAACCCACAACTGACCTGCTCCAACGTCAGTGGCTTCATAGCTCAGTTAGTTAGAGCATCGCACCGGTAATCGCGAGGTCAAGGTTCAAACCCCGTTGAATTCCTGAATTTTTTTCAGGCTTCTTTTCGCAATTGCATAAATTGCGTTCACAACTGCGAGGATCATTCTTCATTTGGTTTTATACTCAGTCCGCGGTTTGTACCACAAACCTAGTCCGCAGCCTTCAGTCCATATTTTATACCCAGTCCGCAGTCCGGGTCCGCAGTCCCGGTCTGCAGTCAGCAATCCTCATCTTACACTGACCGTCCCCAGTTCTCTCTTTGGTTGGCTTCCAAAATGGCGGTCTTTAAACGAGCGTTCGTACACCAAAAAGTCTGCTATGCAGGCTAATGTTTAACGGAAAAGGGTTAATGAAAACGCACCGTTCAGTCTGGCTAATGGAGTTCACACTGCTGGCTGGGAGAAAAAGAGATCCTCGAATGTTAGAGTAAGATATACTCGTAAGAGCCAAATTTTGAAGGTCAACGATAACACCAAAGGACTAATGGGAGTCGTGTTTGGCCTGTCTATTTTATTCACCATCAAAGTGGTAAAAAATAGCTGTTACGGTGTTTGAGAAAAAAGTAGGAAAAATTAGCTGTCTCGGTGTTTCGTTTCGCTGTTTCGGTGTTCGTTTCGCTGTTTCGTGGTTTAGTAATGTCCGCTTAACAACCAGACGGTGTTGGTTACCATACGAGTGAGAGAGGCAATTGCAACATTATCATAATTTTCAAAAGCACAAACTTAATATAAACCATTTTCCCGAGCTGCATCAAAAGCGTAAAAGGATTTCGATCCCGGGATTAGATATGAATATGTCTCCAGACGATGCGTGTAAATCGTTTGGCGAACATTACTCCGCGGCTGTCGATTTGCATTCTTGACCGCATACCGGTTAGTTCAGTGGTAGAGCACAGGACTACCATGCGGGAGGTCGCGGGTTCTAACCCCGGCCGGACCAGCACTCAGGGTCTTAAAAATATTTGAGGAGAAAGTGCTGCCTTTGTAATGACATCTGCAAATGGTTCGGCTTTCTAGTCTTCTCGGATAAGGACGATAAACCGTAGGCCCCGTCTCACAGTACTTTCACTAAATCTGATTCTGTGGAACGTAAAAGAACCACTAGGGACGTAACAAAACTCTGGCTGTGACCACCCCTAGTGTCTGTCCTAGATATCTACATTACGGGGGCACTCATTAGTTACTTCATTAATTGTAAACTGCACTAGCAGTCTGGTCAAGTCCCCCGGCCAGTGATGTAAACTATCCCTGAAAAGCCCCGACGGGGAGAGGATAAGTATGTATGTATGTATGTATGTATGTATGTATGTATGTATGTATGTATGTATGTATGTATGTATGTATGTATGTATGTATGTATGTATGTATGTATGTATGTATGTATGTATGTATGTATGTATGTACGCTGCTCGTTATTGGTTATCTGTTGTACAGTAGACAGAAACTGATTGGTTTCCTCAAAACAAGGCTAACCGCCGGCAAACGGTAGTGGCAGCTCAGTTAAGCAGGCTTTCGTTTTGGAGGAACGCTTGACGAGCCCAAAAGCCCAAAGGCTAGTCAGCGACCGTTTCGAGATATATGCCTCTGGACGCATGAGTAATGTATTTGTTTCGTATCCTAAACGAGAAAAGCCTTTCATTTTACAACGTATTATACGTTATTTTTAACAGATTGTGATACTGTCCAAATATGGCCTTCGGTGGTGTTCTCAATGATTTCGTTGCGCGCACTCAACAGATTTCCTGCCATACGGGATTACCTGTGTTGCGGAGAAAAATGACGACTTTTGCAATAAAATCAGTGAACTGTACTTTGTCATCAATATGTTGAATAATAAAACAATTATCCTGCTCAATCATACCACCTGTCCCCTAAAAGCTTCATCTGCTGTTTATTGCAGAAACAACAGTCAAAACTGGCTGTTGGCTTTGTGCTCCTAGTGGAGCGGACAACTGGGGTTTAGAGAGAGCAATGTTTCATTGGTACGTTTTAACATTAATGTATCGTTTCATTTTTCAGATTTCTTGAAAGAACATTAAAGAATGGACTTTAAAAATCTGTCTGGTTTAAATTGTTTCGCTTTTGCGCGTTTTGAACGAACTCCGCCGACCAGTACACGTGAAACACCCTGCTTTACCGCTCATACGAGTTGAGCCGTTTAACTGATACTTTAACTCTCATTCTGTATTTTAAGTCTGCATTCTTCTGCTCTTCGGGTAGCTCGTGACACATGCCACGCACTATATCGCCTTCGTTTGTTGGCTTACTCAGCGACAACGGCACCAAAGATCCGTGACAACAAGTGCCGCCTCACACGGAGGGTATTTTACAAGAACGTACCTATCTCAAACTCGAATGATATTTGTTGAATCATGATGTTCTTCGAAAGTCTTAATAACGCTCAGTTTTATTTTGTATTGACGTTCACGAGGAAAACTGCAATAAGCTCAAAAGCTGGCCGTATTTTATAATAAAACGGTTTTCAATGGAGTGTCCAACGTAATTGGCGTCTGCTTTGGTTTTGCATTGCTTCGCTCCGTGATTGGTTAAGAAAACTTGCGCCACTTTCTCGACCATGAGAAACAAAACTAAAGCCAATCCTGATATGCTCGTGCGCATTTAATCGCGCTTTTCGTCATGTAATTGATTCGTCTTCTGATTGGTTCATTGCTTTGTTTTCCGTCTTTTGTGATTGGTCAGAGTGATTGCTTTTGTATTGGTTTCACGATACTCGATTGAAACCCGCTCTAACGTGCCAATCGTAATTTCTGATAACGCTGGTCGAGTTTTGTAATAATTTCATATAACACACATGCGCGCATCACATTGAAATTAAATACTCACCGTTTTTCTACAATTTTATTAACACTTTTCCCAATTTGTTGTAATGCACCTATTTCAAACTCGCCTGTAATACCAATGAAGGCATTTTGTAATAGAGCGCATTTCAATTGAGTGTCGTAAAACCAAAACCAAAGCAATTACTCCAGCTAATCACAACAAAAGCAAGCAGGGCAATGAACCAATCAGAATACGAAGCAATTACATGTAGCCGGCGCAAAGCACGGGAAAATACGCGCGTGAAAGTCACGATTGGTTTTGGTATTGCTTCTCATTGGTTGAGAAAGTGGCGCGAGTTTTCCTGGCCAATCACAGAGCGAAGCAATGCAAAACCAAAGCAAACCATAATTACTTTCGACACTCAGTTGAAAACCGCCCTAACATCGCCATAGGAATTATAATAACACTTTCCTCCTGTTGGGAATGACACACCAATTTCAAAGACTATTTCAGAAGAATTCAAAAAAATAAAAACTCAGTGCGGCGGACTGTTGCTTTTTCTTCGTAACCGCGCCTTGAGACAACTTGTGACAGTCGCTTTGAAAAGTGGAATGTCATGGTAGAAAATTTAAGGCGCGGGAAAATACATATCAGGATATATCACCGTCAACGTAAGGAAGAAACACGGTTTTTCTCGTCGTAAAAATGTATTTAGGATTGGTTTCCACGTCTCAAGATGGTTGAGAATGATAAGTACTATACTCTCATTCCACGTGAACCTTTCGTGAACTTTTCTTTGTCGTAATCCTCTCTCCTTATTTTCTCCTTTCCCTGACCAATTCTGGCGGAGAAAGAGCATGTTCGTTGTCTGCACGCACTAACGATGGCGCGCTTATCAAAGACGCGCTCTCCCAGCACATTGGTATCTCTTTGGAGAAGTAAAGCGATAAAACGTGTGGATACAGATTACTTAATTTCGTTGAGATATCATGCTTTAAAATAACTTGAATTGGGTACAACAAACACAAATCTGCATTTACTAGAATGACTTGGTTGTTAATTTTTTCCAAAATGTTTACCCTATTGTACAGCTAGAACTACCCAATTGAAACCATATAGACAACCTTTGAAAATTTATACTGTCCCACGGCCAGTTCTCTTACTACATACATTGTAAAATTGTAACGCATCTTAAAAGAACTACATGGTATCTCGCGTGTGCGACGGTACGGAGTTCATTATGTTTTGAACACTTTGTGTATGTATCGAACTTTTTTCTCTGCAAAAGTTATTCAGATAATAATTTCTGTATGGTTTACTACGTACAAAAACGTACTATGTTTACTACGTACTAAAACGAAAAGAAAATTCAGTGTACTTCAATGTCTTAACTTATCTGTTTCGATCCCAAATCGTCTAGTTTTCTATCTAAGAAAACTTCGAAAGCTGACTTGAATTCACAGCTGACCACTTTGGTTTACCTCTCAGAACGCTGGAAATCGTATTTCCGAGAACTAATATTTCAAAATTTCACGGGAGAGCATGCCCCCTACCCCCCTATATGCTTCGTTTATTCGAACCTCCTTTCTGTAAATCCTTGATCCGCCCCAGCAGTAGTATCACTATAATTAACATTAAAAGGCCATATGTCAAAAGGACGGTGCAAAATGACACGCAAAGGATCACTAACATTTGGGGCTTCGCAGACGTCTTCGCGCTCGTCACGCGTTCCATCCCCACGAACGTCTGCTGAACTGAACTGCCACTTCCGTTCGCGGCGGTTAGCCAATCATAGTTCGTTTTCCAATCTTTTTGAAAGTAGGACTTCGACACCGGGATTATTTTCACAGACGATGCACGTGAATCGGGTGTCGATTTCCATTCTTACGCAGCTCGTTATTGGTTTCTTCAAAACAAAGGCTAACCCCCGGCGAACGGAAGTGGCAGTTCAGTTCAGCAGACGTTCGCGGGAAAGGAACACGTGACGAGCCCAACGACGTCTGTGAAGGAGGCTAATTTGGAGTTGCTTTGATTTAAAAAATGTAAAGCGCCATTGATCTGTATTTGTAAATGGCGCTATATAAGTAATAAATTATTATTATTATTATTATTATTATTATTATTATTATTGTTGTTTTATTATTATGGCTTCGTAGCAGCACGAAGTAAGATATGGCTTTGATAAACCACACGATGTTGTCATGTCTTCATTAAAAAATGAACTTTAAAAACATCGTGTGGCTTATCAAAGCCATCTTATTATTATTATTATTATTATTATTATTATTATTATTATTATTATTATTATTACTCGTACGAGTGGACAGGTTGTATCGACTCGACAGAAGGGGTTGTCGAGTGGACAAATGCATGTGATTAGGGGGACTTAGAATTTTGGTGCGAGTTAGACATTGCAAGGGTCACTGCGAAAGAGTTGTCGAGTCGTACGACTCGTTCGAGTGGAGAAAGCGATTGTCGAGTCGACAGACGGGGTTGTCGAGTGGACTAATGCATCTCATTAGGGAGACTTAGAATTTTGGAGCGAGTTAGACATGGCAAGGGTCACTGCGATAGGGTTGTCGAGTCGTACGACTCGTTCGAGTGGAGAAAGCGATTGTCGAGTCGACAGCCGGGGCTGTCGAGTGGACAAATGCATCTCATTAGGGAGACTTGAATTTTGGAGCGAGTTTTAGATGGCAAGGTTCACTGCGATAGAGTTGTCGAGTCGTACGACTCGTTCGAGTGGAGAAAGCGATTGTCGAGTCGACAGACAGGGTTGCCGAGTGGACAAATGCATCTCATTAGGGAGACTTAGAATTTTGGAGCGAGTTAGACATGGCAAGGGTCACTGCGATAGAGTTGTCGAGTCGTACGACTCGTTCGAGTGGAGAAAGCGATTGTCGAGTCGACAGACAGGGTTGCCGAGTGGACAAATGCATCTCATTAGGGAGACTTAGAATTTTGGAGCGAGTTAGACATGGCAAGGGTCACTGCGATAGAGTTGTCGAGTCGTACGACTCGTTCGAGTGGAGAAAGCGAAAGCATGGTAAGGGTCACTGCGATAGTGTGGTGGAGTCGTACAGTTCGAGTGGAGAAATCGACAAAATTAGGGGGACTTTGATTTAGAATTTTTTGTGCGAGTTAGACGTGGCAAGGGTCCGTGCGATAGTTGTGGAGTCGTCCGAGTCGTCCGAGTGGAGAAAGCGATTGACGGGTCGACGGAAAGAAGTTGTCGAGTCAAAAATGCGAGGGGAGATAGGTATTATTGTGGGGATTTGGAATTTTCTAGAGAGTTAGATATGGTAACAAACGGTCCCTGAGATAGGGCCATTTATTCTGGATAAAATAAGACACGTCTTATCTAAAGCGCGACTTAAATATGACGCGAACTGTATGGTTTACACTTTCGCGTCCTACATATGACGCGAAGATCTCGGATAAATTGTTCGCGTCTTATTTTTGATTCAGCGTCGTTTACATGCAATGTTGCCATTAGCAACAGTCCTAAGCACGCGCCCATACAGTTTACGTCTTATTTAGGACGCGAAACCATTTATGTGAGAAAGTTCACGTTCGTGGCTTAAAGAACTAATGTTGCCATTAGCAACAGTCCTAAGCACGCGCCCATGCAGTTTACGTCTTATTTAGGACGCGAAACCATTTATGTGAGAAAGTTCACGTTCGTGGCTTAAAGAACGAGGCATACACATGTGTACCGCGCTTGTTTCTGCCGGTTGCGCCTTTCCGCTTGTGGTTAAAAGAAAGAAGCGAAACTGTGGTATCGCGCTTAGTATCGCTGTAGTATCGTGGCTTTAAGAACGAGGCATACTCATGTGTAGCTCGCTTGTTTCTGCCGGTTGCGCATTTCCACTTGAGGCGTAAAGAACGCGGTATATACATGAGTAACGTGCGCTTGCTTCTGCTCGTGGCTTAAAGAACGAGGCATACACATCTGTAGCGCGCTTGTTAATGCTGGTTGCGATTTTCCCTTTGTGGTTTAAAGAATGAGGTGTAAACTAGTGACGCACGCTTCGTCGCTTCTTTCTGCCTGGGCTTAGAGAACGAGGCATCATATGGGTAGCTCGCTTGTTTACATGAGTAACGCGCGCTTATCTCTGCTCGTTGGTTAAAGAACGACGCATACTCATGTGTAGCGCCCTTGTTTCTTCCGGTTGCGTTTTCCTGATCGGGTATAAAGAACAAGGTGTACACGTGTAATAGGAGCTTGTTTCGACCCGCAGCTTAAAGAACGAGGCATATACTTGAGTAACGCGCGCTTGTTTCTGTTCCTGGCTTAAAGAACGAGGCATACACATGTGTAGCGCGCTTGTTTCTGCCGGTTGCGCTTACCGCTTGTGGTTGAAACCAGTAACTCACTCTTTGTCGCTTCTTTCTGCTCGCGGCTTAGAGAATTAGGCATACATATGTGTAGCGTGCTTGTTTCGATTTTCCGCCATGTTAATCTTTCTGCTAATGAGATGCATTTTTCCACTCGACAAGTTATTTTGTCGAGTCGACAATAACTTTGTCCACTAGTACGACTCGTACAACTCGACAACTGTTCGAAGTGGACCCTTGGGTGAACTAATGAGATGCATGCTAATCTTTCTGCTAATAAGATGCATTTTTCCACTCGACAAGTTATTTGTCGAGTCGACAATAATTTTGTCCACTCGTACG
The DNA here is from genome assembly GCA_016490735.1 of Pachyseris speciosa. Classification (NCBI taxonomy): domain Eukaryota; kingdom Metazoa; phylum Cnidaria; class Anthozoa; order Scleractinia; family Pachyseridae; genus Pachyseris; species Pachyseris speciosa. The sequence goes on along the minus strand of JAEMWC010000212.1, from coordinate 206,474 downwards.
ACTCGTACAACTCGACAACTGTTCGAAGCGGACCCTTGGGTGAACTAATGAGATGCATTTTCCACTCAACAACTGTGTCTGTCGAGTCGACACAAGTTGTCGACTCGTACGAGTTGTAAAACGTATTTTTCCACTCGTATCATGTCGACAGTATTGCACATGACTGGGTCAAACACCTTAATTTATTACTTTCTTATTAATTAGTCTCCTTTCTTAGCATAAATAGTTTCTTTACCCTTAATTATTCTTGTTAGTATCTCACTCTGTTACACTATTTATTGCTCATTTTCATTTTATTCTTTACTGTACAACTGACGATGGATGATGTCTCATTCGAAACATGTTTTCATTAAAAAATGAACTTCAAAAATATCTTGTGGTTCACTAAAGCGATTTATTATTATTATTATTATTATTATTATTATTATTATTATTATTATTATTATTATTATTATTAAAAATACAGCAAGCGTGAGTGGAGTAAAGGTGTTATCTTTAACCGTCCCACGGTAGATACCGGATTGTTGATGGAAGAGCCTGTTGGCAAAATATGCATGCAAAATGTGTGCAATGGTTAATCTTAAGTACACCAAGGCTGATTGTGTTAAATTGAATAGGTTTTAAGTGTACCTAACCCCAAAATATTTATTCGCTTAAATACATTTTTTGCACCTGTTCGAAACGCGCGCATTGCGCCGTTTTGCTCCATTTTAAACCAAATCTTGACCTTTTATAGGCTGTGAAAAATACGAAATCTAGCCATCATCTGTTTACACGACAGAGCTAGCAACAGGAATGGGTATATTCCTTACTTGGCATCACAAACTGATTTGCATCGCGGAAAGTCTTTGAATACATGCATGCAAATCAATTTGTGACGTCAAGTAAGGGACTAACCCATGCCCTTACTAGCTTGGTCGTGGGACAGGTGATGGCTACATTTCGTAACTTTTACAGCCTATAAAAAGTCAAGATTTGTTTTAAAAAGGCGCAAAAAGGAGCAATGCGCTTCGAACAGGTGCAAAGATTTATTTAAGCGAAAAAAAGTATTTTGGGGCTGGGTGCATTTCAATTATATTTTAGTTGCTGAATGGCACACAGGTGGACAGTTCTTATAAATTCATGGATCAGTGGCCATGAGGTACCACAGAAATTGGAGAGGTGAATTCCCTGTCACTACAAAAAAACTAGTCTAGCTTATTCTGCTATGCATGTCTTGTTCGACATTTTTTCTCAGAAATTCCGTACGTGAAAGCCGTAAATGGTAGGGCTTCCTCGACGTAACCTAGGAAAATACTACAAGTGAATTAGAACTTCACTGGTAAACGAAAGGTTGATACTATAGATCATCAGTCTCCATGAAACCTTCTTCTGTTATTCACTTTCAAATTTCTAGGCGATTAGTGTAATAACAACTTTACCATCTCCTTCGTTAACGCCGCTCTCGTTGATCTGCAAGGTCCCGTTGTTAAAAGAACCTCCTCCCCCTGAAGTTCCCATATCATACGTTCCTTCCACTCCTCCACCGGAGTATCCGCCTCCCCCTCCAGGGAGAAGCATACCATAACCACCCCCACCAAACCCCCCTCTCGAAGTTGCATCAGCACCACGTCCACCATTTGAGAAGCTCAGCGCCTTTCCATTCCACCCTTCACCATCACCCCAAAGTCCAGCTCCAGTCCCTGATAACACATCTTTATTTGATCTCTTTCCTCCGGATCCTCCTGTCCCTCCACCCCTTGTACCATTTTGACCTGTTTGTCCAGGATCGCCATCGAAATTTCCATCGATTGCGATACTGCCACCTCCTCCCCCACCAGCAATGACAAGTGGAGAGTTGTCTATTTGTGTGACGAAGGTACCACCACCTCCTCCGCCTGGTTTTTCCACGAAATCAACCAAGTTGGTCTGTCCTCGTTGACCAACTAGTATTTTAAGCTTTTCACCACGCTGAAACTCAAATGCGCCCGCTATCTTTGCTCCCAGACCTCCTCTTTTCCACCCCGAACAATTTGCTCTTGAACACGTACCGTTGGATCCTGAAGCACCAAAGGCTTCTATGAAATACTTTCCTGTGTATGGAACTACCCACTCTTGAATGCCATCGTTCAGCTGGACTTGTCCTTCGAGTAATGTACCTAGGTACCTGGATGTGTTCTTTGGACCCATCGGCCCTTGCGCCCCGAGCGTTGTGAAAAAAAACTTCATGACTGGTATAGTGATCCAATGACCAAAGACGAAATCTATTCTCAAAGTCAAGTCACCAGAAGAGGAATTGTTGAGCTCGCATCGTTGAGAACTTTTTCCGAAGTTAAATGAAAGACATCTTGGCGTTGATAGGCACTCCTGTGCACATGATGTGATGCCATAGACGTTCTGCACTGTTATCACGTGACCTAATAACGTGCGGTCTTCTAAGACAGACAGATATGAAGAGCGGAACTTGTCAGTCTTGTGGAGGCTTCGAACATAGAGCACAAATATCAAGACTAGGAAACAGCCGACGGAAGTAGGCATTCTCTATAAAGAAGAAAATAGTCAGTGGCCTGGTATGGTAAATCAGTAAATGCAACAGTTGGCAAGAATATTCATTACTATGATGACTTTCATCTAACTTGATGAGCTTTGGCACCGATAAAAGCAGTTGATTGAAAGCCAATATTGGCTGGTTTTTCCCGCGTAGATAACCAGTTTCCTTGTGTTTTATAATGTTACGTCAAACAACAAACATGCCAATTTGTTATTCCTAGGAGCCCATCACTGGGAGCGTTCAACTGCCCTATATTCCTGTGACGGCGTTTTCACAGACCAATCTATTCTTAGATTGAATTTCCAGCCAATATCAGACCCCAAAGAAGCACCGATGACCAATCACAAGTCGCTGCATGTGCCACAAGTATCTGCACGTGCAAAGACTTTGTTTTCGCTCATTAACTGACTGTTGCTTTGGGTCGGCACAAAATAACATCGACCTACGGTAGGTCATCTTCGGGTGCTCAACTTCGTACAAATCTTCGTTGACAGTCGATCGGAGATTGCCAAACATCCGCTGGAACGAGTCACGCAACGTAACGATATTGCATGACGTTCGCTGTGAAGCTGAAACATTGATAAATTCTACTTTATTCAGCGAAATGCAGGAAAATGAGGAAAGTGAAATGCAAAATCTACTTTTCGTTATTTACACATGGCCACGCTTGAGACATACTTTCTTTGCACACTGTGGATTATCGGCCGGCAGCCGGTAACGGTCTCGAATAAAACTACTTAACTGCCTGGGAGTCAGAAATTTCTATAAAATTTCTTTCGTTTTCCACAACCCTTTCTAGTTGGTGTTCATCATCATCATCATCATCATCATCATTATTATTATGGCAGTAAAAACTGCTGGATGCCCAGGTATCCTATACAATGATTGGGCGGCCAGCCGTAGCCAATCAATGCAACGACCAAAGTCCTTACCTTACCAAAGTCCTTACGTGAATGGTTATTATTATTATTATTATTATTACTATTATTATTATTATTATTATTATTATTATTATTATTATTATTATTATTATTACCCTATAGCTCATATAAGGGAGTACCCCTTAACCCCCACCCCTTCCCGGGTGAGAAACCGTGCCCGTGTGCCAAACCGCAACCAAACCGCAATTGGCTTGTCAATTTGCAGAAAGTTATCTGTTACCAACAGAGCTTTATTGAATTTTTTGCATGGCACTTCTAGAAAGGTAGAATATACTCAAAGATTTACACGAGACTTCACGTTCAGTTAAGATAAAATCTCAGACTGCCGGGACGCATTTAGCCTCCATGAAACCGTGCCCGTGTGTTAGGCCATAAATTTTGTGAATATAGCGAATATATAGCGATTTCATAATATGCCCAAGTTTGCAAAAATGTTCAGCCGCGAAGCCATCTTCCTTTCCATAATCGATTGGCAATTCCAAACGAAGATATAATACTTTCAGGCAGTCGGAATGAGGCATTTCACAGAAATTTTATAGAAATTTCTGACTCCCAGGCAGTTAAGTAGTTTTATTCTAGACCGTTACCGGCTGCCGACCGATAATCCACAGCGTGCAAAGAAAGTATGTCTCAAGCGTGGCCATGTGTAAATAACGAAGATAAGTAGATTTTACATTTCGCTTTCCTCATTTTCCTGCATTTCGCTGAATAAAGTAGAATTTATCAATGTTTCAGCTTCACAGCGAACGTCATGCAATATCGTTACGTTGCGTGACTCGTTCCAGCGGATGTTTGGCAATCTCCGATCGACTGTCAACGAAGATTTGTACGAAGTTGAGCACCCGAAGATGACCTACCGTAGGTCGATGTTATTTTGTGCCGACCGTTGTTTGTGGTCTGTAAAAATGCCGTGACATAACTAGGCTTAGTATGGGAGTTGTACGCTCCTAGTGATGGGCTCCTGGTATTCCGTGGCTCGATAAATATACACGAGGGGAGGGGGAGGGGGTTATTCTCGCTTTAGTCTCACTACTCTGTTAGTGGCTCACACACCGGTATCCCAGAGGTCATGGATTCGACTCCCGTACAAACATGAATGTTTTTTTTAAGGCTTTAGTTTCACTACTGCTTTAGTCAGTAGTGTTCATAACTACGACGATCACTCAAATAATCATTCAGAAAGAAACTGGTAGCAGCCCTGGGATAACCATAGAGATTTGGGGTGGCCTGCCGACCCAACCAAAGCAAAAACTAATTTATCATCCACGTCCACCCATTTCGTGTTCTACAGGAATGGTATAGGGTTAAGGGTTTTCTCGAATATAAATCAAACATTTTCATGGTAGCAGCCTAGCGAAAGAGAAACCCACTCTTCCATCCACACCATATTTAAACACTTGCCCCTTAGTATTCGCTAAAGGCTTGTTTGGTTTTCGTTGTTTTTTGGTCGCTTTTAATACAAGTTGAAAGATTCAAACAGCCCTGACTGCCATGAATTTTGGCCATTCACCTCTCAAGTTAAAGTGGATTAATTTTTATTTGTGTTGTTAGTTGTTGGTGTTACAACGAACATTTTCAGGTTGCCTCGAGTTCAATTGCATTTCAAATATAACCGAAACGCGCCGCACAGACTAGGCCTAATATTGGGTAAACTGACTTCGGACCTCTCGAAGCGAACACTTCTGTATTACAGACTAGCATTTCTCTTTAAAGAGCGTTCGCTCTATTCTATCACGGCAGAGAATTATCACAACTGTACTTCAATAAAACAGTTACTTACCAATCTGAATTCCCCACGCCTCACTCGCCGTTTGCGGCACTCACTCAAATTTTGACTCAGAATCCATTTAGGTGTGCAATTTCAAGTCTGTCGATTTTCCAGCATCCAAATCCACCAAGGCATCCACTTCAATCAGTGAAAGCTATTTAATTGAACAATAGGATTTGCTTAGTACTGTTTATTATGCTGCATGGAGTGCAGATAAAATCCTGAAATGTGACCAAGTCATTGAAGTCTACTTTTCTGGACCGTTGTTTGTTATACTTTACACAGCGACTCTATTTTTTTGGCTGTGAATAAGTCCTCAAGTGTGATTGACGAATCGCTATAGCTTCATATTGCAGTATGAGTAAATCATTATTCCGCAAAAGACAACTAATATCCTGGTTGAAGACAATGTATGAAATATTTCGAATTTCCACGAGCTTGACCTCTTGTTTCAAATCCAAAATTACCGGTGGTAGAAATTTCGCCGTTGGTGACGCGAATCAGAAGCTGAAAAATATCGCAATCTAGCTCTTTCATAACAAAAACTATTCATTTTTGGCTCACCTCAGCACAAGGAAGATCATATGAGGAAGTATAAAAAGAAATGAGATTCCTTTCGGCACTTCGAAACGTGATCCGATGAATTATCTACCAGATGCGCTGTTCGGAACCATATCTACTTCTGTTTGCAGTGATAAAGAGAAGTGTTCCCGGATTGGTTCTTTAATTTGCTTTTCCCCGCCGGAGAACTTCAAATCATTCTCCTCTAAGGCACTTGAGCAAATATTGCCAAATGTGCGGCGAAGACGTTTTAGTAGCAGTCTTTGTTTATAAATCTACATTAAATCTCGGACTTCAAACGTGCAAAATCGCTTCATTTTTCAGTAGTAAGTTGCATTATTGAAGATAGAACAAGGCTACGGGTTCAACCGATTAGCGGACCACTCCACAGTCTTGAATTCAATAAATATCGAAAGAAAGCTTCCGTGAAAATGAAAGGTTTTCATACTCGTAAAAATTGATGCAAACGTGTAGGCAAAATTATAAAAAGGGATGTCAAATAGGTGTCAAAACTGTCACGAATTTATTTTATTGGGACGCGAAACTGAAGTAGAAAAGTAGTTTTAATTATACATTTGAAAAACGGATGTATCCTGTGTTAAAAATGAGATTGGTATACGCAGAAATTGGCCATGATTTGACAGTTAATTAAAACGGTAAAACTTCGATTGCTTTCAAATGACTTCCTCGAATGTTAAAGTTTACTTCTGAATTTTTGGCTTGTTTAATTTAGTCTCGGTTTGATGTCTTCCAATTTCAAGCCACCTGCAACAGCGGGAAAGATTTGTGACAGACTGCCAAGTTAGTAATCAAATGCACAAATACAGAATGGACAAAGTAATGAGATTACAGTACCGGCGTAGCAGGGTTGCATTTACTGGGGTAGAGGGGTTAGGGGAGGTACATCACGAGCGCCGAAGGCGCCAGTTTCTGAGTCCCGGTAGGGGCATGCTCACCCGGGAGATTTTGAAATATATGGTCTCTGAAATAGCATTTCCAGCCTTCCGAGAGTAGTTTCCAGCAACTCTTAACTGACTAAAACCATTGCTCAAATATGTTACTTCAACGTCGTACTCTTCTTATTGAACAGGTTGACTTTATTATATACAAATTGGCATGCAGCTTGTGAGTGTTGTGTATACGTATGATAAATTAACCACATACCTATTGCATAGACGCTACAGACTATAACATTTCTTTAATTTGGTTTATCAACGGAGTTGATAATGTAAATTGACCACCGTACAGGGATTCGATTAGCTAATCGAATCCCTGTACGGTGGTCAATTTACATTATCAACTCCGTTGATAAACCAAATTTTCGTGTTTCACACCCCCACCGACGCAGCACCACAGTTTCTTTAGAAACTAATCCCTTTATTCAGTTATAACATTTCTTTGCCGAGTAATTTTGATGTTTGAGTTGACTTCGAGAGCGAAACAACGTTCGGGACAAATCGTTTTGTTATAAATTTTCCAAGCAACTATACTTTCTGTTTTCATGTGTTGTCCAACAGACTCCTCGGCTGCAGTCCCTGTGGACATGAAACGTCACTAAGATGGTTCAGCCTTGCGTCTCCATTTGTTGCGCGTAAATATGTCTTCAAGCGCAGAAAATGACCGTTCTCTCGTGGCATTCGTTGCTGGCATTACCAGCAGTAACTTGCAAAGGGTGCAAATCTCGGACAAAAACAATTTGTGGGAATCATCAATTGACTGAAAAAAGGATATCAGGACATCGACGCTTAATCTTGACAAGTCATACCCACTGAGGCAGCAGCTTGTCTACTTGTGGAAGGAGTGACAGCTGAAAGGGATCTAAATCTTCACCATAGATTTTCAATACCTAAGCCAGTCCAGTGTCACACAATTCTTTGGCAGTCGCCTTCAAAGCGAGCTCCTGGAGGTTCATGTACACTTTAAAGCCCTTCTGGTAAAATCTTTATGTGACGGAAGTTGTTGGGGTCTCGATGGACGTAATTTCCTTGTCTTTCTCTATAAGATGCGAGCCCAAACGTGCCTGCCAAATTTATTGCTGCCCCCACCCACCGGCTCCTTCCCATGCCACGGCCCTGGATTAGTACCGACATGATATCATGCCGCGCCGGGATCGACAGACACAGAAAGAATTCCAGAAGGAACCATAGCTTTCCACTCGAGCCAGTGAGCTCACGAGAGACTGGAGACAAGACATGCAATACTTGACAATTATCCTGGGGAATCGCGCGGAATATCGCCTGATTCTATCCCGACGAGGCCGTAGGCTGATAACCATTTTTCTCCACGATCATGGTGTCCACGATTCAGGATTTGTGACCCTCCACATGATTTTGGGTAAAAAGGTGAACGCACATGCACACAAAACGATAGGCAGTGAGTGAAATGACAAGCCAGTGTGTGAGCAGCGTGTCAGATGACTCGTCCAAAGAAAATGCTACCTCTGTTGCTATCGCACGTTGGAAAAACCACGTGTTTGGCAGAACAAAGAACTGCGCCAAGATTTTGTGAAAAATGGCACACCATCGCGCAAAATCGCACACTATCCCTGCACACTAGACAATCCTTTGACCTACCGTAATCTTTTCGAACCACCTGCTCCTTGAATTAAAAATGCTGCCCACCCAGCACCAATTTTCAATTAGACCGGTTCACACTCCTCTCTTGAGTGCATGATGGGTAATTAGGGAAAAATGACGAAAAAATTCAAACGTTTGTGTGAAAATTCAATGCCATATAAATCTTGCTGAATTGAAGCATTTAACACTCTCTCTCATACAAGTCTTGCTGAATTGAAGCACTTAACACTAATGTATTCCGTCTAGGATGCTACGGGGTAAATTCGGAGACCGTGCGTAGCCTTTATTTATTCTCTGTAATTTTTGTACTGCGAACATAAGGAAGAAAGTAGGTTTCGTAAAATATTCAAGGACATTTTTACACTCCACATTTGATGTATTGTGTGTTTGAATTCATAATTGAGGTGTTTGAGACCGAAAGCCCCAAAAATATTAATTCAGGAGGAATTGTTTAGCTTTGAGTTTCCATACAAACTTTTGAATTTCGTGCCATTTTGCCCATCATGCCTTCAAGAGGGTGAACCGGTCTGTAACAAGTGGACACGGAACAGATTAATTCCTTACGTCCTAAATATTCCTGGGAAATATAGCTTTCTCCGCTATGGTTTGAGAGATACTATGAAAATCCTCTGCCTTAGTTTCGGAGTTCGACACTTAGCGGCAAGCCAAAGTGCGTACACACACGAAAGACTGAAATTTGGCTACGAGAAATAAAGAACAGCAGAATTATTCAACAGAGCGAAAAGTGTTTAAAAGTTGATCCACAAACATAACGCATGTATAGTACCTATTGGGCCTCAACTGAAGCGTCGTTAGTTATTTTGGTTAACGCCAGGAGCTGTGAATTTGCGCCTGACTTACACGTGGCCTGTCAAGCACTCTGGTTTAACGTTGTTGTCATGAAGCGACGCCGTCGTGAAAATGTCCTAATCCCTAGCATATTGTTGTGCGTTTATACAGAAGAAATGGTTTTAATTACGCAATGCAGTTAGCGTTAGGTTTAAGAAAAACAGTCCGTTGTTTCTCAGATTTTTGACCGTTTTCCACAGTAAATGAATGGAGAATTTGACACCATCACCCTCCCCCTCGTGACACTGCCTCTTTAAATCGCTATGGGAAACTAGAGCATTTTGCCAGACTAGTTCTTCGTAACATCGAAATGTCAGATCATCCTTCGATAGTTTACTCAAATTGGCCTTTAAAAGACCACAAAACAATCAAAAAGAAAAACGTTTACACTCACGCATACAGAAAAAGAAAGTTTGGTTCTATCAATGGTGTTGATGATGTAAATTGGCCACTGTAAAGAGATTTCAAAGCCGAAGGTTCGAGCGCTAGCCCTTCCTCAGAGCGAATCGATTCGCTCTGACGAAACTGGGAAGCAGCACTTTCTGCCTACTGGAAAGAACACTTTAACTATTTGGTTAAATGTCCTCCTAAGATATCCCTAATGGACGCAGCCTGGAAAGTTAGATTACTTTCAAATTTCACTTGACTCTCGCGTATTCTAAAAGCGAAAAGTCTAAACTACTTCAGACATCTAATAGTGATTTTCAAGGACGTAGCTAGAGGGGTGCCCGTGACTTCAGACATCTAATAGTGATTTTCAAGGACGTAGCTAGAGGGGTGCCCGTGACCCCCCATTTGTGAGCGAACAACCTACAATATTCAGGTGGCAATCTGGTGAGTACCGTCTGTTTGACATAGTGTGTGCCCCCCCCCCCCCCCCCCCACCTTTGAAAGATCCTGGCTGCGCCCCTGATTTTTGTTTGTGAAGTTTATCTGACGATATTAAAACATGTGACCATGTCATTTTCTCACCTTGCTGGGAATCTATTTTGTGTTGTGGTCAAGAATCCCAAAGAATACATAAGAAAAGGAAGTCGAAGACAGAGAAGAAACAACCTGCCTGTTATTTTTTCTTTTTCTTTTTTATTTTTATTTTCTATAGATCCCGAATTCATTCGCTGAATGGTTAGTTAAAAAAAACCACGTGACAAAAGAGAACAGTGTATCAGTCAGATCTAGCGAAACTGGGTGTCAAAATACAGGCATATTGGGTTTGGCTAGGTTAGGTGTTTGAAACCAAACTATAAAAAAGGGAAGAAATGTAGTACGTCTTTCTGCATCGTGTTTTCTGTAAAAAAATAAATATGACAAGGACAGCACAAGCGTCCAAATAAACTTTCCTGTGCGAAATTATGCTAATGAGGATATTAAATAGGGCATAGAATCGGTAACCTGAGCTGCGAATACGAAGAGTGGCGGCGAAAAATGACTAAAATAAGACGAAAAAATTTAGTTTTCTGCTATAAGAGAAATGTCACCGCATTCGCTCGTAACACTGAAAAACGTAATTCTGCTGTTCTCAGAGGGGCAAGTAAGTCGTTTAAAGCCGAGGGGAAGGAGGGCTGGGGATCGTTTCTTAGTTGCTGTTATATATTGGCAGTTTTCTTTCCAGAGGCATTTTTATCGTATTCTAGTAGCATTACTTTTACTGGATAGTAAACTACTTCTGTCGACGTTAATCTGATTCATGCTCACTAGTTGTTTGTGAAAAGACGTAAAATTCATATATTTCTAAAAGAAACAGAAGGCAGTTAAATAACGAAAAACTTTCTTTCTACTTGGTCGTGCTTAATTTTTAAAATACTTTTAAAGGTAGATTGTGGGCGGTGAGGTTTCGACTGTAAACATGTTTTTCTTGATTTGCGGTATTCGGGTTTGTTTGTTTTTTACAACAATGCGTAGACAACGTGTTTTATTATACTGGTACACAGTGGGATTGAATTTAGTTCTGTATTATTTACACAATAATATGTATAGACATTTCCTTTTGTCTCATGGTATGCGTGGTAAACATGTTTGTTACTTTTGCATAAACAGTGCATTCAGTACACTACAGTCACGTAGTTGAACGACTGCCATTAAAGTTTGAGAAAAGTGAGTTCTCGGTTAGCACTGTTTGTAAACAACGATGAGCGAGCGATGGTGAAGATGGTTTTGCATTGTAATGGGACAAGTCAGGCTCACAGCCAGGATTCTCAGACGTTGAAAAGTGCTGTTTCGGATTTTAACACTTCTGGAGAAAATCATGATGTATTGATTGAAGGTCCACCCGCTTCCAATGTCGTTGCAGCGAGTAAGCCCCACGAAGACGTTATGGAGGAGAGAAGGGGAAAAATGCGGTATACAAGTCGTTGCCGACGAAGAGGGTGCTGAAAGAAGCAGTGACTAGATACCAGCTAACACACGAAACACCACCGCGTGGTCGGTAACTGTTTGACATTTCGTCTGTGTTTGTTTGTTTCTTCTTTAAAGTTTACATGTAAGGGGAGACTAAGTAGGGTTTCGTCACTTGGAAACTGAAGTAATAAAACATTCAGGAGATTAATCCATGACATTGTTTGGTTGTTGTAAGGACATTTAAGAATTTATTACATAGCACTTTTCACCTAAAGTCCTGTGGAGAGTCACATATCAGACATATCTGTCGAGTGCGCGACGAGAATCGAGTGTACTAAAGCCCATTAACCGCGGCCAAACATAAAAACGAGTGAGTTAGTTTTTTTACTTTGAAAGTTAAAAGCTGATAGCTGATACGTTTGTTGTGAGTCTGTTGGTTTAGTGAATCGTTGTAAGATATACTGCAAACAAAAAATAGGAACAATCAGGTAGCTTTGGTCGTTTTGTCCCGCCCCGATTAGCGTTGTAGCTATTTGAATTGCGGGACAAACGATTGGTTTTGTTGTAAAGATCGTGTAATAAAGTTGTTGTTGTTGTTTGTTGTTGTTGTTGTTGTTGAATCAGTTTTTCGGAAGTGAGGCATTTAAACAGAAAACAGAGATACCCAGCGCCGACCATCCTCCACATACTTCGCCTTAAAACTCAAACTTAAAACGGTTTTTTAGTAAATCATAAAATGATTTAGTAAACTCAAAGAATCACAACAAACCTATCAGCATTTAACTCTCTCTGAGATAATATGAGAATATGAGACATTTAAACATCTCATTTAATATACTTCAAATTTGGTGGAAGTGCATTGGTGAAGTGATTATGATCAGACTTTCGAGGATATCTATTGAGTACGCACGATGAGTATTGAACGCACTTTGACCATAATTGGACATTGTCACAATGTTTTGAATAATAATCTCGTTTATTATTCAACCCATTGCGACACATTATTCAAAGTATTGTGACGATGTCCAAATATGGTCAAAGCGAGTTTCTAATATATTTGCACGATCCGTAATCGGCCCGTGGGCATTACGGGAAAATAATGCCCTAGCGTAATTTTCTCTGTTCCATATTTGCATGTGTTCTCTAGTGGTAGACTGTTCTGGAATTTTAAACCGGGTTATAAGAATTGCGAACGCTTGAGGGAGGCGTTTTTGAACGAATATCACTCTATCAACCTTTTTTTAACACACTTTTATTAACTTTAAAAAACCGCACCTCTATTAAAAAATAGCAAACTAACATACTAACCAAATTTACAAAACAAAAACAAAAACAACAAAACAAAACAAAACAAAACGAAATAGACAAACAAGCAAAATCTGGGGCGTACGTGTGTTGTTTTCTTCTCAGTTTTTGTCCTTTTACAGGAATATAATAAGGAATAACAGGAATAGAGCGGTTTTCAATTGAGTGTCGAAAGTAATTATTGTTTTGCTTTGGTTTTGCATCGCTTTGCTCTGTGATTGGCCAGCAAAACTCGCGCCGCTTTCTCAACCAATGAGAAGCAAAACCAAAACCAATCGTGACTTGCACGCGCGTATTTTCCCGCGCTTTGCACCGGTTGCAAGTAATTGCTTCGAATTCTGATTGGCTCGATGCGCTGTTTGCGTCTGTTGTGATTGGTCAGAGTGATTGCTTTGCTTTTGGTTTTACGACACTCACTTGAAAACTGCTCTTAGCTGCCACAGACTGTTCTGCTGCAAATCTCCATAACACTCATCCTCCCCATCAGATGCCGAGTGGCCGATAAGGCGTCAGAAAGAAAGACCGAAACGTTAAGGGGACAAAATCTTATTTTCCCGAATTTATCTATGGGTTATTGGACAAGCGTGTGGTCAAGATTGGCCTCGACTTCGTCTCGGTTCATAAACACGCAAAAAAAAAGAACGAGGCCAATATCCCGCCATCTTGACCGAACAAGCTTGGTCAATAAAGGATTTATTATATGACTCAAAGGACGCTATTAAAAGACAGTAAAACGCGGGACGAATGGGCTATCCCATGGCCAAGCGGTCAAGATGGCTTCTTCTTGACCTCGCGGGTAGCCAATCACAGCAGGAGAACTGATTCATCTTGACCGCTGAAAGGGTCAGTCATATAATAAGATGTAATATTTACTTTCCAAAAATGCTACTTGGGCGTATTTCCCACCATCAATAACACGTTTACACCACCGAAATAAAATCGATTAGTAATACAGAGTTGACCTTCAAATGGTGAAAATGAAGCATCGCGATTAGGTTAATCACTGCGTTTTCACCTTTTCACCAAAACAAACTGTTTTCTGCTCTTTATTCATCCTTTTTAGCGCTACCTGTTTAAAAAATAAATAGCTGCGGCTACACACACCATTGTAAATGGAATTTCCCGTGGTATATCATCCCGCGGAGCGTTACTCTTGGGTTTTATTCTACCGTAGTAACATGCGGTTACACGCGGTTTGTGATTTGCAAACGAAACCCACGAAGCAAAAACATTTTCCTCCGCGGTTTCGTATTGATGTCAAACACCACTGCAATTTACCACGTCAAATGTGATGGGCGTTTCGTGTGATCTTTTTGACGTATCCATGGATATTTGCCACGAAAAATTTACCTCGGAAAAGTGTGGTTACACTCACTAAATGCAGTTTCCCGTGGTGAAAGGGTCATTTACCACGGTAAAAGTGCCCCATGCAACCGCACCTATACGTTTGTTACTTGAGAGGGCGCCCTTGAACTCGAATGATTGTTCAATAAATGAGATCAATGTTTTTTCTCGATAGCTTAGCCATGTGATGTGTATTTCGGCATCCTATCCGGTTATTGTCAAAACACATGATTTCTGGAAAGGACGCACATCTACGTCATCGCTCAAAGGCGTGTTACCGAATGGATCATCTCGTGTACATTTGAAAGGTTTCACTCAAAAACAAAATGATTACGATTACTTTGTTTTCAAGCACAAATATTGTTACTTTTCGCATATGTTGTTTAAATGCACTTTCGCTGTACAGGCCTGCGCTATCCCCGCGGCAGAAGAAGATCTATGCCATATTCTTTTCTTTAAAGAAATGTGGGCGCGAGTAACCATGCATTTTAAGGTAACAAACATTTTTTGTTACATACTGGGTCTTTATTTCTAACCTTTGCCTAACGAAGAAGCGATTCACCGCTAGCAGCGTCTCGAAGAGAAGCGATCCTCCCGTCCCTTCGTTGATTATGTAGGTCTATATAATGTTTCTGTATGATTAGGTAATTGTGTATTTCATTTTACGGACGTTTATTTTGCCATACCCACTACACTATCATTTGGAAATGTAATAAATTAACAATGCGAATATTTATTATTTTATTGTTTGAAACGTGATTAGTACAGTCGAACCTGTATTAACCTTTACTAACTCCCAACGAGCTGTTTCTATTGTATTGACCTATATTAAACAGTCACTCGGTAAAAGTAAATCACTCAAACGTTCATACAAAATAGCCTGCAAGGTAGTTGAATTCCGTGTTTATTTTCGCCGGAAACTGATATTTATACTTTGTGTTTAGAAAGCTTCTGTGTTACGCCTTTTCCAGCTAATGAAATGCAATTATGACTCTAAAAACTTGGTGTTACTGTTTTGTTCGTCAGTTCTGATACTAAATTCTCCTACGTTAAAATCCCTTAACCAAGTGAGTGATTTTGTGAGCGCCTTTTTGCAATGAAAAAAAAACTGCAAATAAGTAGTTTTCTTGTTTGCGGTGTATTCTGTGCAACCTGTATTTGGCGGCCATCCTGTATTAAGCGGTCACGTAGCCATTCCCCAAGGGTGATCGCTTAATGCAGGTTCAACTGTATAACGTTCCATCCTCCTAACAACCTGTTGTATTATGATAAGCCTTTTCTTAGTAAACTCCGCCAGTTTCAACGCAAGGAAACGCGGAAAGAAATGACATCTTGTCCGAAAGAAACAAGACATTAAACTATCTGTTTCAGGGATGTCTTCATACGAATTTGCTTCAAACAAGAGGCGCTTCGGTTACTGGTGCTACCTATTAAGTACCCTCAACAAAGCTCTCCGTAGTAAACTCTGCCATTTTTAATTTGCGAGACAGGAGGCAAATAAATTAAGTTGCTTAGTACCCCCTCTGCAAACATGAAAATCTCTTCTCATTATGTGTTATGGCACTTAAAAATATTCAAATGGAAATCTGTTGTTTGTAACTGATTTCCACACAGAGGAACAGCAAAAAGAAAAATGAAACGTTATCTTAAGAGGAGACTGTGTATTGCAAAATTAGCCTAACCCTTCCGCGTTGTTTAGGATATGGAGAGTCAGCATAAAATAGAAACGCTAATTTAATTGCAACATTCACAAACCGAACAGCAAACAATAAAAATAAATCAAGGGTAAAGAGATCACGGAATGATAACAATGTGGCCTGGGTTCGATCACTACTCGTTGCGTGATATGTGGCTTGAAGTTATTGCTGACACTGAGGCTTTATCTATTCGAATTCAACCTCTAACCGGCATTGAATGAACGAACCAGTATTCAAGTAGCTGGGTGTAATGCTTCTGATAACTACCTCACTTTTAACTTAAACGAACATTATGGCAGCCAAGGTATCTCAGACGATGGGAGATCTCTCACGAGTGAGACCTCTATTAACAACACTTACGCTAAAAATGCTGCCAATTTACAGTATTTACACTAAAGAAAAACTTACAGTACGCGGATTACATAACAAATACAAAACAAAACAAAACAAAACAAAAAACATAGTATGACCCATACAAAAAGATGAAAAAAAAGGTAAGGTCGTCTACAGTTATTCTTCGTGAAAGGATTTAACGTGAAAGGGGCTAGGGGACTATAGACCCGACTAAAGGAGGTCCCACATTTTTTATGAAGCTGTTTTCCTGTAGGTCTCAACTTTATGGAAATCCTTCAAGTATGTTAGAAAACTGCCAAGGCTAGGAAGTGACTGATTTAGCTTGCATATCCATATATAATGCCTGGCACATAAACAGCAGAAATTGATTTCGAGTTTGTACTTGGAGCTGTCTGGCCTCAGACCCAAAGCTGTAACGAGCGACAATATCTCGTCGTCCTGATAGATTTTCAGAGATTGTAGCCAGGATTCGAAGGAGTTCCAGAAGCTACAGGTTTTGGGGCATTTACAGAAAAGGTGAGTCAGTTTTCCTGTTTCGGTTTTGCAGATGGTGCATTTATCATCGTCTGCAAGCTTCTTTAGGAAGTCGTTTGTTGATAGTCCTCGATGTAGAAGCTTAAAATGAAAACGTCTGAGATTTGTGCTTTTCGTACATTCGAAGGGTAGCTGAAAAGCCGCCCTCCAGTTGATCTCAATCATTGTCGTACTGCCAACACCAACATCTTCAAGCCATATCTTTTGACTTAATTTAGGCGTTTCACATTTTTTTGAGACAAGCCTTTTGTATGCCAGTCTACATGGTTTTCTCGTTTATAAGAAAATTATTCGCTCTGGGGGTATCGGTCCTTACGCTTTGCTGTGGAAATACTTTCCGTAGATCTTTGAGTGCGGAGATTAATCCAAAAAAGGATAAAGGACACGGTTTCAAGTTATACTTGTCGTGGAAAGCAGGAGAGGGACAGAAATTTGGAATTCGAAGAACCTTCCATTAGGTGGTAAACTCTTGTGATGCCCTTCTTATACCAATCTCTAAAAAAAACTGGGTGACGAACTATTCTCACAAGAGAATTGAACCATAGATAGTTTTCACTAGATACTACATTGGCCTCAAAATTTATTTCCGACCAAGCTATAAGCGTTTCTTTGACAAAAGGGTCTATTTCCATGGTCAAAAGAGCGGTGTCTTTCTTGTCTAAGTTCCCAGGGAGAAAAGCTTTCCCCCCACATATTTCAAGTTCTAAGTGAAAAAAGATCTTCCATGCACTACTATTTTCCTCGTTTAGATATTTTTTTATCCAGGTGGATTTCAAAGCCTTATTGAAAGAGGCGATGTCTATCATTCTAAGTCCACCTTCCGGGTAATTATTTATCATAATGTTCCTTTTAACCTTGTCTTGTTTCTCGTTCCATAAAAAGTTAAAAAACACTGAATTTATTTCATTGATTGTTTCAGGGTTTGTTGGGCAGGACGAGAAAACATAGACCAGTTGGGAAGCCACTAGACTTTTTAAAACCGTAATTTTTCCGAAAAGGTCAAGTCTCCGAAAACGCCAAGAGCTCAGTATTCCTCTAACTTTCTCCAGCTTATCTTTGTAGTTGTACTCTCAGGAGTTGACAAGTGATCCCATCATCAAACGATTAGGATGGATGCCGCTTTCCTTGAGAGGATAAGAGCACAATAAAGAATTAATCAACACATGTCTCCAGGGGCTTGTTTCCGACTTATTCGGAGACTATTTTGATAGTAGACCCTGTGACATTTATACTCATAATACGAGATACAACAAGAACCTCTTTATTGATAAATTTAAGTGCGAAATTACTAAGCATACGTTTTGTTATAAAGGTGCAGTTATTTTTAATTCCTAATTTAAGATGCCACAGATGGTCATGCATTGGTGTCGAGCAACAACCAGTTGCCAAGGGAAACCAATAACCAATGCAGGGGAGCAGGGATGGCGCAGTGATGAGTCACCCCCCTTCCACCAATGTGGCCCGGGTCCGATTCCCGGACTCGACGTCATATGTGGGTTGAGTTTGTTGTTGGTTCTCTTCTCTGTTCCGAGAGGTTTTTCTCCGGGTACTCCGGTTTTCCCATCTCTTCAAAAACCAACACTTCTAAATTCCAATTCGATCCGGAATGCTCGAACGTTTCATACATCAGCCCCCGGCTCGGGAGATTGGGCAACCACTCTCCACGCTATCGAGCTTAAATAAAATTGATTTGATTTTTGAAATCCTGTCTTTTCCTCAAATCTGCAGCACTTTTCTCCGTATCCTTGCCGACGCCAACAATGCCGATTTCTGGATGAGGGCAATCGATGTATCTACTCCCTGGTCTTTTAGGTTGCCCTTCAGACTAATGGAACTGATCCTAAGGCTCCGACAACCACTGGTACAACTGTCGTCCTCACTGCCTGCAATCTTCGGACATCTCGGGCCAGATCTTGATATTTTTCAACCTTCTCATCCTCCTTTGCTCATACCCCACGATCTTCTGGAATTGCCACATCTATAATTTTTCAACTTTTCTCGTTCTTGTCAAAAATCACCAAATCTGGTCTCCTGACCTGAATTTCACGGTCTGTCCCACACTGAAGTCCCAAAGAAGTTTGTAATTCTCTTTCTTCAGTACACTCTTGGGGGACATGGTCATACCTTTTATCGGTCCGTTTAAACCCGCATTTTCCCGCCAGGTCCCAGTGGATTGCCTTGGCCACGTTATCTTGTCTGTCTTCTCTTATATTCTTTTTGCGCCAGTGTTGGGCAGGCGCTAATAATGTGGCTAATGGTTTCATCTTTCTCCTTACACATCCTACACCTAGTAGAGTCAATTTGTCAATCGTTGCTTTGATGCGAATCGTTCGTACTGCTTCACCTTGTGCGGCAACTATTGATGCTTCTGTCTCTCTCTTAAGATTCCCTTCCTTCAACCTACGTTGCCTCATTCCTCTGATCTTCAGTCTGTCTTAAAAAATGCCCATATAATGGTTTTTCCTTCCATTCTTGGATATTTTCAGCCCTTCTTCTTGATTTAAAACTGGTGACAGTCTCCTGATTTTAGGCTTCTTTCCTAATTGTTTTCAGCAGTTCTTCTTCACTGGACTGGACATAAATTTTCTACGATATTCTGGATTGATTTATGCAGTCGATCTTCCACTGAAATCATCCCTCTACCTCCCTCTAGTCATGGTACATAGAGTCTTGCAACACAATCCCTTGGGTGGAAGCTTCCGTTCATTATTAGTTATGTCCTTGTTCTGCGGAATAAGTCTTGGAACTCCTGACAAGTGACACTGCCCAAGTATTTATGACCTGTATCAAGTTTCTCCCATTGAATCTCGACTGCCCAACGTTTCTGACACTGACGTCTTCGGTATTCTTTCCTAATCTTTCATTAGCCTCCAGCACTCCTAGATACTTGTATCCTTCTCCTTTTTGTAACGATCTTATGCTCCGCGTGTTATCAGGTAACATGATACCTGCTGACTGTGTCACCTTGCCTCTTTTAATGATCATCACAGCATACTTCACAATCCCAATCTCCATACCAATGTCATTGCTAAATACTCTCACAGCAGACTGTATCAGCGAGTCCAGTTGGCTCGGCTGTTTTCTTTCTTTTTTTTTTTTTTTTTTTTTTTTTTTGAAAATAACTTCAAATCATCCATGAAAAGGAGGTGGTTAATCTTTGTTTTCTTTTCATAAGAGTAACCTGCTTCACACTTTCTTAAGTTGAGGGTAATAAGGATCATTGCCATCACGAAGATAGGCAATCCCCTTGGAAGATGCCTCTTGTTATGGCTACATTTCCTAGACTCTTTCCATCTGATGTAATCTTAGTTTGCCAACCATTTATGAACCTTGACAGTAGATTCCTGACATTCTGAGCAACACCAAATAACCCTAGACGTTCTAGAATTCGGCTATTCATGGCATTTCTAACTCTTTTGTGACAATGACAGCTCCGGTGTAAATAAGCGCATTAGTAGCCGAGTTATTTCCTCTGCTGTAGCCACTTTTCCCAGTATCCGGTTAACTATCTTAACTTCTTCTTTTAGTTTCCTCCTATTTACATTGCGCAGTGTTGGTAGCCACTTTCCTCTTTGTTCATTACTTCCATGATTCTCTTGTAAATATCTTTCTTTTCAGCAGCAAATCCTTCAAAAACGCTTGTCCTTTTCTGGATAGAGTCAATGTCTGCCACATTTTCTGTGGTGCTACTAAGTGAATCTTGCTCTTCACTATCCACAGTTGTCACCTGTTCATAATTCAGACCAAATGGATTAATTTCTTCGTCAGAACCTCTTCCTTTGATGCCATTCATTACTTCCCTATTCAGTCGCTCAATCTCAACAAACCTTAATAAACTAATTAGAACTCACAGCAGTCAGATTTAAAAGAATTCAAACTCTGCAAGAAATTTACAACCAATTGCCAAGTATTGCAACGGTCGTACTCGGGATATAGAATTGGTTGAAAAGATGGGTCGATTGTTTTTACCCAGTCAAAGAGCGTAGTGAAACATTCTAAGGGAGCAAAACTTAATATTAGCGTCTAACGAAGACCGCTAGTCAGTATTTTTCAATACTTAATTATGAGAACTTTAAATAAACTTGCAGGCGTCCGGCAACAACCAAAATGGCGCGAAAATGCCAGAGGAGAACTCCAACACTATGTCGTTGCTAGATGATATTGACGTCACATTCTTGTCAGAGGAAGAGATGTCAAGATTGCGAGAAGTTTTTGAGAGGCAGTGGGTGCTATACGCAATCAATGTTGAAAAGAAAAGGTATGCTGTGCTGCTGATATTGGCTCTTTTTGTTTCTTACCAGAAAAGACATTTCGCTGTTTTGAATGTTTAGCTTATTCGCTCTCTGTTCAATGTTTCTGTCGGGGGAGCATCGACAGATAGTTGACCGCGATCCTAAAGGTTCTTACGGTGTTGGACGGTGAAACTGAATCTTCCGGAGTTCATTCGATAGTTGTGAAAACATCAGATTCGAAAAGGAGCTTATATGCTGCCAATATTTCAGTCGTAACAGAAGCATATTGGCAGCTGTCACTGAGCACAAATGTGTGAGGTGTCATGTTTCCGAAAGAATGGTTGATATTTAACAAATCAACGCAAACACTTGTATGATTAATTCTCAAAACTTCAGGTGTTATTAACATGACATGACATGACTTTGTTTAAAAATAGTCAGTTTTAACTTGCTAGCGAAATTTGCCGAGGAGTCACAAAAATACTTAAGATCAACCGTTTTTGGTTTAATTTTTCTTAAAATCAAGGAATCTTGAGCGGGAAGTTAAAGATATTGAAGACCAGATAACTCAGAGATCTCGTGGTCTGTCTAGAAAAGCCATTTCCGAGTTCTGCAATATCTGCTTTAAGGTAAAGGTAGCGACTACAGCTGGTCTGCTCTGTGAAAAGTGCAGAAAAAAGGCGTGCCACAGATGCGGCAAAAAAGCTCAGGTAAGAAACATAGCAAACTGCTTGTCTACTTATTACCTCTATCTGTAATGTCCAGAATTTCAGACAAAATTTGTTACTCGGTTGAAAAGGGTGTGTTTGACAAAATAGCTGGGTCATTAGTTTGTTTTCTTTAATCAGACTTATGAGACCTTTTGAAAGAAGCCTGATGAATGCAGGCTGGTGCACCATATACCAAGTCTATTGTTAGTATATTGTTTCCGTCCATTATGTTTGATTTATTGTTTTTTGATTTATTGTTATTTGTTGTTTAAAGACCCGTCTGCAAATTATGCTAAAACGTTTACGGCACCGTAATTTTTAAAAAGAAGACGACATTGTTTTAATTTGTAATAAGACATGTTTCGATGTTGCAAACATCACCGTCATGCAGTTACAAAATGTTTGAAAAACTGTTGGGACTAAATAACAACTAAGCGAACAAGCATAATTAATTACGATGAAGTGACAGAAAAGTTGATAACATATTTGAGTGAGTTACAAAGTACTAGAAAGAATGAAAAAAATGTTGGAATCTTTACAACAAGGTGAAACATGTATCATTAACTGAGATCACATGGGAAGACCAAACAAATAAACACGTGAAAGCCTGAAGCGTAAGTGTCAGGCTGACATGATGAAGTTGTTGATTTAAATTCGGCTTTTCCCAGTTAATGTGCATGGCCTCCTTAAGTTTAAGTTGAAATTTAGTGAAGGCAGAATCAAGGATTACGAAACAATCCACAGAACAAGATTGACGACAAGGCTCCTTGTAAGTGTTTAAAGATGTATGAGGACATGTCAGAAGAGAGATGTTCACGGACGAGTGTAGAAAAATGACGGCAAGTTTCACCGATATAGCAAGCATTACAGCATGCAAAAGTAAATTTATATATCCCACGTGATACGGCACTCCTCTTACTGAATAGGTTAACACAAGTTTTCGGCCGAAATAAGAGCAGTCGATCTTGATAGAATGTTGTCCATTCAATGCCGCATAAATGGTCTCATAATATGCAGAGGGGACAAAAGATACAAATCACCAAATCATGACTGTGACCTCTAACCGGTGACATTTCAGTTTCGTTCTCACTTCAGGGTACAATAAAGACGTTGTTGTTGTTAGTACAATGGTATAATATTAAGATAATGCTATAATATGTTGTGGTAAAAAAACAGCATGCGGTGGCCATTAAAAAGAGTGCCATTGTTTAACGGTTTTGTTTTCTGTTTTTTATTTTATTTTTTTTTTCTATTCTTTTGTTTTCAATTTTTTCGTATGAGAAACTTGTAGCCTTTCTTGAAGTTTAATGTAAATGCTTTGGATTCCAAATATTAAAACTAAGAACCGGATATTTGCAGTACCGGATCGTACATCGTACCTCTGTCATTTTTTAACAGGGTGTCTGGAGATGTATTTTGTGCTTGAAGAAACGTATCTGCCTTGTGTTCACTGATGCATGGTGCAATGACGTGGAATTACGTGACAGATCTCATCTTCAAGACATGCTCATTAAGCTCGCTGAAGAATCTGTCAGGCGGAGGGAAATGGTTTGTTTCATTTTAAATGTTTTAACTAGTGCAGCCTGGCAAAACAAAACCCCCCTAACGCCGCTTGACCTGAGAAAGGAGGCACAAAGAACTGACTTTGTTGCCTGGCAACAACATGGTATGACATTTCGGCTAAGTTCACTTAACCGAGGGGTGGCGTTCACTTTGTCTTTCGCAGTGGTGGATGTTAACAGCCATGTTTTACGAAATTTGGTGTGGAGTGCCTCTTTATATTGAATGTGTCCAAAGACCAGAAAAGGAGTTTGAAGGATTAGTTTTAGAGCTTATATTTACACAGCCTTGCAAAATAAAACGTCTTTAATGTTATTCTTAACGTATCTGTAAAATATTTATTGGAACTTTGATATGTCAGTCTTAGCGAATGTGTTTAGAGTGCCCATGATTAAAGTTCACTTCCCTCTAGTGGTTTTAGTGGCATTTTATACTTATCAGTTTGAATCAACATTAATCGCATCAATCTCGTATCGATCTTTATTACTAAATACAATGACATGTTGACTATTCATTGGCTTTAATCTCATTGTACCTAAATTAATGGCCACTTATTATACGTTCTCTGTTAAGTCAAATAAATATGGATGTGTGGAAGCAACTGCCAGGACGTTATTTCCTCCTGATACGGGTCTACCTCGCCTTCAGTACGCACCAGCTTCCATTCCTATTCAGCGTCAAATCGCCAAAACGCTGCACAACCGTGACGAAGATGACAGTGGCGATGCACAAGACGACGATGATGCGGTTTTCGAAGATGACAATGAAGGCTCGGACAAGTATCTCAGCTTTCCTCACCAAGAAGAACAGAGTCAAGGTGAACAGGAAAGCTTATCCTCAGCTCCTCCATCTTCATCCGCGGACGATGAAGAATCTCATGATACATCAGGAGACAACCCGGAAAGCAGGTTAGCGCTCGTGTGCAAGTGATTTGTATAGAGCACTATTCGAGGACATCCATTTCTGACGCTATAGGCTTGTGGCTTTTTCCACACAACTACGCTCCAAACAAAACAGAAGGGATCGCGTTCATCTATATACCTTTGTAAAATGCCGGTGATTCTAAACGTGCAAACGTCTGAATGTTCATGGCGTCGGATTGCAGGCTTGAACCTTGGCTTAAACGAAAGCAAACCTTTCTCGCAACAACTTGTCATTTTAACGCTAAAATTGTTTTTTAAAAAATAGTTTGGGTTTTTAGGCACTTATATAATTAACGTCTGAGCGTTTGTATTTTCAGCAATCCTGTAGACGACCGCGAACCAGAAGGTAAATCATCGAAACGAAAAGTAAGTTAATAAATCATTTTATATCTTTACTGGACTTTAATTGATACAACTTGGCTTATGAAAGTTCCTAAAGTGTGAAATTCACGAACTAGGAAGTGTGTGAACTAGAAAGTAACACGTAGTGCAACCGGACTATTTGCCAAGATCGTACTATAAAACTAAAACTATAAATAAAATTAAACTCTTGGTTTTCAAATCGACTTGAGTTGAACTTTAACATATATTTCCACCCGCGCTTTACGTCTCCCTCGGTTTGGTGATTGTTAGAGAGCTTAAGCGACGATGGCGGCCACGGCAAAGAGAACTCCGTGTGCAAAACAATAGGCTTAATCAGCAAAAAAACAATCGCTCTGCAGGTGCATTTGGCATGACGTTTCCGATGGCGTTGCCGTCGTCGTTGCTTAAGCGGTAGCCTCGCAGCTCCCATTGGCGGGGATAGTGTCGCACCCTGTTGTTTTAGGGTTAGGGTCCTTTCTTTGTGTTGTTTGTTCTTTTGTCTCGCCTGAAAGGTGGTTTCCAATCAGGTGAGACCTTGTAAGAGCTGCGAAGTGACCCTACTTAAGCTCTGTATTAACAGTCCAACGCAACCTCGTTCCCAGGGTCTTGAGTGTAACGCTGTATTTAGAATTAACTAGCACGAAACGCCGCTCGCATCAGAGGTTTGTACACCTCTGGGTTTTACCATGTGATTTTACCGCGTTCTGAAGCCTGATTAAGAACCAAGTTCTAGGTCGCGAAAACGTGTACTAAAACCTAATTATACCACGTCAGTTGAATTTTCTTATAAAAGATATTCTTTATTTTTACCTGTATAATAAACCAAGTTCTTAAATCGTGTGTTAACTGAAGTATCATGAATTTACGCACTGTCAATAACACCCTCTTCTTTTCATGAACGAAGATTGCAGTCACGACAAGGACGCACAACGACGACCTATTATGTCCAATGATCCAAAGAGTTGTACTTCAGAAAGATCCTCAATTTTACGGTGGATTCGGTTCAGGTGTGTTTTATCTTTAGTTAAAAATTTCATTAATAATCCATGAAAGGAAAACAAAAGAAATTAATGTTTAATGAGTGTCTTTATATCTGACATAAACACGGCTTAAGTTTGCGTCCAATTTTCTAAGTCAAAATAACCCAAAATCTAAATCTAGAGTAAGAATGGATAGATGTAGAGTAAAGATTTTTAAGACGTTCAATGAATTCGCAATTCGTGTTTTATCAAGTTCAAACCCCCCGGGGGGGGGGTACTGCCCTATATGGGCTATATAGGTATGTGCGGCCCCAAAGGGAATGGTTTTTTGGCCGTTTTGGTCTGAAATAGGGTATCGATTTTGACCATTTTGGTCTGAAATAGGGTATGGTTCTTAGAAGAAGCTAGTTCTTCATCATTAGGCAATAAGAACGTCAACAAAAGCCCTTCTTTTTTGTGTTTTAATTATGTTTACGCCAACGGTGTACGCGAAATAGGTCTGAAATAGGGTATCGAATTTCTGGTTGGGTCTGAAATCACAAATTTTCTCTGAAATAGGGTAAGGGTTTCAGGAAGCGGGCTGCACACCCCCACCAAATTTTTCTGGGAGTACCCCCACCCCCGGGTTCAAAACACTCGTCTGCGCCTCGTGTTTTAAACTCGATAAAACACTCCCGCTCACTTATTAAACTTTACTTTACGGTTGGCTAATATTTGCTCCCACTTCCAAGGTATGTTTTGAAGAAGCAATATTTTCTCAGGAATGGTTTGAAAACATAAAACAACACTTTTGAGTTTAACGCAAGACGTGTTTTAACACACTTATGTCATCTTCAGTTGCAAATGCTCGTTATAATTTGAATTTTAACTGATGTAGAGTTTCATATTACAATGATTATTATTCTTTGAAAAATAATGAAAACAAGTATAAAAGATGAGGTATTCGATAACAAAACTACTAAATAAAAAGGGTTAATGCAACATGTTGTAACTGTTGGTTTAAAACAGGCTTCTCCCATTTAATGTGTAATGCCTCTTTAACTTGAAACTTAGAGGCCGATAGAATCTAGAACAGTAAAACAGTCCTTGCTCCAGTCCTCGCCCTTTTTCAAACCATTGTTCATCTCCTATTTTCACGATCGTTCTCAGGAACGTTTTCGGGTTGGTATGCAGGGTTGTGTAAGTCTGTGTTAGGTGAATCCTTCACCCAAAATCTCTCTAGCATGGTTCATGAGGTTACGGAAGAATTACTTCGAAAAATACAAGGGGGACTCAAATAAGAAGATAGAGGAAATGTTCCCAAGAGTAACTAATACACAGGAGTTTTGAATGAATATGTGTTCTCAACATGTCACAGGCTCTGAGTTTGGTATCAAAGTGGTTGGAGGAAGGATGTGCACGGGTGGTTTTAATGGTGTGTATGTTGCCATGGTGACCAGAGGATCGACTGCAGAGCGTTTCATCAAAGAAGGTTAGAGGAAATTAAAGAAATAGATTAATAACGCACCAGACCAGACGTCCTGACACTTTTTATCTCCACAGCAACCAAACAAGCCGAAAGTTACTCCCAGTTACCGCTTTCCATTTCCATGAGACTTAAACTGACACAGATACAGATACATACTTAATTATCCCCCCTCCTCCCAAATCAGGGCTTTTCAGGGATAATTTACAACAATGGCCGGGGACTTTACCATACTGCTTGTGTAGTTTACAATTAACGAAGTACGTAACTCACGAGGGCCCCGTAATGTGAATATTGAATTAGGACAGACACTAGGGGTGGTCACTGCTAGAGTTTTGTTACGTCCCTTGTGGTTCTTTAACGTCACACAGAGTCAAATTAAATTGCTGCTGGCCTCAGTATCTATCTAATACAAATCACATTTTCTGTGCGATCAAAACTCTTGTCAATTCTCGTTACAGTTTCTTCTCACCCATGCGTTTTGGTTCTAACCTTTTTCTTTTCACGTGTTATTCAAGGTGACCAAATCCTCGAGTGGAATCATATATCCATGATAGATGTGTCATTTGAACAAGTGAGGAGTATCGTTGCCGACACCCCCAATGAAATCACACTTGTCGTATGTCATAACACGTCTAGGTAAACGCAGACCATAAAAACCTATACAAAATTTGTCTTTCTTCACACTATTGCATAAACGGGTTCCATCTGAGTGTGGTCTGTTATGGAGAGGCATCTACCCCAATTTGAGGTGAGAAGTCGGAGAGTAATTCTCCTGGAATATTCATATCAAGCCACAAAAACCGGGCTCAGTTCGCAAACCAGTATAAACGAGAAAATCACTCAAATTATGCACAATATTTTCCACGTAATCCCCTAACAATTACTGATGTCTTAAGATATAAACAAAAGGTAAAACCCAACCTCGTTTCCTGGGACGAGGTTTTGCAAAACGAAGGACGAAATGCAACCTCTTTCCCAGGGTCTCTCCTCTTTCCGTTCTCTCTCGCTCCGTGAGACGGGAAGAGTAGAGACGCTGGGAGCGAGATTATGCAAAGCCAAGGACGAAATGTCGTGATTTGGTCTTCGTTCGTTTTTTAAAGTTCTAAGCTTACCATTACTTATTATCGCTGCAAACAAATATTAACATATTAACCACGATTTTTTGTTTCTTCAAGCTTTGAACAGAGGCCGCGACAAAATTCTAATGAAAGAGTTCAGTTGGCAATGCATCAGGAAAGGAAAAGATATGGCAAGTATAAAAACTAATTTGAATAAAAGCAGATTTTAGTCTTGATTTTGATTTTGTGACCGAACAGCAACAATTGAAACAGTATAACGCTTCCCACTTGCATTGCATTAAAAAGTCTCTTTCTATAATAATGCGTTCTTCAGAAAGCATAAAATGCTGGTCAAGATGGTCACTTGCCCAGCTGATGGAAGATGATATTATCTCTGAGGAGGTAAGTGACTTAGTTTTGTCACGTTCTTAGTCATCGAAGACCGTAACTGGTCGTTCCTCCAATCCCTTAGACCTAAGGCAACAAAGCTTGAGGACTAACACAACTCTCTGCATAACGCCAGCAAGGTAATGAATTCTTTTCCATTGACGTCATAAGTTTCTAGAAGCCGCTATGTTGGATCAGATGCCAGCTTGAATTTCTAGTTGTTCCAAAACTTAAAATACATTTCGCTAAACTATGAAACAAAGCCTTAAAACAGCGCCAAGAGAAGCTTGAAATTTTCATTTTAAAATCGAAAGTTCACGCTGAAAGATATCTTATCTGACAGCGATAAAGAATATAGTAGTCCATGTTGGCTCATAAGGAGTGCAACAGGTAAGTTTGCACTGTCAATACATTTCAACATGCAGAACATTCTTAATCTAGTAAATTTGTGGTGTTTACAAAAAACGTCGTTTATTAAGAATGATCATGAACAACTAAAAAGATGTGAATAATGACCGATGAATTATTGGAAAATAACCATCGAATTTCTTAACATAGCAACCAGCAACGTTTCATTTGCATTAACAATTCACACATCACACAGTTGAAAGATCTATAGATGACAATGTTTGACCTCAATTCAAATGGGTTTTCTCCATCCTCCTCACTCAGGGTGAAATTAAAGCCACAGCAGAGAGAACCAAGGGACAGATACAGGTAGGTTAACATTAAGTCTGATATCTATAATAAACACTCTGTAAGATTTGTAGATTAATAAGATTACTGCATTTGGGCTCTTGCTTGGCGCACTGACCTTTCATCCGCGCTCATCGCACAACACCTAAACTCTTTCCATATTTACTTTACCATGACACGAATGGCGGTATTTTCTGTTTATCGCTTGCTAAAGTTGGACTCAGTCCTTATTAAAAGTCTTATGAGCTCTCCTACCCACTGTTTATTACAAATCTACTAGCGTTCTTTCACGAATGCCGTTCTCTTATTTCCTACGCTACTCACTATCTGTTCTGTGATAGATAGTGAGTTGCGGTTGTCAACAAAGTGGCGGCCGCTTCTTCTCGTTTTTAAAGACTCTGCGAGGAGGATTTAGATAATTTACTTGTTTAGTTTTGAACGACTAGTGGATTTATACTACTATCAATTTCCATGCATGATCAACGATTCGGGCTGCGCCCTTATCAGCTGTTACGCGATAGAAATCTCGAGCTCATAAAAGCGGTTGCCAACAAAATGGTGGCCGCTTCTTTACGTTTTCGAAGTGTCCGCAGGGAGGATACAGATTTAGATAATTTACTCGAGTAGGCAATCCCAGAGAAGACAAAACTTGCAACGGAATATGGCTGCACCCTCATCTAATTGCTAAATAAGCTTATAATAACATTAACAACAACAACAACAAAAATAATAATAATAATTAGTCTTTATTCCATTGATAAAATACATATAAAACGTTATAATAATTGGTAATACGAAAGAATGAAAATTACTAATCAATTTTCGTTGAACCTAATCAATTGATAAGTTGTATCTAAATATAATTAGTACGAAAATTACATACAACAATGTAGGTTGTACTATGCACGAAATGAGTTGATGATTTTACTTTGTTCTAGCTTCACGTATGGCATGATCCAAATGGTAACAATATGATCGTCCGAGTGTTGAGTGCAAGAGGCCTCTCATTACAAGACATGCCCAACCAGGAGTTACCCAATCCTTATGCTCTATTGTATTTGCTGCCTAACAGAGAGTAAGAAACGTATTGCATGCAACTGTTTAAAGCTTACAGGATCCAAACGTCTGAGTCCTGCTTGTGCCAGCAATATTTTGAGAGTTTTATAAATTGCAAAGATTGGAAGTTTTGCGAAAGTGTAGTTTGTGTTAGTTCCATTGTGGAATATTTTTTTGTTGATCATAATGATGAATTTTTTAGACACCATGTCAAGAGTTATGTTAAATCTAATCATGACAATGATTAAATGAAACGCGCCATACAATGTGAATTGATATAGGTGATCAGTTCTTCAAAGTCCTCATAATTCTTCAGGCTTCGTAGATTTCTCGTTTGCTCCAAGAATCTACAAAAATTTCGAAAGTAAACAAAAACGATAAAGCAACGCCTTATTGCCATCTAAAAAATCGTGAAGACGATGAAAGACTTAAATATTTACATAAAAGGTAAAAATATAAATTTTAATAAAAATGACTGTAAGATTTTTTTTATTGTCAGATTTTACGCGCCACGACGTTGAAATTTCATAAAACGTTTGGTGACGTTTCTTTTAACATCAAAGTCACCTAAGGCACTGCGTTCAACCTGTATACTGTGAAAAGACGATGAATTGGCATTATTATAAATTATTTAAATAATCCGGATTAATAATCTTACAATAAAGCTACTTATAGACTCTTGGCGTGATCACATGTATTATGAAAATCTTATGCACGTCTTATCTTTCCGTTCAGGATTTCAGGCCAGTTTAAGACTAATACAGACCCTCAAACAGTCACTCCGAAATGGGACCTCAGTTTCATTTTTGCAAACATTCCAGAAGACGAGGTAAGTGATTGGATTCTACTAGAGAGGTGCAATACAAGGTATACTGACGCGGAATGAAAGATTCATTTACAACTTTTTTTAATTAGTAATCACAACGGTTTCCTTTAAGTACTCTCATGTGTAATTATTTTATTGTTCATTTGTGTCATCAAACGTGTGATGTAAAACGTTCTTAACTAAGTAGCTATCTCCATCTTTGCTTCTTTATTGGCCCGTGTCGAGTTTATGGAATGAGCTGACCTCAATGTTTGAAGTTCGACTTTAAGCGGTTCGTTAAAAAACAGATTTGAGAGAGAGAGAGAGAGAGAGAGAGAGGGGGGGGGGATGAGACATGGTGTCAGTAGTGGGATATAGCAATTGTGGTTCGGTGGCCGCTGTTCAGCAAACTCTGATTTATGCAGGCACTGATACCTTTTTTAGGCCGTCTTAAAACCATTCAGTCTATTGTGAGGTCAGTTACAGCTTCGTGCAACCCTCGAACAGGAAACCTTTAAAGCTGTAATTTTATTGCTATCCTAGGATGGGAAATACACTCCCATCTCTGCTTGGAGTTGTTAGTGACGGGCGTTTTATTTTTGTCAGCAAATTCATTTAGGTGCTTTTTTCATGTAACGTTTAATCAGCTACTTAACATTTTTAAAAACGGTAGTTTCCTTGTTAAAAATCTCTTTTTCAACAGCTATCGCTTAGGACACTGGAAGTAACTTTATGGAGCGAAGATCAGACCAGAGGGCACATATTTCTCGGAGAGGTACTAATTCCCCACATAAATAACATTAAGCAACATTAACCATGTGGAAATTTATGCAAATTCTAAACAATACATGTTAACAATTTGGAATTGTTTATGGGGCTGGCTCACCACGTTCTCCTAATCTTGACCACCGTCTCCAAATTTGTCACTACGCATTACTATTGCCTGTGTTAAGGAAAAAATAAAGCGACTTTCCAAATTAAATAGAGGAATTTATATTTCAGGTGCTTATTAAACTTACGCCAGAGATCTTAAATTGTGGAGCTCAGTGCACCTGGTTTGATCTGATGGATCACGATGTCACATCGCTTTCTTTCCCAGTGCCCATGCATCGCCGTCACACTTTGGCAAGTGAACCCGTCCTTGAAATAGATGGTAAGTAAATATTGCCTATAACAAGCAATGGAAATTGGATGCATGCAGTAGTGTAGCGCTATCACGTTTTTAAAACTAGTGATCACTATCAGCTTCAATAATTTCAAACATCACAATTGATGTCGTCCTCTAAATTTACATACGATAGACCAGCAACGTACACACGGACGACATCGACTTTGTCTTCATCATTTTTGCGTTGTTGTCATCATTTTTATCACTTCTCCTATGTGATATATACTTTATCAAATGAAAAAAGGCTGTATTATGATTATGATTATTATTATTATTATTATTATTATTATTATTATTATTATTACGCAGCAGTTACAACTTTTGTATGTTATATACAGTTAAAATAGTATGACGGGGCGCTTGAGCGTAGCCCGTTAACTATAGTGAAAACTTAGTACAAAGCTATAAATTTAAAATTTAAAATGTATAAAAAGATTAGCACTATAAATAGTGCTCCGATAGAAAAAAAAATATCTGATAAAGCACGGCTAAAGTTTAAATCCGGTTTTCTAGGCCAAAATAACCCAAAATCGAACTTTTAGTGAAGTAAAGTTTTGTAAATGAAATATGAAATAAATCATATATGAACTGCGTAAATGAAATCAAAAGAAGAATGATCCTCGCAGTTGTGGACGCAATTTCTGCAATTGCGAAAAGAAGCCTGAAAAAAAAAATCAGGACTTCAACGGGGTTTGAAACCGTGACCTCGCGATACCGGTGCGATGCTCTAACTAACTGAGCTATGAAGCCACGGACGTTGGGAGCAGGTCAATTGTGGGTTCATAATGTTCCCATGAAAGAAATGAGTGTAAATGAAACATGAAATAAATCGTGTTTTATCAAGTCCTAAAACACTCGGCTGCGCCTCGTGTTTTAAACTTGATAAAACACTCCTGCTCATTTATTAAGCATTACATAACTGTCACACCGTGCACTGTCCTTAAGGGCCAGGTTATCTTGATGGGTGCCTGGCAGCACCCAGTTGCCTAAGGTCACCAATAGTGCTACATGTTTTCTTCTTCCTTTTAACACAGTCTTCACCGTTCCATTACTTTTCTTAAAATTCTGGCAGTACCTAGGAGCGTGGTCTTTGTATTAGCTCTACATGCAGGTGTACTCACGCCAATGCAGCTTAGGTAGCTCTCCAATCTCCTTGGGAGAGGCCCCAACACCCTCATAACTACTGGCTATACCTTCTTTTCTTCTTCCTCTCTCTCTATCTTTTCTTCTTCCTTTTCCCTCACAGCGGTATCCACTGGGATAGCGACATCAATGATTTGGCACTTGTGCTCTCTCTTTTTGACAACCACCAAATCAGGTCTCCTTGCTTTGATATCATGGTTTGTCTGGATGTTACAGTCCAACATTAGCTTGTAGTTGTCATTTTCCAGGACACTCTCTGGCATATGTTCGAACCATTTGTTTCCTCGCTGAAAGCCTCATTTTCCTGCCAAGTCCCAATGTACTGCCCTTGCTACATTATCATGCCTCCTCTTGTACACAGCCTGGGATCAGTAGTCTGGTGCATCCGCTCACAATATGGCTAACGGTTCCATTTGCCTGATGACACATTCTGCACTCAGGATTTTCTTCGTTCTTGTCATTTTTTTGCTTTTATCTGGTTCCGTAGGTCGTATTGTTTGGTCTTGAGCAGCAATGATCAGGGATTCTGTCTCCTTCTTAAGTTCACCCGTTTTCAGCCATGGCCAGGTCTTGATTTAATTTGATTTGATTTGAGATTTGTAATTAGTAGGCGAAGAGCCACCTTGTGGAAGTACTACTAATAAATCGTTTATTATTATTATTATTATTATTATTATTATTATTATTATTATTATTATTATCGTTGATCTCATTCTCCGTTTGTCTAAGAAACTGGCCATAGAGTACCTGCTCTTGCCACTCAGCTCTTCTTCGGTCTTTAAAGCCTTCAGCCAACTCTAGGTTGTACAGTTCTGTATCTCCCTTCCTGGCCGCTTGGAGTTATTTTTCATCGCTGCCCCAAGTGAGATTCTTGCTTGCTCAACGCAGTCTTCTACGGATATCAATCCTCGTCCCCCCTCTGATCTCGGCACATACAAACGTGCTCAATCTCTTGGGTTTAGTGCTCTATTCTAATGTCAAGGTCTTTCAATTCCTTCTTTGTCCAACTGATAATTCCTTCGGTATGCCTCATTAAAGATACGGCCCATGTGTTGATTCCTTGCATAACAAACATTCCCAGCATTCAATTTGGATCTCGCATCTTTCTTACCCGCCTCAGGTATTCTTTGCTGATCTCTTTTCCTTCATATGGTCATGGAGCAGCTCGTTTGCTTCCACGACCCCTAGGTATTTGTAACCCTCGCCGTGTTTCAGCCATCTGAATGCACCACCTTTCCCCTCTTAAGGATCAGGACTGCACGTTTCTCAATACCGAATTGTATTCCGATATCTTAGCTGAAGATTCGTGCCGTTTGTATAAGGGACTCTAGCTGGGTTTTATCTTTACCAAAGATTTTTGAGTTGTCCATAAAGAGCAGATGATTGATCTTAGTTTTATCTAGTTTTAACCTTTCTGAGAATTATTAATAGAGGGATAAGGGTTGTTGCAAACAAAAGTGGTGACAGAGAGTCTCCTTGAAAAATTCCTCTTGTGATGTTTACTTCCCTAACTTTTGGCCATTTGAATTAAGTTCTGTTCGCCAGCTCTTCATACTATTCGCCAGTAATACCTGTATGTTCTCTGCCACTCCGAACAATCTCAAACAATCCAACCGACAGCTAAGTTCTCTTAGCGTGCTTTACTTTATTCAATTACTCTCTCATCAATGCACAGCTGGTCATTTCAACCCCGTGAACCTCTTCTGCAGCCTTCGTCCACATAGCCGGGAGGCATGTTATTGGTCTGTAGTTGCCTGTGGAATTGCCCTTCTCTGGATCCTTTATGATAATTACATTATTATTATTATTACTATTATTATTATTATTATTATTATTATTATTATTATTATTATTTTTAGCCTAGTTTTTTGACACATTTTTTGACGCTTTTTTTAAATAAAAATCGATTAATACAGTTTTCCCCATAGTTTGTAGCTTAATAATTTTGTAATTATTTATTATTTTGTATTATTATTATTATTATTACCTGCTCTTGTGCCCAGATCAAACGGTTCACGTTATTTATTTCGTTATTTTCCGCACAGAGTTCCCACAAGCATAATAATTGTTCACCATCTATTGTTATCAACCGTGAAAGTGATGTTAACGTATACAAACAGACAGTTATAGTCTATAATTATATAATATTTTTGTATCATCATTAATTTTTTCCGACTTTTTTTCGCCCTTTATATTAGTTCGAAACATTAGATAATTCAAATATTAAGAGAAGTGTTAACAGTTGATCCATTTCTTTTGAAGGTAGGACGTTCTGTGGTGAGAATGACGCTAGTGAGAAGAAGCAAAGCGATCATGGTCGTAAGATATCTGTCCGTAGCTTGAGTTCAGTAGATCTTTCAAGGCGTGATTCACTTGCCGATCGTCCAGATGATGTTGCCTTATATCACCTAAAACAAAGGCGCGTGGATTCCGTCGTCAAAGCAGAATCTCTCTATGCAAAAACGAAACCAGAATTCAGTGAACCGGGGATCGGCGCTGTCCAAGAGAGTCAGAAGAAGAGAATAGGTGAGGAATGTAAAAAGTCCTACTTAAGGCGACTTAAGGCGATTATGACAAAATTCGCCATAAAATGAAGGCGATTGTTTGCGACTTAAGGCGACTTTGGTAGATTTTGCAGTAGTGAGTAAACGTTTGTAGCAGTATATTTTAACCCTCTTAGTATAACTTCAGTGGATACCTTCAATAGGTCTTCAACATACCAAAGGTTCCATAGGTCTCACTCCTAAATGACCAGCTGAAGAGCAAGAGGATGGCCTTTCCTGAGCCTCTTACCTATGAATAATCTATCACTGTTAACCTGTAAGGAAACCAAGCCCAAAAAGGAATAGCCTTTAAGATCACAGACACCCAGGCTACATCACTTCAAACAGAAAGTGCACACAGGTTTTAAAAACTTCATACAGGAACCATCGTTCAAGGCTCTTTGTATCCCGTTAACTTACTAATATAACACAATTATTCAAGAAAATTTATTGTTGTATTATTAGAGCCTGATTTAAAATACCAACAAACATCTCTGTCACTTTCATTTGGGATCCCTCAAACCCAACTTTAAGACGCGCTGGTAGAAATTCTATTTGTTGTATTTGAGTTGTAGACAGTCCATGAGATCATACAATTCTGTGGCTACCAATTGAGTCATTGAGAGAGATCAGTGACTCAATGAGTTCATTTGTTGAAAATTATTTATGTAGTAAATTGTGGAGACATGGGGATCCTTGTCCTCTTAGGTCATTTTGAAAGTGCTGGGGCACTTTCAGCTCATGGATGAAGCAGTCATACCATGAAGTATAGGAGGTAGTCTTATGGCACTCACTCACTCACTCACTCATTCCCTTGATTCTTATTAATTTACTCATTAAACCTCTCCTTTCCCTGGTAAGTATTATTTTTGTCCCCAATGTCCTCTTGGCTCAACGTTTGAAAGTTTCAGGGGGAACTAGAAAGGCGTAGATTTTAGCTCGACTGTTTATGAAGTGAATATGAATGGCGTCGATCGAAACGTGTGAAGATTGTAGCGCGGGTGGTTTTTTGTTCGATCCTCAAATATACCTTAGTGGAGTTGGAAATTGGAAAGCTAATGCGATTAATTAAGCACACAATAGCTGCGAGAACTGAACATGGAAATCTTCAGAGAGACGAAAAGTGGACGCAGAAATCTCCAAAGCGATGATGAAATATCGGCGATGACCGTGGTTTATTATTATTTAGACCAATCGAGGATTTTTCTTGTTACCCGAAGGAAGAATGCAGCAGGGAGGAATCAGTCTTAATAATCAAAACAAGTTATTTCGATACCACTACCTGTAGCACTGTAGGGCACAGTCGAAGTTCAAGCTGAGTCAAGACGAGAGAAAAACCATGGGTACCCAACGAGCCAAACAACCAAAATTTGAAATCTTTTTAAAGTGATGTTCTCGTTAGCTAGAAGAATTTGGTTTATTCTGATTCCTTAGAAAAAATTTCAATTTCCCGAGAATGGAAAAAAAATTAGGAAAAAAATTTCCTTTCCGAAACTGCTAGCTGACGTTTTTGACTGCCAAAAACAGCAATTATGGCCTTTTCTAAAACCTCAGATGCTATGATTTCCCCATCGCGAATCTTTTAGGCCACGTTTCAGTTATGAAATCCAAGTGACTCTTTAATCGACGCCGAAAGCCTAAGGCGAACTACCGTCCACCGAACAGATATCTACTTAACTCTTTTCCCCCGGCTTACCAAATATCGTTCCTGCGGGAACGATGGCTTTGAAAACCTGCAACTTTCCCAAATCCCGGACTATGGTTGAAATGAACCACCGTCTTTGCCAAAAGGTTTCTTCTGTAGACTTTATCACCCTGGAAACTGACCAATTTTCATTTAATATGACTGTTTATTCTCTTGCAAAACCCAAATCGCCCTTGGACAACAGCAAAATTCACGCAACTTTGACTTGAAGTTTTGAAAACAAAAATTCCTTTTGAGGTTAAAAGTTGACAATGGCGGCAAACTTCGACTCTATTTCTTGCAATCTGTATGACATTTTCCTACTCACTTCTTTAGCGCGACCCCGATAACGCTATTTGATTTCACTTGCAGTCTGCAGTCTGCCATGCAGTCTGACATGCCAGCAGTCTGCCATGTTCGCGTTTGTGATTCAAAGGAATTCTGGGATTTTCTTGGATAACGGGCGCATGACAGTCCACCAATTTCCATTTCAGATATTTTTTCCAAGTGTCGAGCCACCTGGTCCTGCTGACAAAATATTGCACCGATTGCATTATTTACAAGTTGAAACTCGCCAAAATTGTCTTGCCAGGTCCCGGGATCCACTCACAAAAGGGCTAAAGACGCAACTTCACTCCGTGAATTTCCATCACTCACTCGAATACTTTGAGCTGCCCAATTCGAGTGAAATTGCTTCTCACCTCTGTTTTCTTTCAAAGGATTGCCTCTACCCATCAACCCAGCTTTATGAAGCCAGGCAGGGGGCTTCTGGGGTGGAATATGGCTCGAAAAACACACTTATAAACCAAATACGCAACGCATTGTAGCTGTAGTGATCGTTTAGAAATAAACGGCAACTAGCGTGACGAGCGTGACATCAAAGACAGAGCCTTCGGTGTTGTGGACCAGCGAAATCTCCGTGGTAGCCCCTTATATGGAGTAGCTAGGTCGATTTGACCTCCTACCCTTCGGAAATTGCAAAAAAGGCGACCAAATGGCCGGGGAAAATGAGTTAAACTTGTTGTTGGGTGCCCCTGAAAAACGCCAAAAGTAAGCTTATATGTTTATCTAACAGAAGCATTGCCATCGAGTTTTTGCAAATAAACTTTCACCAAAGACGTCTGTGTAGGAGGCTTCGAGTCAACATGATAAGTTTCTACTTTCGGGATGTCACGCACAGCTCTCTTGAAAAAAAAAAACACTTGTATGAAAACAAACATAATACAGGATGACCAGTCTAGTTTGATAGACTGTGGGCAAAAGGTTGCAGTGTGAGATGGATCCATGAACTGGCTCACAGGAGCCTTTGATTTGGCCTAAGGATGTAAGACGCCCAGAATACTTTATTGAAGGTGCCGCACAACTCGTTTGTTAGTCAATATTAATTGGTAGATTTACAAGATGTGACAGACCACAATTGCAGACTGGGGAATTGCTAATGATAAAGATATTAGTGGCTTTTGTTTCTTTAATTTGTGCTTCAAACAAAATAAAGAACCCCATGTTGGCGTACCTACTTATATTCTGTCCATCAACATTGTGACATAGGCCCTTCAAAAGCCAAGTAGTCTCCAGTCTTTCTAAAGCAAACTAGCAGTTACAATAACAGGACTATGCGCACGCATTGCAAGGTATCTGGAGAGCGTCGCGCCATTGCCTCATAGCGGTCAGATGTGTATGGATTAAAGGCTTACTTTCTGTAGAAACTGTGGTGATGAGTCTTTGGAAGGTGAACCAAATTTTGTCGTATTACAAACTGAGAGTTGCTAAGATTTCTTGGCAACCGTGTGGGATTCAGTAGCCGGCATTCCGATCGTTAGCCATTCGTCAGAGCGAATCAAGGAATTGTTGAGTAATGTGTGGCTGATTCAGTGAGGAGTGGAGCTATAGTGGAAAGTTGTTGAATCGCGTAAAGCTTCTATTTCCTTCTTAGGGACTACGAGTGCCTATTTCTTTTTACACGCTTCTGATCTCGCTGTTTGTGTTACTGTGATGTAGAAAAAAGCCGCAGCCATTTGCTTGTTAGAATGGTGAAATTCGCAGGTTAAAAAGCCAAGTTACTGGTTTTTCATAAATAAATTTTGCAAGATTTCGTTGTAGCGATGACCTTGAGCGCCTACCATTTACAAAAACTTCTCAGAAATCCCTTTCGGTATGCAAATGAACAATTATTTTTGGGTGGTCCTGAGGTAAATTTCAGGGAGCAACGCAGCAGCTGATAACATAGTCTTGTTTACCGGCTGAGCTATCCGTGTTTCACCTTTCTTTGATAGCAGCGTCAGGTATTGCAGAAATGGTACACGCCAATCAAGAACGGAATTTCCCAATCTGGAGTTTTGTTTACCATTTGCCCAAACCACAAAGTGAATAGTTTTCCAATAGAAATGGTAAACAACCTTAGTCTCTTCCCTATCTCACCCGTGTATAATGTTTGTATAAGGTGCACTTTATCGCACATTGTTAGCCTTTTTTTTTATGATTTCCTCTGACATTTTTCCATCTTACAGCGTACAAATTTAATTCCGCTCCCTGTACACCTGAGCCAATGAGTATTCAAGCATCAACAGAAGACTTAAGGCGGAAGAGATCTTCGACTCCCGCCCTGGACTTATTCTTGAAGAAATCAGCAATCACGTTATCGGAATACCTGGCACAAAACAGATTACCCGAGGCTAAGCCTTTCGACGAGGAACCTGAAGTTTTTATGAAGGACGAAAAAGAGGGAAAGATGAAAGGAGCTCTCAAAGCCATGAAAAAGTATTGAATTTTCTTTCCTTTTTCAAAATCTTATGGCCGTCTTAAAATTACCAAGAATTGTGTTTTAGCATATGAAACAAAAGGAACAGAATGATAAGAAACTTATTACTTGAAAGATTTCCTTAGAATTGTCACACTGGCCTGCCGCATCGGGCGTTAACTCTCTATCGTTTGCCACCAGCGTTTATGGACTAGTATATTGAAACCCTCGTGTTTTACAGAAAGGCCTTATTAGAGGCCAATAGCTCTCAAAGAGTCTGGAAATTACAAACTCTACCTCTGTCATATCACAAAAGAGGTTATGATTTTCATTACTGCACCTTTCCATCAGAAAACTTGGAAATAAACATTGCTGTTCCGCAGCTCTAACTAATACAGCCAAACTCATTACCGTCAAGTGCGATCTCCCAGTAAAACGACAATCGAGATGTAATTCCATCATCCGCTAAAATCCCTGTTAAATTTTAGTGGAACTGACTTTCAAAATTCCGAGATTTGAAGCTAGAAAACGAAACACTTACCCACACATTCGGTTGATGATTTTATTCACAAGCAGATGTACTGCCCGACCTTAATAGGAGCTTCAATGGAAAACCAACCTTAGCTTCAGGATTCTAACAACTATCCCATACATCTACATTAAACGTCAACACGTGTGCTACTGTACACTTAATCTTTTTTTTCTTTTTAGGTATCCAGCAAATCTGAAAATTCGTTTGAGCAGACTGACTGAAAGACATCCTACTCTTGGAGAAGACCCCGAGATTGGATCCTGTGGACCTGCAACGCCACAATGTACTGTGTTGCACAAATTAGGGCTGGTTTAGACGGTACAAATTTTGCATGAGAGATGGTCAGGGGAGTTTGTGATAAAAAATTATTTCTTGTGGTTACATCTGTCTGCAAGACATAGAGAAATCACATAATTATGATAGTCGTAAACCGAACGTCACACCGTCTAAATCAGCGCCTTAATTTGAATGAAGACGCTATGGTTTCTATAGAACTTGTTAAGTCTAGACGCTATACGCATCTGCTTTGGTCACGTGACTAGGTGGAAAACTGTGTTGTGTTTATTTATTACTCGTCATAAAAAGATTCTGATGAATGATGAAATTTATTCATTACTATCACACGCATAGAGCGCTTTTCAATTGAGTGTCGCAAAACCAAAACCAAAGCAATTACTCTGACCAATCACAAGAGAAGTAAGCAGTGCAATGAGCCAATCAAATTAGACCAAATTACGAAGCTATTACATGTAGCCGGCGCAAAGCGCGGGAAAATACGCGCGTGCAATTCGCGATTGGTTTTGGTTTTGCTTCTCATTGGTTGAAAAAGTGGCGCGAGTCTTTCTGGCCAATCACAGAGCGAAGGAATGCAAAACCAAAGCAAGGCGAGAATTACTTTCGACACTCAATCGAAAACCGCTCTAACTAGGAGAAAGGAGTTCGAGTTCTCCCACCAAGTTTTGGTTCGGATGTTCTAACACCGAACGACAGGAGACTGGGAGCTGCGTCATTAAACTAGGTTCATTTGACAAACGTTCTGCATACTGTTAGGATATAAATGTCCATAGGTGACGTGGCCCAGCTCCCACGAGTCTCTTGTGGTAGAGAAACCGAACTTGCAATAATGTCAATAATCGGAAGGTCATATTTATAGGCTCGACTTCTGTTGTTACAGAATCGAATTAGTTTACCTTGATGGAAGTTTACCATCTTACTTCACTCCATACGGTTTTGATTCCAGGCCTAAGACCTGTATCCGTAACGAACTAAAATTAACTTTTTATTTGTATTGG
Source organism: Pachyseris speciosa (assembly GCA_016490735.1). NCBI lineage: Eukaryota > Metazoa > Cnidaria > Anthozoa > Scleractinia > Pachyseridae > Pachyseris > Pachyseris speciosa. The sequence goes on along the minus strand of JAEMWC010000212.1, from coordinate 164,341 downwards.
TTTTTCCACTTGACAGTGATGCTGGGATATAACTCGGCACCAGTAACACCAATACGCTCGTCGTCAACAGAGTATTTGCCAAGGGAGAGATCTTACACAAACTATATGGACTATCTGCAGGTTCCTCCTAGTCCAGGGTTCATTTCGAGACTCGCGACAAAACGGCATCCGGACACACCGTCGCCGTTTGCCTTAAGGTAAGTTATTGACGTGCAAATTCAGTCTTCTCCACTAGGGGTAAGGAAAGGGGGTGGGCAAGTAGTGACAGTGTTCGCCTTCCAACGATATTGCCCGAGTTGGGATCCCCTACTATTCTCAGTTTTCATGTGACGTCATAAAAAACCTACAAAAGTAAACAGACTCTAGCATTTTTGTTTCCATGACGTAAGAGGCATTTTAGAAATGTATCTGCTCGTATGTTTTCAGCTCGGTAACATGCTTTGTTTTGAAAAGAGGGCAGTTTGAATTTTATATTTTTCACAGTGCATGGCATAAGCTGATGGCTGCTCAGAAGCATGTCATGTAGACGAAAACATCTATTCACCGTGTGTTATTTAGGTCTGAAAAGTCAAAATGACAAGAGAAGCGCCTGTCTGAATGTTTGCAAGATCAACAGAAAGAAGAACGTTTTCACTCGTTTCCGGCTACCATATTTGTGCCCCTCAGAGGGACACCAACATGGCGTGTCCATACAAAACTCTATAATTTTCAGTGCCGAATAACTCGAGTATGGAATATTGCATAGGCCTGAGACTTTGGCACGTTGTTTATTTATTACTCTTCTATAATATCTCAATTTCTTGACTTTGTCTATTGAATGGCTGACGACTTTATTTTTCACTTGTGTGACGTGCACGTGACTGAAAACCAAGAATTGGGTGTCAGAAGGTGGCTTGAGTTTGTTGCGATTTCGTATTCCTATTATAAGGGTTTCTTTCATAGTCAGTTCATAGCTGTTGTTATTTTACTTCAAATTTGATCCAAAAACCGAAGGCTAGTCGAACATGCTACTCATTCTGGTTGACCAAAAGCGATTGGGTTTTCGTATACGTTTCATATTATGTGTCGAAATCATCAGCCCAGTGCACTTATTTATAATCATCACTTAGTATTACATGCACAACAGGGTGAGAAAAGTGAATTGTGTTACATGTTAGTACCATGGTGTTCAAAGATATAAGAGAACTTCAAAACGACGTCCGTTCGTTGATTCACATCAAGGACACTAATTCTTCGATGTGATTTTAAGGTACCTTTGTAGGAGTCAAAACACTTGGAAATCACTTGTACCTTACCCTTGACTACAATCAAGGGGTACCAGCTTTTATAGAAATGGTAACTTGTATAAAATGCCGTTCCACGTATCGACTGCTGTTTTCTGACCATACTGTTGTCATTACTCATTGAACCTGGAAGCATGTAAGTGCTTGTGTCGCTGCGCATTTTTATGGCCTTGATCTCCACTTGACAACTGAAGATCAATTGTTAGGTCATAGGTTCAAATTCTATGGGAGGGGGGGAGCGCTGAACCTTCCCTGTGTATTTTTTGTTTTCATGTTTTAATATTCTGAAGATGTTCGTCGCACCAAACTGTCGTTAGAAGTCCATTCGTTGCTGGTATTGTCAGGGATTGCGCTGAACCAACCCTGTGTTTTTTTGTTGTTGTTGTTGTTGTTTTTTTTTTTTTTTTTTTTTTTTTTTTTCATTTTTAAATATTCTGAAGATGTTCGCCACACCAAACTGTCGTTAGAAGACCATTCGTTGCTGAAATTGTCAGGGACAGGAGCCCATGGGCTCCTGTCAGGGATTACTTCCCAAGTGACACAGCTGAACGCCTTTCTGAGACGTTTGCTACTCTCAAACCTCCTTCCAGGGCCTGTAACTTTCAAAGATAGAAGAAACCACCAAATTTGATTCACGTTATGTACCAACGGAAATCAGGGTGCCAGCCACATCGATGGCAACGACAAAATGCGTATAAAGGTTATTTACCCCAAGAAACCGTGTTGGAAGTAATAAGAAACGGGTTGTCTCACCGCGTCGCTCAGTGGTCTCCTTGAGCTTCTGACAAAGAAACTCATAGTCGATCTTGGCGTTTCTTAGTAAGTGCTTATGTTAACTGTCTTGTGGGCCAATAATTTTGTGAGAGATTAATTTAATAAATGAACAAATTAACATGTGAGGTTTAAGCTAGTCTTGAAACTGAGAGTTAATAGAGTTTCTAATTTTACTTTCAGTCCGCATGAGGGTGTGGTTCCTCCCAGTCCTGGAGTATTTATAAGAAGGATCTCCAGGCATTCTCCGACTCATCGAAGTCCAGACGCGACTAACGCCGCACCAACAGAAATCAAACATAAGGAGTAAGCCACATAAATATGGCCTTTGTAGAAATGTTCTTAAAGTAGAAGAGTTTAGTTCTTTATTTAGTGTGATCGCCCAAATAGAAGTTAAAAATACAGTAATTTCAAGCGTAAATCCACTTGCAGCTTTCGAAAGTATCTTCTCTCTCCCAAACAACATGAAAACAGTTCTCTTTTTTTAGGCTTTTATTTCTAATTAGAGGCGCTGTCTAGATTTGTAAACCACAACTAAAGCCTTTAAGCTGTCCCTTTCCAACTATGTATCAAACACACGCGGCACGAGGCACGAGGATTTATACTAACGTACTTTTCGCGTGGTGGCATTAATGCTTTTTCTTTTTTAAATTTGTAACCCAATAGCCTATTTTACAGTTGTGTGTTCAAACAACACAAGGACAGCGCCAGCCTCGTTTCCATTCATAGGCCAGGTCACTGAGCATGTAATTGCAAAATGGGCTATTCTCTGCCCAACCTGCCCGGATGTGCGTCCTGCTGTATAACGACGTCACCTTATAACATTTCAATAACAGATTTTATTTCAGTTATCCGAAGACTCATCTTAGTAATGTAGCTGAACAAGAACCAAGTGTCGATGAAAGGCAGCAAAATGGTGACGCTGCTCAGGAATTTCAAGAGAAAAGCAAAGGAGGTATATATATGTGGTGAAGTGGAAAGAAAAACATGTTCTTTAGCTTCATATATTTACTGTTCTTAATTCTTCAAGGCAAGAGCACCACGAAGAAATAGTACAATCTTAATAAGCTGGCAGCGCCTAAGAAAATTTATGCACAAACAGCTCCCTTTTCGGTAGCCCAACAAAAAATGCTACAATAACAAGTGAGCCGAATCGCTTGATAATAACTGCGATGATCTTTTTTATCTTCAGTCATTCAACCGCAATTCTACATATCGTCATTTATTTATTTATCACTCTCGGGGTTATTACGTACCAACAAAATGACCAGCTTCCAGGTTTGGCTTGTTGGTAGAGTACTGTAGGCACCGGTATCGCAGAGGTCATGGGTTCGACTCCCGTACAAGCCTGAATTTCCTTTTCAGGATTCTTTTTTTTTTTTTTTTTTTTTTTTTTTTTTTTTCAAGAATTTCTCGAAAGAAGACCCAGTTGTTCTTTCTAACCCGCTTTTCACTGTCCCCATAGGAGGGCACCGGAGACTCTCGGCGACACCTGATGTGCTTTCTTTGGCCGGCAAAAGTCAGCCACGGGAGCCATTTGTAATTCCTCAGATTAATATCAGCCCCTCAAGTGTCCACAATGAAGAAACTGTGTTTAATCTGGAAAAGGAGGATCAGAGAGAACCGGATCCAGAGCCAGAGAGGGCTGAGGCGGAGGTGGAAAAGAAAGGCGCGATGAGGGCTTTGAGGCGGTGAGTTAAGATTTCAATACTCACAAGGTCCGGAAGTTTATTTCTCAAAAGTTTCGAAGTTTCAGTATTTTTCAAATCCACTTTCTATGGAATGAGGCTAATTTTTCGAGCAATTTCGTAATCTTTCAAACAGTAAAAGAGGCAAGTACTGGTTGTAAAGTGGCTTTCCTTTTAATTTTGGTTACAGGTTACGATTTCATATAACAGTTCCAAAGAAAAGTACTGCTCATGATCAGTAGCACATACTTTTGCACTTTCTGAAGAGGCTATGATTTCAGACACCAAACTTCAAACGTAAGAGTCACATTTATAAAGCAAAATAAACAATATCAAAAAAGGCACTTTGCCTCGCAATCTAAAACAGAATGTGAATTGGAGCATCGAGAACCTCGGGTCTGTGTGTATTCAGTATTGACTGGTGTCTGATTTATTACTTCAAGTGCTCCTTTATTTCAGCGGAAAACAATTCCGTATTATTTTTTTAGATATTCCAGGCAAATGATGCCTCGTTTTAGCCTAAAAGTGCCAGACAAAGAAAATTCTTATGGTGAGGATCCTGAAAAAGGCGTTATGGGGCCAGGACAGATACGAAGAGGAAGTTTTCAGGGTAAAGAGCAATATTAAAGTGTACAGAAACTATAGATTCCATTTATATTGTAGTTACACTTAGGATATTTACTCACAGAATGAAAAGCCGAAACCTTGTGCAATAATAATACAATCATTCTAAAACAAAACGCGACAGTTTTAGTTTAGTAATAATTATAATACACGAAAAAATTACTCAGTTCTGATTGGCTAAAAAAGCCGTGTAACATCAGTGCAAAGAATCAAGTCGAGGTTTCGGGGAATAAGTTGCATTTTCTTTTGCCTATTGTGAAACCAAAAGAAACAATTGGCGGCGTTTTGAGCAGGTTTTCTTTCGCAACCGCAACAACTACTAACAGAGGCAAAAACGAGAACAGTGCGAAAAGCACTGCCTTTTGGCTGAGAAAGTGTTGTCTAGAGATGGAATTTACAGACGAAATCGAAAAATATGAGCCCGTTGAACGGTTAAAACTTTGCTCAAGCCGCATTTTATGCCGAGACAACAAAAACAAACAAGGCGAAGATCATGAACCAGAAATACTGAAGGTAATAATTACAGCGCTTGATAGACACTTCAAAACCAAAATAGCCTCATATCTATAGCCTACAACCAGGACCCGCGGAGCAGTTTTTAAAGTGGGGGGCCGCTACCTCGTTTTCAAGTGAGAGGAGGGCACTAACTTCAAAAATTAATTAAAACTCATATAATTCCGTTTAAATTCATAACCTTTGTCCAGTAGTTAACATATTTTATTACTAAAAAACTCAAGTGATATCCTTTTCTACACTTTTCAACTCAATTCAAACATTTAGAGAAAGGGGTTAGTGACAAATTAAACTTTGTAATCACACTGACGTAATCTGTAAACGAAGGTAGAGTAATTATAACTTTGGTTCATTTATTCGCTTAATGTCACGAAATCGGATTCTCTGAATGTACCGAATTGTCGTTACCACCAACAAATTCATTTGCCACGTCAACAAGGCAAGTTTGTTTGTTCTGTCTTTGTAAGTGTTTAGTACTGTAAGGTTACTGAACCTTTCTTGAATCCGGGCTTTTCTTTGAGCCTTTCTTGAGTAACTCTTCAAGAGTTACTTTACAGATAACATAGAAAACTTTAAATGCGCCTTATCTCTAGAAGTTACCCTAATAAAATGGTGGAACAGATACTCTCAGAAGTTAACTATGCGGAAAGAACACAGCTCTAACACAGAAAATGAATGCATTAGAAGCTTCTACCCTACGTGACGCAATTTCAACCATCGTCTGTTTAAAAAACATATTAATGGACAAATGGCATCTAATAGAAGAACAAGCATTACAATGGTTGTTCTTGTACTCAGAGCGATATTCAAGGAACCTCCCTTGATTTCTTACAGACAAAGAAAATCACTTAAAGATATGCTTGTTTTACACAATGGGCACACAGCAGGAATCGCGTTGATCTGTCAACCACAAGTTATAAGAAAGTGATTTTTAAAAAAGTTATTCCATCAGACAGGATCGAAAGGAACCAATCATAAATTTGGATGTTTTCCCGCGAAGTCCGCCACCTTCAGCCAAGCACTATTATCCCGTGAAAGTGCTTTTTGGATATGTCTTTTAATTACTTCACTATTTTTTGCTGCTTAAAAAACTTTAAGAACATTGACAAAACTGTTGTTTTGACTCAACGCGTGATGAAGAAATTATTTTTTGCACTTCGTTCACCTTCGTTGCTTCTGTGAAAATATGATAGCTATCTCGCAATTTTTTCGTGTATATTATTAATAAGTGATTACATGATTTTTCTCTTACAATTTGGAATAAATAAGCACTTGTAAATTTTTTCAAAGACCACAAATTGCACTCGCCCGTGAGTCTTTGAAAAAATCTATTCGAGCTTATTTATTCCAAATTGCACTCGAAATCATGTGATTACCTATACTTATAACATTATTATCGATTTCTTTAACAATCCAAGGTGGAAACATTGTTTTCAAACACAGACTGACAATCTAGAACCGCTTTTCTATGACCTATATAAGACATAAATAGATCCACAAGAAATCAATGCTCAATACCTTTCATCGTTATCATTGGACACACTATACGCGGGACTCATCCATACGGTACTTGGAACTACGTTTCCAAATTTAGCATTCCAAGCAGCACGTTATTAATGGAATAGGTTAGAGCCACCTACATGACCTACGATTTGGCATGATATATACAAAAGGTCGTGAATCATCTTGAGTCATGAATGTTTGACTAGAAGTTAATTCTTCGTTGTTGAGCTATTTTTGTATAAGAAAAATGTTGGATTCTGTGGGTTACATGGTATTTAAACGCAACTATTCAGCTCTTGCGCACGAAAAACTGGAATCACTCGATTTCTAGTATTTCTGAGGTTAAAATTCCAACAGCCTGGAGTCTCTCCAAGCGACAAACTCCTGACCAAAGAGTCAAAGAACTTTGAATACGTTTCCTGGGTAACCAAGAGATTGCTTACTTAACTGGCAGATGGCTGGTGCACGCCGCACGTGCCCATGTTCTTCTTTTGTTAATGATGAACTAACCTTCCGCTACATTTGGTTTAATTTAGGACACGAGCTTGGCTACATAAGGGTTGGTTTTTCAGAACAACGTGGCACGCTTGAAGTGGAGATCATACGAGCAGTGGGCATCTTAGTCTTAGGTGATCATTTGCCAGGTAAATGCTAAGATTCTATATTTCGAGTAACCACTCGTTAATAAACATCATGGTGATCAGGTTAAGTAGTAAAATGGATCATTCAAACAAGGTAGCGAGAGACCAAGAATTGAACGCGGACAAAAAAGTTCCAAACTACGAAAATCATTTACAAAAATGTGCAATCAACATCGGCTTCAAGCTCCAGATGCAGGCCCGTAGACAGGTTTTTGTATCGGGAGGTGCGTTTGAGCGCTGAAGGCTCAAATTTATGAGCGTCGTAGGCGCGCGGAGGGTCCGGGAGCAAACTCCACTGGGAATTTTTGAAAAATTTGACCGTTCAAGACATCATTTTGGGCGTTTTGAAGGAAGTTACATAGAAAATCAGAAATTCAAAATCAAACGTAATTAAACGTCAATACTCAAGGTTTTTTGCAGCCGTATTGGGTCTTTCCTGATTTGGCTTCGAGCTGTACCTGAAATAGTCTTCCATTTTCCATTTCCATTTTCCATTTTCCATTTATTTGCCATTAACCACATAAAAATACAAAATTAAAAAATACGAAACACAAGAAATTTAAAATAACTTAAACTTAAGACAATAGACTACAAATGTTTAAGGTGGTAATGACAAGAAAGCCTATATAGAAGCCGGGGGCTTATGAACTATAGGCTTCCTGACAATATAGGATACATCATACGAATTACGGGGACAGCATGAAATATGAAATGTATTATTTTAAAAAGAAAAGAAAAGAAGAAGTAAGTAGCTCAACAATGAGTATATTTGCCTAAGAAAGAAGGAATTTTTTAAGTCTTTTCCCAAACAAATGGATGCTTGTAATAGTGGCATTTCAAACTACGCAATAAGCGAGTCAGGATGCGAGTACTACAGTTACTTTGCGTTTACCTTTTTGTAATAACTTACTTGTAAACGGCCCATGAGGGTGCGTACGCACCCATCGCACCTCTCCCCCCCCCCCCCCCCATCCCTTCCTAGAGGCCTGAGATATCTAACTCCGACTCTTTGTATCCTCTCTAAGATACGTATGTGAAAACATATCTGATAAAAGACCAGATCAGGCTGTTGAAGCGCAAGACGTCTATTACTCGTCAGAGTGCCAATCCAGTCTACAACTGTAAAATCAAATACCCTGGAAGAGATTTGTATAACAAGGAATTGTTGGTAGGGTTTCATTACGTTTGTCATTTTCATTTAAAAATTACATTAGGAGCTCGAGATTTCTATCGCGTGATAGCTGATGAAGGTGTAGCCCGAATCAGCTATCACGCATACAAATCGAGAGCGAACAGTCTTATTGTTTTAGTATAAATCTACTAGTCGCTCAAAACGTAACTAGTAAATTAACTAAATTCTCCCCGTAGACACTTCGAAAACGCGAAGAAGCGGCCGCCATTTTGTTGACAACCGAAGAGATAGCGAGTAGCGTAGCCAATCAGATAATGGCATTCCTGATAGAATGCTAATAGATTTATACTAATTGTAGTTAGTAGTTTAAGGACTTTGTAGGAGCAAGGATTTAGGCAACGAACAAATAAATAAATCCTCTTGATATGGATGTAGATATCTGATAGGAAGTATTGTCTCAGAAGGTTTATTGATAGATCTTGAAAGGATTCTTGGTTGATGAGCCGCGTTATGACCCAAACAATACCAACTTTGAAACTGTGACAGCTAATTAACAATTATCGAGCGAAATCGCACGGAATATTACCTGATACTTAGCTGACGAGGCCGTAGGCCGAGTTGTCGAAAATCAGGGGATAATCAGCAAGATTGAGCAGGATAATCGTTTTATTATTGAACGCACTGATAACAAAGCACAATTTACTGAGTTTATTGCAGAAAGAAATGGAAGAGTGCGCGCGACGTATATCGAGGTATATCGAGGGCAATATGACCATATTTGGGAATTGTTACGATATGCTGAATAATGATGCTGTTTATTATTCAACAAATTGTGACAGTGTCCAGATTTGGTCATACCGTGTTTAATATTCATCGTGCGCACTCAACAGATATCCTGCTATATACGCAAGTTTGTGTGTCGCGCAGAAAAATGGCGGCTTTTCCAGCTTTTCTTTGTAATTAACGCAGAAAATTGTGCTTGGTTGAACAATAAAATTATTCTGCTCAATCTTTAGGAATATTCCCTGCTTTTACCCAACTCGGCCTCGTCCGATGATTTTTAATTTTTTAGCTACTGTAATGATCATTTATTTATTCGCAGATATTCAATTTTTTACCAGGTGAGCGTATGGTGCAAACAAGGCATATTTGGTCGAAAAGTGTTACTTGGACAGGTCCGTATAGCCCTGGCATCGCTGGATCTCAGAGTTAAGCAGGTCGCCTGGTATAAGTTATTTATTGAAAACCAACTGAGTGACGGAGACTGACTTGATCACGAGGTCTCAGTTTAACTACAAAGTTTAATAATTCTCGTGATTCTTTAACCGATACCATTTCAAAGTACAAATCATCTGACATCGTTACGTGTTATACAGTGGAAACTTCGGTGACGTACCTCCTCCAGCGGACACACTCCAATAAACACTTAACGTTCTGTATAGGTACCCTTTATATTTTCCTTAGTATTAAAGCTATGATAACAAACTTTGGAGGGTAAACAATTTGCTCAAAAATGTTACCTTTAAGCAATGCAAGGGAGTTCCTTCAACTGATGTGTAGGTTATGTAAAGATTTCCCGCGAGTTCAGTTAAAAGTTCGTGCGGGCAGAATCGATCTTTCACCTTCCGGTCTAGAAAAGGTTAAGGTTGAATTCTTTTTTTATTCAAATTTCATGAACCGAAAATAATTACGCCGCTGAAGGTTAAAATTTTAATTTCTCATTCCTTGAATGGCAAGGAACACGTTTCCGGAATGGTAATGGTGACTATATGGGCCGTTTTGGGTTAACTGAAGAGGCAAACAGCTATTCATAACTGATCAAAGTTGTCCAATTTTATTTCTTTAGGGGATTAATCCCTCAGTCAAGAAAAAAACACTCGTTAAGACACGAACAACATGATCGTCTCATCCGTTTTGACTGTTCCATCACAACACATCTACAAAAAAAGATAAGGTAGAGGCATTAGTGACAATAAACAAAATTCATTCTTTCCAAAGCAGTACAGTGTTACACGGATACAAAACGTGGAGGAAAACGTCCTGAATGGCTAAAGTTTCAAAAACGTAATTTTACGGTCCATCGTATGCATGTACAGTGATTCTGGTTGGCTATATATTAAATTCGCCCTTTAGCCTCCCCACCCCACTCCCGCCAAGTTTATTGACTTTATTGGTCTTGTGACCGGAAATATAATTGTCAGGGTCCTTGTCCATTTAGTCTCCTTCGCAGCCGTTATTTGGGTCGTCACGCAACGCTCCTCCCCACTAACGGCTGCTCACTCCACCCGTTCTCACACTGGAATTCGCTATTGTCTTGAATTGTCAAATCGCTGTGAATTCACTATTATCCTGAATTTTAAGACTTATCAGGTCGCTCAGAATTCTGGGAAACGGACATGTTTTTTTTAAAAGGTGACCTCGGACAGGACTCGAACCTGCGACTGCTCGCTTATTAATCCCTCCCTTAACCACTCGATCACTACGCTATTGGTTGCAGAAACTTCAGTTTTTAAACATAATAGAATTAATGCGCTTGTCCCAAATCGTGCTGTAAATCTATATAATGGCTCGCTAAGAAACAATTTTAGACAGTCGATAGAAAAGGTTTGTCATCAAACATCAACACAAAGCTAACCCTTCCAAAATCAGCGTTTAGGCCTAATCACTGTAGGTCGGTGATACTCTACATGATACGCTTATAAATATCTAATTGTAAATTCAACTGGCATCTCGTTCTTCAGTTGTCTAGAGGTAAGAAGCCGCTCCTAGTATCGGAACCTCTTCATTCAAATCCTATCCAGTGGTTATAATTTTTATTTTCTACAGATAACTAAGGTTCCCAGGACTCTTTTTTGAATTCATGATATCAGCGAATTCATGATCAATTGACAATTCAGGATGATCGTGAATTCAAGCCTGAGAACGTGTTGGCTCACTCGAGCTTTGCATTCCTTTCCCTCAAACTGACCAATAAGGAGCAGGCTTCCATTTTCTAGAAACCTGGTCCTGGTCCTCGTCTTGTTTTGTTTTTGGTAGCAAATAAAACGAGAAATATGATTGGCGCAGCTGCCAAGAATTACTTGCATTTTATTGGTTCTTGGTAACAGAGAGAAAGGAATGCAGAGCTCGAGTAAGCAGCCGTTAGTGGGGAGGAGCGTTACGTGACGACCCTAATAACGGCTGTGAAGGAGACTTTTGTCCATTATGTCCGAAACTAATATCGGCTACTGTTAAATATACAAAAACTAATATACTCGAAGGAAGCTAGCTTAATATTGATCAGAACATAATTCGCAATGAAATACCAAAACCCTGATAAAAGTACAGTAAAGCCCAGAGGCGAAAAGTAAAGGAAATCCAAAAACACACAAGAGTCAATTTGAATGGGGGGACTTTTATGTTTTGGTTTTCCTTTCTCAAATTATACTTCGCTATTAATAGTGGAAAACCTCTTTGCTTCCACACCGCTAACTAAGAAGCTCTGTTTTACGTGACGGTTACTCAACACCCTTTTAACATTCAAAATCAAATTACTATTTTTCTTTGATGTGTATTGGAGTTATAGAATTTAATCCACCCCCACAACGTACAAATGCCTTCGCTAAACGTACCTTATTCAGAACATCCGTAAATTTGAACTTTCATGCAGGCATACGTTGAAGTCCATGACTTCGGTCTGAAGCCCAGAAATCCAGCAATGATTGGATGCTTAAACCATTGTGTCTCTAGAGTAAATCGATCTGAATTTCCTGAGAAGATCTGGAAATGACGCAAGTCACAGAAAATTTAGTTTTTCTTTGACGTTGATGAATACATCTAGTACCCTACAATTGAAGAAATAATCGGAAATACATGGCTAAAAATCTTCACATTGAAAGGATGCTCCTGGAAGACAAGGAACAGTTGCCTGCCTGGAGAGTGTTAGACTTTGTTCGAGAGAGTTCTTGATCGGAAAATTTGTGTCCCAAAGAACAATGTGAAAAAATTGCCCAAGTTGATGGAAACAAAGGGATTTTTTTTATTTTATTAGGTTCGCCATTATGTTACAATTAATACGTTTGGCAGGGACATCGCAACAGCTAAGTAGCCAATTACTGCGGGCCAAGAAATAAAATATATATAAAAGAAAGAAGAAAAAAAAACACATTACATGCAGCACATTATTGGTAAGTCTAGAAATCTTGTGTAGTTACATTTCAAACAGATGGTTTTAAACGTTCGAGGATTATCCGGATCGTAGTTCATTCTGACAGCAAGAGAGTAGTAGTCATAGAGAAGAGATTTGAAACTAGTAAGAGTAGCATTAGCTAAGTCCATTGTTATACATGGGAAACTCAAAATTTGTTATGATTTAGAAATATTTCTTTGAAAATCTGATAAAATATTGGAAGCACCAGTTTACCAAAAAAAGCAAGTATGTCTTTTTGGCAAAGGAGGGTTAGGATCAAATAGATTGCAACTTGAAAACAATGGACCAACTTGTTCAAGTTTTCCCCTTGCCCTTGTGTTTTTGAAAAAGAACCAAATGCAGATTATGGGTTTATTTATTCATTAATTTAATCATTCATTTATTCATTCATTTATTTATCCAGGGGCATCCAATGCAGTGCTAGTTTAAATGGAGCCCTGACACAACACAAAACAAAGTTAGACATTAAGACATTAAAAACTAGACAATCAATTAAATTTTAAGCAACATGTACCACGAGGCGTTACTTTTTAAGATGGCGCTTTAGTTTGATTTTAAATTTGCTGAGCGTCTGTACTTGTCTAATGTTTCTCGGAAGGGTGTTGTAGGTCCGAGCACCGTTTATTCTGAAGCTCCCTTGATACTTAGTAGTTCTTGCAAAAGGAGGGCGCAGCAAATCACGACTTCTGGTGTTATAGCGACGTAAAAGGTGCGCGTGCCTAATCTCTGAAAGTAAATACGAAGGCGCTCCTTTGAGAGAATAGCTACATGGACTGCTGTTTGATACCTTTGTTTTGGTGTTCTAAAAGCACAAGATTCTAAGGAAAGATACTTGGGAGTATTTGATTTTAATTTGACGTGCAACACTTAAAAGTCACCATGATTTAGGTAATTTAATACCGTATAAATTACGACAGCTAGGCCAATCTTCGGTATCAGTATCAAAAATTGTCCAATTAGAGGAAATAGCTAGTGGAACAACTATAAATAACAATGAAATCAAACTTAGTCAATACGCAGATGACACCACTCACAACAGACCTTGATGAATCTTTAAGGCTATTAGATATTTTTGAAAGTATGTCTGGCCTTAGAGTAGCAAGACAGAAGCCATGTGGTTGGCTCAAGAGCAAACTGCGATCTAAGACTTTGTCGGGATAAAAATTAAATGGCCGAAAGAAAAGTGAAAGCACTTTGGGTGTGGTGTGCAACGGATCCCAATGTAACAGTTTCCCACAACTACAAAGACAAAGCGGATAAAGCAGAGAGAATGTTGGGCTGCTGGAAATTTCGGGGACTAAGTTTATTGGGGAAAGTCATGGTGATAAAATGGTATCGCAATTAGTATGTATTATTGGTCCTTTCCAAACAGATTACGAGGCGTTCAAAGAGCTTAGTGCAATATTCTACAAATTTATTTGGAACGAAAAAGGAGATAAAATAAAGCGAGATGCAATCATTAATAATTTTTCAGAAGGTGGACTTAAAAATTAAATGATTCAAATACATTCTTTTAACCAATCCCTTAAGGCCTACTGGATTAAAGAATACTTCAATACTAAAAATGGCAGTAGCTGGAAAAGCGTATTTGATTTGGAACTCCAGCCCTTTGGAGGCAAAGTGGTACTATTGGGAAATCATAAAAAAGACATGCAAGATCCAATTAAAACATCTGACCCCTTCGTCAAAGAAATTCTTGAAATCTGGTCTGACATTTTCTTCGAGAAAAAAAATGACATCTGATAAAAACCATATGTCAGTACCTTTATGGTACAACTGACTGATAAGAATGGTTACAGGCCTGTTTTCTACAAGGATTGGTTTCTCAAGGGTATTAATGAAAGAAGCAGATTTAATGGTCGACTCTTTCAAATTTTTGCCACTGAACTCTTTCCAACACAAATGTGGCTAGGTACCCCCTTTAAAATTTTACGGGATGATATCGCCAATCAATTGTTTACGCAGGCAGATAGAGAAAGCAAAGGCTAATAATAATA
>JAEMWC010000212.1:90000-147500 GCA_016490735.1 Pachyseris speciosa | reverse complement strand
TGCTAAGTGATCAGTTCCTAGACATCCTTCCCGCACCAAAATCTAAATTTACGCGACGAACACGGGTAGAATACTCCTCTCCGGATTCCAATTGGAAGCCGACGTCTTCAAGGAAACCTGCTAAAGGTTTGGTCAGTCCTTTCTTCCGAGGAACCTGGAATATTTTCTCCGTAGAAATATATCCCTTTTTGGCACCCTCGAAATTTTACGTGACTGCGAAAGGTCGGTGACAAATTCCACAATACTGGGACGCTTCTCAACCCTTTCGCTTCCTTCCTCGCTTATTTTGAGCGACCTTCTTTTTTCGTGTTTCCAGACTCATTAGGAACCAATAGAAATCCTCACCCAACAAAACAGACACATTTGAACAGACACGTTTGCTTACAGAAATAGTCACGAGAAATTGCCGCGAAATGGTACCACTTGTCAAAGCGGGAGGGGCTGTCAATTAGAAAGGTGTGAAAAGCGGCAAATCGCCAGATCAAAGATCCCACTACAGTCTCTTATTTTTTTTCTTCGCTCGGGATCCGCCCTCGTTCCTCGCGGCTTCGCCGCTCGCTCCTCGCGCGTTATCGTATTTTACCGTGACGCAAAAGAAAAATAAGAGACTGCTCGTAGTCTACAATTCCAGTAGCACTTCTACACTATATACACGGTAAACGTGAACAATACTATTACTCCAGGATCACTGTAACCTTTTTCTTATTCTCCTGTCCAGTAATCAGAGCACTTTAACTAACTTATTGTAAGTAATGTATTGTAATAATAATAATAATAATAATAATAATAATAACTGTCTGTGCTAATCGTCCTCGCAAAGTACAGCAAGGACACAGCTCAACAACTAAAGGTCGAACTGAAAGGATATACAAGGCGCCTCCGGCAGCCGTTATACGGTCCATGTATGACCTTGGAGCACAGCCTACAGCCAGCTCGAATAAGCCGTTTGTTGGTTTTTGCTGAGGGAGGAAAACCGGAGTACCCGGAGAAAAACCCTTGGAGCAGGGTCGAGAACCAACACAAACTCAGCCCACTTATGGCGTCACCACCGGGAATCGAACCCGGTGCCACATTGGTGAAGGCGAGTGCTCTCACCACTACGCCATCCCTGCTCCCTCTAAGTAATGTACTGTTGGTTATCTTTGGTTATCTGGTTATCTGGTTATCTGTTGGTTATCTTTCTCTCTTCTCTCTCTTTTTGTTTGTTTGTTTCTAAAAAAAATCAGTATCAAAATAATCCTGTTTGGAGCCAAATTCTGACGCCCTTCATGTCGTACCTTATCCTGTCCATCTTCTTGGTAAGTTTCCCATGACTCACCATCCTTGCTCCACTCCAGCGTGTACAGGGTTACCCAGCTGTCCTTATCACCTCCCTGTGTGGCGACACCTGGAAACCAAAACGAGACTCAAAACATGACGCAATTTTTAATTGAAACAAACGAGATGATTGCTAATGTATGTACTATGGCTAGTTCCAAACCCTGAGTGGAAACCACAACCGAAAAAACAACAATACAACTGTCCCAATCTAAATGAGCTCAGTGCATTATTTTATCACTTCAGGGAGAGAAAAACGCGCAAATCAATGTTTCACAAATTGTGTTTTTCACCTGCCAAAACAAAGCACTCTGACTATTGAGGTTCCCAGTTTGATAAACACAGTATATCCGATTTATTATGGAGATCAAGTCGCATATTCTTATTGCGAGTGAGGTGAAATGGTAAGCCCCCCTGAAATGAATGAAAGATGTGATTTCTTTTTCTATACTGTTAAACCTTTGCTCGGAAAAAAGTTCCGAGCTCTCCCAACAGTAGTGGAACGTATTTTTGATAAATGAAAATTTTCACGGTATCAGAGTAAATATGTTAAAATAAGTATTATAATTAATTACAAAATGTCACAACTATTATATATAGCTTTACAAAGCCAAAAAATGTCTCGCATAGAAGTGAAATAATATTTTCGGGTGGCCATGTATCGGAACTATATTTTTTTTGTTTAAAACACGGGTTTCAAATAAAGGTACACAAAAAGGTATCAGTGTCAGTGTCAGTGTCAGTGGAAAAATAACTTGTCTTTTATACCTCCCACTTGAGCTACCAAAGTCGATCGCGATCCTCCTTTTTTCCTTTAATGTTATGTGTACTTCAGTTTTTCATGTAATGATGTCCAAAAATTTGTTGTAGCCATTCGCAGTGTAAGTTATTTTATTTTCTTCATGTGACTGTAGTATTGTAATGAAAAAAAAAGTCTGTTTTAAGCAATTGCCTTCACCAAAAACGATGAGCAGAATGATACTAGTTAAGGATTGTGGGATCGTTGGGGTAGACAGAAGATGACAAACATGTCACTGTTCGCCATTTCCAAAGCCAGAAGTGTTGCTCTGTGAAGCAGAATTCACAAGAGCAAAGCTACGGGTCTTAAAATCACCAAAGAAATGAAATGTTTGTCATCTCCGTCTACCCTAACGATCCCACAATCCTTCACTAGTACTAGCCTCCTCCGATTGTTCTGTTTACCTGATATCTTTCGTTCACCTCCAAAATCTGCGGCAAACCACTGACATTCATCAGTGTTACCGGCACACCACGACTTTCTTCTCACTCTACCTGTACTCACTGACGCCGTAAAACTTAGCTCCGAAGAACAAGCTACAAAACAAGTATATAAACAGCAATTTAAGTGTCATATGATGGACATTTTTATGACATATTACAAGGAACCTACACCGGCCTTCTCGCTTGGCCCGGAACAGCCCTTGAAACACGTATGTTAACGATACATGTACAAACCTGTTGCCATCTCATTATCGAAAACACGAGGTACTAGCGCTACCTTACTATAGACCTTTTTCATAATGGCGGACGATTTTAATTATTCTTTTGTATATGTGTTAATTAGCCCTACTAACCTCACTTTAATGAAAAAATTCTATTGAGTTTTGCACATGCTAACGAGGCTAGTAGGGCTCATTATCATAAGAATAAAAGAATAATTTGTCGGGCGCCATTATGAAAAGGGTCTATGGAATTAAAATAGATCATGGTTGCCGAACGGCCGCCATCTTGGCATATTTTTATTTATTTATTTTTTGTTTGTTTGTTTGGTTTTTGCATGGTTTGTTTCCATGACAGCAACACTTGCTCAGCAGTAATGGCAGCAACACTCCCAAAACCTAAAAGTGATTTGAAACTCTAAAATCAGGTCGTACAAAAGTATTGTAAAGAAAAATTAAAGATGTCCTCATATGAGGAGCCTCATATTTATTCTGGGATTAAACTAGATATGTGACAGGTAGAGAAGGTTTTCACTAGTCAACTATTTCCCGTTGGGACAACCTATTCTTGGGACACTCTTACTGCGAGCTACTGGCTCTTTAAAATCAGGCCGTATAAAAAGTGTTTTAAAGAAAAATTAAATGTGTCCTCATATTTATTCTGGGATTAGACTAGATATGTGACAGGTAGAGAAGGTTTTTCACTCGTGAACTATTTCCCGTTGGAACAACCTATTCTTAGGACACTCTTACTGCGAGCTACTGGCTCGTCCTGCTAAACCGATGCTGTCCTGCTATAATTAACAATACTTAGGTGAATAATTGTTTTAGTATATACCACACAAGCTGAATAATTAGCGGACCAAAACATTACTTTTTGTGTGACAACATACCGACAAGCGGTCAGAAATTGTAAAATCTCGCGCGCCGGCTACTCGGAGGTGAAATAGTACTTGCTAATCACCTCCGAGTTAACCAATCAGAGCGCGCGAAAAGCACTATTCACTTGTGTGATATATACTAATATGTTAAATCTTCAAGCTATTCAAGATTACAGTTTACCAGGTAGGTCCTCTATGCGGTAGACGAAGTTGGAGTTCTTTGTACCAACTCCATGGAAACACTTGTAAGACTCCCCTTGTTGTGCAAACGTTTTCCCTGCATGAGGCCCACTCAAGCATTCACCATAATGCACCGCGAAATATTCCAGTCTGTAAACGTAATCAACACAACATAGTGTTACTCTGTATGACACACATTCAGCACATGTCAATTTGATAAAATACTCTGCTGATTAGAATGCCTTGACTGTTTTTACTGGTTTTGTTCTTTCAAAATCGTAAAAACAACGGGAAGATAGCAATAGAAAAATGTCAAATTTCCACCTTCTTTTCTTAACCTCCTCTGCGCATGCCTGAACTGTCTTCATCAAGTTGTTCCAGTCAATTCCGTTTCTCATATTTGCTATCAAAACTGGCAATGGGCGTGGCTTCTTCTTTCTCTTATCAGTGAAGCAACCAAGCGCTACGAACGTGACTGGTTGAGCTGTGAATGTGTACAGAAAAAACAAGATTTTTATTGCATTAGCGATGCAAAGTGAAAACGAGAACTGCAACCAACATAGGCAGCACGAGATAATCAAAATAATAAATTAGATTTTCTGGAATTTTCCGTAAGATAAGACAAAAAGCTGAAAATTTTGTCTTAGTAGCAGTGATTTCACAGCCGACAGCCCGTGTAGCCTTTCCTTAACATTCATGTTAACTCTGCGGAGATACGGATTACAGAAATCCAAGGTCGTCTAATTTCTGTTGTTCAGTGTAGACATATTTTGACAGGCCAAATAATAAACTGCGAATCATGTTTGAAAAACCCGCTCGATCAGCAGTTAAATCGGCTGCCCCGCCATTATTTTAAGGCCCATCAGTATGGAATTCCATTCACGAAGATATGAAATCATCTTCATTGTTGTTTAAAAAGAAAATGAAGCATCAGTTTATCAAAGTCTATTATCTGTACATCTTCACGTTTTCTGGATAAAAATACCGTTTCGCAATTTAAAGGGAACCTCCACTCTTACAAATTCACGTTAAATTGTTGGAAATAATTACTAGCTTTCAAATTTGTTTTGAAACATATAACATTTAAGTGTGCCTAAAAAGTTTAAAAACGAAAATAGACGATGATGATGTCCACCTTTTTGTACACTTAAAAAACGTTATATCCACGCTTTAAAGCAATTTGAAATCTATTAATTACTTCCTGCAATTTAGAGTCAATTTGTTGTAAGACTGGAGGTTCCCTTAAGATCTTCAGATCAGTAGCCTACTGGTAGTTAACTCTGTTTATCTCTTCTTGTGTGTCTATGTATGTTTGTTTTCGGGTCCCTGATCTAAACATGTAAAATCTCTTTTATGTTAACTGACTTCCTGGCATCTTTAATTCTCAGTTTATTTCAGGAGCCAGCACCCCTGCCATTATAGTGTTACAGTGAGAATAACAAAACCAACAAGAGCGATTTTTCTCGTTTTTACAAAACATCGTGTTTTTAATTATCGAGCGTTTGAAGGTGATGACTGATACATTGTAACGACCGCAGGTAAAAGAACATTTAAGTTAACAGTGTTAATTTTTAGTTTTTAAAAACTTTTAAGAATGTCTATCTTCAGATAGATTGAATGCTGCTGTAAACTGCTGTAAACTATTGAATAAAGGGGATTAGTTTCTAAAGAAACTGTGGTGCTGCGTCGGAGGGAGTGAAACACGAAAATTTGGTTTATCAACGGAGTTGATAGTGTAAATTGACCATCGTATAGGGATTCGATTAGCTGGCGTTTCGAGCGTTAGCCCTTCGTCGGAGCGAATCGAGGAATAGACCATTTTACAGTTCTTTGCTCAGTATCCTGGCCTTTGATTGAATGCGAGGCTAGGGGTGACCTTGTTTTGATACAAACCTACCTTCTTTTCTTATGGAAATTGTGCTGATTAAACACTAGTTAGCATAAGAAAAACATGATTTACATAAGAAAAGTAGGTAGGTTTGTATCAAAACAAGGTCACCCCCAGCCTCGCTTTCACCGACAACTGTAAAATGGTCTATTGTCGGTTGTTTCGGTCACCTAGTCGTCTTCCTGTTTCGCCGATGTAAAACGTTTTGCATAATGTACAGGTTATGCAATAGATAACATTTGCGGAGGTACACGTCAAACGATCAGTGGTCTTAACAGATCGCTTAGGGCCCGATATTTTATTAGTGTTTTGAATGAAATAGTGGTTGGTCACTTTGTATAGACTGGCCCATGAGCATATTTGCAGACTTTTGACGGCGACACTTGTTGGAAACATGTTTTCTCATTTCTTTTAGTAAAGTCATTTAAGTCTTACGGTATTCAGGGTATTTCAGTACATGAAAGTGTTTTGTTTTAATGTGGACATCAAGCATCTCGGAAAATTTTCTCAGGGCTGCAAGAAAATTTTTAACACGATGCCAGCACTGGTTCCAGTTTTGGTATTTCTACTCGTTAATTCCGCTGCGAGACGATCCATGTTTTAATGATCGCCGGTTTTATTCAGCTTTCTTTCCTGTAGACGCGCGAGCAGGTATATGAGGTGATAACCTGTGTCCGGCTGGCCAACGAAAATGCTGGAAATATGATATCCGAAGTTCAGTTTTTAATAATTAAGATTAACGTTGCAAGCAGATGCAGATTGTATCCTGGCACTAAACACTTAATTTACAGTAGTTAAAGAAAGATATTAAGCGCTGACTTACATCCTGTTGTCGGAACCACTGTGGTGTTTGACGAATGAGTGGTTTCAGGGGGGCTGATATGGACAAATTGACTACCCCCACTAGTGATACCTATAGAAATAACATGTATATCAGACAGGCCAAGGAATAAATGATATTAGTATATACCACACAAGTGAATAGTGCTTTTCGCGCGCTCTGATTGGTTGACTCGGAGGTGATTAGCAAGTACTATTCACCTCCGAGCAGCCGGCGCGCGAGATTTTACAATTTCCGACCGTTTGTCAGTATATTGTCGCACATAAAGTAATGTTTTGGTCCGCTAATTATTCAGCTTGTGTGGTATATACTAAAACAATTATTCACCTCAGTGTCGGTGAAAGTGGTGGATATTTACTTCGCCGCTTCGCGGCTCGGTAAATATCCACCTCTATTCACCTCCACTTCGGTGAATAATTGTTAATAAACTATCACCAGCTATTCTCTGACCATTAAATCAAATTGCATATTTTTGTCAAAATTGTTAACCTTTGAAAAGTATAGGCACATGTGCAGATATTGTTTTGACATTTTCAAAACAAGAAATTGTTGTTTCACGGCATTTTATTTGTCATAACGCTGAAATGTTTTTACTTTATTCTTTTAAGTCAAACAACTTGCATCCAAGTTGCAATAAATAATAAAGTGAATAGTTCTAGCCAACGAGTAAGTCATTAATTCGAAACTCAGTTTCATAATAATTTCGTGCCTTCATAAATAATTTATACAGCAATGTTCTTAACACTGGTATTGCCTTTCTATGGTTAGGCCATTTCAAAAAGAATGGTTGAGCATCAGGCCTCGCTTATTGTTACGTTCCTTTATTAAAATCATAGGTGACAAAACTATTTTTATTTATATTTACCCCTTACACTAATTTCTGTAGTAGCTCAAAATCCTACAATATGTCTCATTACTCAAATGAAACTTATCCAGACGTTTTTCCTACATGAATGTTGTAGACATGTAATCTGTTTAGAAAATGTTTGATGGTATTGTCTGTTTGTTTTTTAGCTTTTCTTCTGTCTGTCTGTCTTCTAGCTTTTTTGCCCCGGGAAAGCCAGTACAGAAACCTTACTTTGGTTGTCATGAGCGGAACAAGGAAGACGTTTGGATAAGTGTTATATTCGCTGTTAATAAAATTTCTCGAGGTTTATAATCACTCACATATGTGTAAAGGTTTGGATTAGTTCCCGAGCGGTATTTTGTGCTTTAAGTCGGGATACATTCTTTTCTTTTTAGAAGTAAGGAAGGCTGGAACAAGCTACTTAGCTGGCGATAATTCGTGTTACTTATTGGCTCCATAACTCGCTAGCAGAAAACTTACATTGTGTTCTGTTTTCAACAACATCTTCCGGGCATTCCTGCGACAACGACGGGCACTCGTACTGATGATCCTGATAGGTCCACGTCAGTGAATATGTCTTTCTTCGTGTTTGCTGCTGACCACACTCACCCCGTTTCAGTTCTTTAGGCTCCCACTCTGACCATTCGCTAAGAGAACATGTGGCGTACTTACAGCTGCCTGTGTACAGCAAATGGCATGTTGAGTTCAGTCATAAATGTTAGTTATTCCACTTATTCTTCGGAAAGTTTACTTGGTTTTTAAAGATAATTAAGTAAGAAATTTTGTCATATTTCGAGGAACAGAGGGCTTGACTAAATCTACGCAAATAACTGTTCATTCTCCACAGAAGCCATATTCAAAAACTTTCTCTTGGGCTAAACCTTGTTTCGTTTCCAGTTAACTCAGACAATAGGGGAATCCTTGTTTACAATATTTGCCTCGTTAGCATGAACAATTCAGTTTCTGATGGAGCTACAAATAAATCAGTTCTGAATATTGAAAGGTCATAGTATGAATAACTCTGCCAATGAATATGAGCCTCATGTATTGAATACTTTTTGTGCAACGCGGGTTTAAAAACTCAAAATTTTGCAAAGAATGTATGAGCTCATTAGTGCTTTTGCCACCCAGAAATTTTGCAGTTTTTGGAAGACAATATCTCCTTGAATACTACACCTAAAGAGCTAAAAATTTCACAATGTATTAAATTTCACTAGCTCTTTAGCTGCCTGGAGTCAAATCACATCTAACGTGTTTCCTTCTGTAAGCAAAGCCGTATGCAAATGAGCAAAAATGTAAACAATGACGTAAGCATGAATCCCCCTATAAGAACCAACGCTCGGAACAGTGTTCGCTGGTGTAGACTATCCTAATGCGATATTTTCGTCAAGGAAGACATGCATTCACAAATCATAATTAACAAATAAATCTTTGAACTTAACAAAAAGGTTCAAATCACAAATCACGAAATTCAATTTTTGACTTTTAACTTTAAAGTCTGTATGATTTTATTATCATCGCCAACAATTCCGCGCCTGCAGTAGGCACGCGGTTTCACAACAAACTGCCTGTAAATATGGCCGCCGATTTTATAAAGAAATGTATGATATTCGCAATCATGAAATATTTTTTCAATTTGCCGGACCGGGATATTGAAATTACAAGTAAAGGCAATCTGTTACATGACATGACATGTTTGTCATCTTCCGTCTACCCAAACGATCCCACAGTCCTTCACTAGTACCGGTCTCCTCATCTTTTTGTGGGTAAGAGGGAATAGGAAGGACTAATTACAAAATTTCATATTCCAAAAGGCAAGGGGGCCTAATTAGGAAGCGGGGACTTATAGGGGGGAGGGGCGGTTAATAGAGACGGTGGGCTTAATAGAGCTTTTACGGTGTAGTTACAAGTTAAAAAATAATAAAGTTCAATTAAACAACACATAATTATCATGTACAAGCGAAGCAAATGGAAAATAGAGAGGAAAGAATTCTAGATGAGGTTTCATCGCTAACATCTCTTCAAACGTTTTGAGTTTTTTCTTGATCAACAATGGTATAACTCGCTAAAATGCTACACTTTTTCGATCACTTACTCTAACTAGGTTTCCAAGTTTTGCTTTCAATTACATGATAGCTATTGCTATTACTAACTTACACATTTTCCGATCCTCCTTCTGAGGCGCTGGACAAAATGTTTGGATCCCATAACACGACTCAGTCTTCTGCTGCATTGACCAGCGCAGAAACTGAGGTCTTATTCTTGTCTGTGTTCCACAGCTACCCTGTTTTATGTCCCCTGTCCATTCCTTCCAGGATCCTGGCTTGCAGTTTGCTTTTCGGCAAACACCTGATTCAGAGAAAGAGGATGCATAATTAACTGAGATCACAAGGGGAGAACAAACAAATAAACACGCGAGGAAAGATTCAATAAATTCGCAATTCGTGTTTTCTCAAGTCCTAAAACACTCACATATTCAAAGACGTCTGTCGCTATCAGATTCGAGGTTTTATCATGATACTAGCAGCAGTAGATCAAATGGTCGCGACACGAAGTTACAACAAATAAATAATTTGTATCGTTTTCAATTTTAAACTATAAACGGGTTGACTTACACAGCCTTCTTTTCTCAACCGGCGGAGGATTGCAGTCGATGTTTAATCCCCGACAGCTAGGTCGAATAATCTTGGTCTGAAGTGGGTAGTTGTACGGTTTGGTTCTCGTCTGTTGATAACACCCCGGAGTGTTTAACTTTACATCACCTCTCCAATGGGTCCAGTTTCCAAAAGTGCACTTTTCTCTATAGGTGCATTTAACTGAAAAGCAATACTCACAAGATTTCACTTCCAAACTATTTAACTATTAATTTAGGAAGCTGAGCAAGTTTTACCAAAAGGAATAAAAGTCTTCTATCGGCTGGATTGCATACAGTTGAAATAACACTTATAAAAACATTACGTTTTGTGTACGTACTGTTCCCTTTGCTCTAGGATAGTTTGAAGGTCTTTATAAAGTTTAAAGACACACTTGCAATTTAAGGTAACAAACTGATCTGGTCAGATTCCTCACAGCGTCGAAACAAATTTAGTAGCGGAACATTTTTGTATCCCCTAAATGTCTCACGGAGTTAGTGACTTTCCGAGTATATGTGCTGGCCTGAGTTTGCCTTTGTACTGGTTTTTTCCCTCTCCCGCGAAAAGAAACGGGACATTTAAACAAAATTTTAAGATGACTTTTCGTTGATAAGAGCCGCATTTTCTCTTACACTTGTACCCCCAAACTAGCCGTTGGATGTCCTCTCACATAATGGGTGGATCAGCTAATGTGTGAAAAGGGTTCAGTGAAAGAGAGAAGGTTTGAATTAATTTAAGAAGCTGATCGTTTTATTCACAAACCTAGGCAGTTCTTCCCGAATTTGGAACAGGTGTAAGTGTAGTAGTACTCGTACTATAAAAAAAAGCAAAAATACACACATGAGGATTAATAATCATTGACATTGTCTAGAGAGTTAAATGGCTTTACAGTTGATTAACTGTTCAGTTTCTCGGCATCATAATTTCGCCTTGTCTTCTCCGGCTAAAAATCAATTGGAAACAGAGCAACGGCATACTAATTTACGCTTCCACCGCTTTAGACGGTCTCCTAAGCACTCGTTATGATCGTGGTCATCAACGCTCTAACCGCTGCTTCTTGACCAGTTTTACTCCGGCAATGATTTCGGAAGGAAATATGCTGTCATATTCTCTCAGATAAGTCCTTAACGATTCACCGGGATCTATTTATACACCTAGGTTTAGAGTGAAATAGTAATATGTGCAGTTGCGATCGACTTGAAGCTGGATTTAGAATATAAAATGAATGCAATATGGCTTCGTAATTCCTGTCCCAGAGCTTTCAGGAAGAAAGTCACTGCTCACTTTAACTGCTTTTCATAGCTTGGCAAAACGCGTTCGTCTTGGTCAGCGCAGTCCAGAGGAGAACTGTTTCAGATGAAATGAGTCAACATTTCAGCGCCCGCAGCGGAGGTCATCATAAGAGTCAGGTGAGTTGTATAATGTCAGTACATGATATTAATTAGTTCCTGTAGACATCATGGCGTAACTGACCGACAACCAATAACACCATGATTTCGCTGACCAGTCAGATCAACAGCACGAGACTATACACCATGCACTGACGTTACACAAGTCACTGGCTTGATTCTAAGGATTACTTCCTTTTGAGATTGTCGAAACGTCAATCAATGTCACCAAAAACAGTCCAATACTGTACTAATCCCCACGATCGTTCTTCACCGAGTTACAACCATTTGCAATATTTAGCAACATAAATTAAAACTCAGACGGGGTAATAAGAGACTCGCACTCTCTGTCTTCGGACTAATAGAGAAACATATGTCATCTGGGATTAAGCAGACGTACCGCTTTTTCTCTGTTACTTATAGATTCTGAAACCTCCTCAAAGGTGCATTTCTCCTCATAGCACTCGCGGTGAAGGTCTCCAGTGAACCAGCTACGAACATTGCGCATAAAAGAGTTGGCATCTTCGGAGCTGATACGAACCTCATTCAGGTTAGCTGGAAAAGGGAATAATTGAATTAACAGGATTTCGATTAAATAGCCTTGTTTAGATGGTTCTGAAAATTTACATTTTGCTGGATAAGTACGTCGCAATTGAGTTTGCTGAGGGCCACTGTTGCCTGCACTGTGTACGTGAACACATCACTGGTGATACTGCCAACAGTATTAATAACAAAATTAGGGTGCGCTCATCAATCAGTATTTGAAAGCATAGACAGTCGATGTTCAGTCTACTTCCCCCATTCAGTTTTGTCATTCGTACCGCACAATAGCTCTTTTCCTCTTCTTTTAAGCTCTAGCTGAATATAGTTGCACTGAGCTGCAAGGCAACGATAAATCAAAGTGCACGGCCTTGAGTAAGGAAAACAGCTTCAGTGGTAACAAATAGGTTTTCTCTCAACCTTGAGAAGAAATTGTGTAAGGCCCTGAGCAACTAGTTTCGTTGAGTGCCTTATTTAGTTTGCAGAGACAGGGGAGGGGTGGGCAAAGGCTGGCACCAACAGGCCATTTCCGAATTACCTTTGGCCTCTTTTTCAAAGCGAGTCCTGGTGCTCATCTTTTGATATGAAAATTAGTTTCCATTCCCATGCAAGTATAAACTCATTTTCATATGAAAGGATAAGCATCAGGCCTCGTTTTCAAAAAGAGGCCAAAGGTAATTCGGAAATGGCCAATTGGCAGGACATCTCATTCTCCGTGTGAATTGATGGCTTGAATGGCTCTTACCGAATTTTCGCAGCCTTATATATTTTTCGAAACTTGGCGGGTTTTGTTTGTTTCCTTCTTAACATTAAGTTAATCGTTGTAACTGTTACATTTTATACCATCACAGCCCTTTCTTTATTGGCGACTTGCAGTAGACGTGATTGGCTTAAGTCCCATCAGTATACCGACACAGCTTTGACCCAAGCAAATGAGACAACTGCTTGCCGACCATCGCAGACTTAGCTCAAACAGGCCGCAGATTGCAGGAAAGTCATCTGCTTAGTGCATCATTCTCAAAGCGTCACTGAGCTAAATCAGACTCACATAGAAATAAAGATTTATTATTGTTAGGCACTTTGGGTTCAGTGTTTTCCGTAGATCTTTCGCCATTTCTCTAGAGATCCAGGGTGGCGGATCAAGATGTAGGTCGTGCGAACGTATATGTAATAGTCACGTTACAAACATAATTGTCCGATTCTATGCACTGGAAAGGAAAAACTTTAAACAAACTGAAAGTTCTGCAAATCTCATTGCATGGTATTAATGTTCAATTAGTAAGGAAAGAGGGAAATTGTCTTCTTCTGGGATTGTAGAATGAAAACAACCAATGGCCAGGCCATGTAGGTTTATTCTGCTGTTAGTCTGTCTCCAGATTAATCCATGATATCAGCTCCCTCAAACATCTCGAAACTATTTCATAAAACTTCCAGTGTCCATTCATACAACACAAGATCATCCACCTCTGGGAAATTATTCGCCCAAAGCTCAAGATTAGAAATACAAAAACGCTCTTCTCCGCGTTTTGGCGTAAAACTTTGGAATGATATACCACGCGGTGTTAGAGACCTATCTAAGAGTGCATTCAAAGAAAAATTAATCAACTTCTCTTTGACATTTTGGAAAATGGAAATTTTTATAGTGAAACGCCTATAATAATGCAATAGGGGTATGCACGTTACGTCATCACCGCCATGTTGGTGTACCATGAACAAACGATTTCTCGTTAGCTTCTTTTGTTATTGTCCACCAACATGGCTGCCAACCCATTGTCATCCGAATCTCTGGAGACTGGTTGCATACCCTCTATAAAGTAAGACATTTTAAATAGCCAAAAATGTGCACTTCATTCTTCCTTTCCTAAAACTTGGACTATTATCATCACTTTTTTTGGCTAGTTCCGTCCTTATTGTCTTTTAATGTCTTTCCAATTATACTGATAATTTATCCTTTAGTTAATTATAAGTCTGGTCCGTCTAGATTAGCCCTAGCTATCTGTTGGGACGAAAACAACCCACTGGGACAACACAAAAAAACATGACCATTTTTAAATGATGTAAACTCTTTGTTTGTCTTGTCCCAGAGGGCTGTTGCGTCCCAGCATAGCGTTTTCGTTTCATATTTCTAGTCAGAAAAGGTCAAAAGTGATTGATTAATTACAGAATATCATGGAGGTGGTTTAAATTTAGGTTTAAATTTATCCAGTTGTAGGTCTCAGTTAGTCGAATTGTCCTCGTTAAATGCAATTGCTTTCTGCAAGAAAATATAAGTTGAACTGGACGCTGTTGTTAACGCTATTGCGAGACTGATTTCTCAAAGTAAAGTGATCCTTTTTCGGTGGCTTTTCTTTGAAAGCTTATCATGGAAGGCCCCGTTTATATGGAGAAAAGTTGTCCCGGGTAGAAGGGTCACCCGCCTACCCGAGCAACCCTGGGCGAGCCAATTTTTCCTACATTTCCTTACAAAACTTGGCGAACCGTTTACATGAGTAACAAAAAGTTGGCTCGGCTAGAAGGGTGACCCTTCTAGCCGGGTCACCCTCTTTCGATGGTAGGGTCACCCTCCTAGCCGAGCCAACTTTTCTCCATATAAACACTTTGGCTCGCCTAGCCGGGTCAACTTGGTCAAGGTGAGACAATTAGAGCATGCGCGAGTGCTGCTGGCTCGGGCAAACGGGTCAACTTTTTCTCATATAAACGCTCGCTAAAGTTGACTCGGCTGGGAGGGTGACCCTCTTGCCCGGGACAACTTTTCTCCATATTTAAACGGGGCCTAACTGTAACTGTCTAACGCTCGGATGGGTGGTACTCCTGTAGAAAACAAAATATGCATATTGTATGGCTTTTTGCATATATAAGTATAATGGCCTAAAGAAAGTGTATCACTTGTTTAACTCAAAAACGTGGCCAGACGAAATTTTCTATTACGAGGCAATATAAAAAATCCTCTTTCACATTAATTTAATTTTTCTTTTTCAGTGTATAGCCTTGTACGCGAGCCTTTCAACACCTATACCTTGAAAAAAGAATTTCGCTGTGTTAAAAGATATGTACATAACATAGACTTGAGGTAAATCCATTGAAAAGAATGCACTATGAAGATATTTTGCAAACTTGGCACAATTGCAAACCATGAGGACACTGAAAAAACGTAATAAAAAGATGGGGTTTAACCGCGCTTGTTTTCGCCCTAAATGACCGTTATTCTAAGTATATTTCACGGAGTTGCGCGATAAATTTTCGAAATTTGAACAACCGAAAATTGTTCATTATTTAACAATTGAACTTTGAATAGCGAGTAAAACCAAGAGCCAAATTGTTTGTCTGGGCATTAATCTTTCAGTACAGTGATTTCAATTTGCCCCATCTTGCAAATAATGTAAGAAAAATGGACCACTACGCCATCATCTCATATACTCCTCCTTGGCTCTAAATGCAGAGTTTAACGTTTAAATAGGGAATCCAACTTATACTATGAGACTTTTTTCGTCTTAAAATATGCTTTTGGTGACTACTGATCTCATGCAATCCCGTTTTTTGTTTCTTCTCGTTTTCTTCCTCTGGACATGCTTTACTTTAAATCAGTTGCCATCTTGATGCATGACATATCCAATAACTTGTCACCTCCTAACATATCTAACTTATTTCCTTACCAAGCTAATATTCATTCCTTTGAGACAAGATCTTCAAGAGGCGACTATTTTGTCGAAAGTTCAAGATTAGATGTACAAAAAAAGGCTTTTTCAAGAAATGGTGTTAGAATCTGGAATAGCTTGTCTTGTGAAGTGCTCCGGCCGTTCAAAACACAATTTTTAAAATAAAATCATGATCTCCTCCTCCAGAGACTTGTGTTCTGTTCTCTTGCCATATCTTAAATGTATTGATGTATTTGTAATTTGTCTAGAATTTTGAATCTCTTGCTCTGTAAATCTTTTATTTATTTTATAATATACGTATTTAACACTGCTCGCCCCGACTAGCCTTTGCTAACTGCGGGCATTGCATATTTCTGTAATATTATTTCATAAATAAATAAACTTGAAACATGAAACTTTTCGTGTGCCTGTTACGAGTAAGTAACACCAATAAAAAGGGTGGTTACCGTGCTAGTTTCTTTGCAACACGACGACAAAGGGAAAATTTCAGCTGACAAAGCTCAATGTCAATGCAAATAGAAGCAATGTTTCTAATAGGCGCGCTAAATAAAAATATAAATTTTGCCTAGTAAAGGTGCGGCAAGCGATTGTGAGGAATCACCCAAAACAATTTAAATCATTAGCTTTAGAAATTAATGAGCAATTTTTATGACCTTCATTAAGGATATTCAGCCTATAGAACAGTTTTTTCAAGTTCAATTGTTTTGCAATTTTGAATAAGAAAGCAGGGCAGTGATTCGAGCTAAACGTATACCAATTCAGTTTACTTCACCTCAAACTTGTGGTCATTTATTTAACATTACTGCGTTCAGCACTTAAACCATATACGTCGAGAGGTAAAACCTACTCACGAAAGGAAAAAAAATCCGTCAAAACTGACCATTACCTAAGCCGGGCTCCACTGACCCCTTTCGTCCGATAAGGTTTAATAAAAGGTGTGTCTTTCTAACAGCGTTGCAGATTGTCTATAATGATGGACAGAAGTGCAGACTGAGTTAAACGTAAATGGTAATTCAAACTGTGCATATTTGAGTCTACACTCAAGTTTTTCAGCACAGAATGCATCGAAGTGCAAACAAATTTCCGCGCCTCAACTGCCCTTTTCAAATTTATTGCCAGTTAAAATAGGTTTTCCTTTACAATAAAGCCCAGTTACTTTATTTTATTTCTTCCAGCGAGTGCATCAGAACTTGTATTGAGACTAAACCGTTTGGGTTACTCATACTACCAAAAGACCAAACAAACTAAAGTGTTAGTCGTTCCCACTCGGTTAAATAAAAAACCTAGAAAACGTATAAGCCTGCTATTAACATCAAATTACGCACTTTTGTCGAGTCCATATGACCTCGTAACGTATCTTTATGAGAGGCAAGAACAGTGTCAAGGAATATTGCGACTCTCTTGTAAACGGGACTTCAATCAGTCGATTGGTTCCGAGAAACGAGAGGTTTATCATTGCATCAATTAAAACACGAAATTAGCCGACGAAAAGAAACTCATATTAACACAATGGTTCCTTTTAAAATTTCCTTACCTCCAAAAGTTTTCAGGAATAGAAATAGCAAAAGCCAAATCGATAACTCTTCCATTGCTGAGTGCTGGTGTCTGCTACTTGAAGCGACGCTGATCTTCAACTAATATTTTATTCAACAACGAATGCTCCTTTTAAGCGCGCAAAGTCACGCTGATATTTATTTGGGTGTTAAATCACTTCATTGTCATTTTGTCTCCTGGGTGACGTTTTCGCGTTTTTTAACCACTTTTGGCTGTTCGTTTGATATGCAAGCTAAACCTGTTAGTCGTTTCCACTCGGTTTTAATTTAATAAAAACCCTACATAACGGATAAACCTAGCGGGCCTGCTACTACCATCATGAGTTAGGCACTTTTGTCGACGTTTCCATATGGCCTCGTAACGTACCTTTAAGAAAGGTAAAATCAGTGTCAAGGAATATTGCGACTCTCTCTGAAAAGGGACTTCGATCAATAAATTGGTTCTGAGAAACAAGGGGTTTATCATTATATCAAATTGAATAGAACAATGCCTTGCAATTTTATTTTTCAAACAGACGTAAAAGGGTTGTTTGGTTGGATATATTTTTTATAGTTCTGCTTATGATTCTAAGAAATGAATATGGGTGTCTGGCATCTACAGAAACAACGAGCCTAGTGATCAATGCCTATGTTACTGGTTTTGATTGAATACTTGAAATGTACAAGAAGTTCGTGCTACACCATTTCAATCAAGTGCGATTATTGAGGCAGAAACAGAATATCTTAAGGGACCAGTCCATAAGCATTTCGCCGGTGTTTATCGTGCGGTCGCACTTCGTGCAGTATTCTTTACATAAATGTTTACTTGTAAGAATTCTGTCCACCGAGACCATATATGCATAAGCTACAACTATAGCAACGGCAACGAGAACGCCACAAAACAAGAGGTTTAAGTTAATAATAATAATAATAATGTGAATGATATATGAAATGAATCATATATGAACTGCGGAAATGAAATCAAATGAAGAATGATCCTTGCAGTTGTGAACGCAATTTATGCAATTGCGAAAAGAAGCCTGAAAAAAAAATCAGAACTTCAACGGGGTTTGAACCCGTGACCTCGCGATTACCGGTGCGATGCTCTAACCCACTGAGCTATGAAGCCACTGACGTGGGGAGCTGGTCAATTGTGGGTTCATATGATCCCGTGAAAGAAATGAGTGTGAATGATATATGAAATGAATCATATATGAACTGCGGAAATGAATTCAAATGAAGAATGATCCTCGCAGTTGTGAACGCAATTTATGCAATTGCGAAAAGAAGCCTGAAAAATTTTTTTTTCAGGCTTCTTTTCGCAATTGCATAAATTGCGTTCACAACTGCGAGGATCATTCTTCATTTGTAGAGGATGCATGTGAACACGTGAAGGAGGAAACTTCATTCGATCTCTTCTGGTATCTTTAACGCTGTTCATACAATCTCTTTGATAAACGTTTTTAAATGAAGTTTTTGTTGGCGTTGTCGTAGTCTTTTCTTAAACATCCTAAAACTTATATAGCGCCGATATCAATATCGCTATTTTCATCAGCGCTTAAAATAAAATTATAAAGATTACCTAGACTACTTAATTCGTTAAAAAACTGCATAAAACCTACTAAAAGCGAGATCAAAGAACACATAAAATTACAAAAAAACGTTCTGGAATAAAAATGTCTTGAGTGTCTTTTAAAAGATGCTACTGAGGGGCTCGCTCCTGATCGCATAAGGCAATGCGTTCCATAGTTGAGGAGCAGCAGCAGCAGCAGCAGCAGCAGCAAAAGATCGATCTCCTAAGGTTGTTAAAGTCTTGAATTTCACAGGGTTTAGTAGCAGTCCATCACAATCGGAGCGTAGCTTGTATTTACATGCTACTTTAAGTTCCTGGAGATAATACGGCGATAAGCCTTTGACGTCCTTCATAGCAATTTAGTCCCTGGTTAGTACGACACCATTTTTTTAAGTTAAACTATTTGGAATAATCGTGAAAGAGTTACAAAAACTAGAAGTTATATTTCGAAATAACGTTTTCGTTGCCGTCGTCGTCGTTGTTGCTTAAGCTCTCTATTGCTACACCTGTGTATAAATACCTCTTACTAACCGAGTTCGAGGTCCGTACTGTAGGTTACGGACCAAGTTTTTTCCCGTTGACTTATGGCCCAAGCGCGAAGCGCGCGGGCCATAAATTAATGGAAAAAAACGAGGATCCGTAACTTACAGTACGCACCGATAAAACGAGGTAAGTAAGATATTTATTATATATCTGAGGTTAATTCAGCGCTCGGGAAAGAAACTAGTTGAAGTCAAGCAGGCCGTACTGTAGAATACGGCCCGCAAAATTGACCAATCACAGCGCGCGTACTAAGTGAGAGATATAATAATTGTCAGTAATGTTGCTATCATTAATGCATTGTTTACTTTTGTGTTATGGATTAACTCGATAATCAGACTTCTCCATATATATTCTTTGTTGTAAATACACGAGAGGCCATGGTAATTACAAATAAAGAAAACCTGAAAAAAACCGACTTGACTCATCCCGTTTGCGATACCATTGTATCGCCGGTTGTTGTTGTTGCTCTCTATGAAACTTGTTAGTGTGCTCAGCCCTCGTTGTTTATCGACAAGTACTTCGGATGTGAACTTGGCTGCAACTCCATCCTAAGCAGTTTACTGACCCCAAGAACTGATAACCTCCCCCCACCCCCACCCCCTTCAGCGATTTCCCACTTGTATTGATCCTCGCACGGAAATAAATTCCTCCAGTTATTCCACAGCCTGCGAGCAAGCCCACGGCTGGGGGCGACGGAGCAAGTGGGGAATGCGAGTGAGGAGTGGAGTGAGGAGGGGGATGAGGAAGAGCTTGCTCGCAGGCTCGTTATTCCGTTATTCCATTATGGTAGTTGCACATTAGTTGAGGTTGTCAACCTTTTCAGGAGCCAAACTACCTAGTGTTCCGACAACGGATCACTTTCATTTTATCTGAATGAAAATATATCGGTATATGTTTATAATAATAAACTTTATTTTAACCACAATGGCAATAGAATTAATGTGGTTTTACAAATATAATAAAAATGCATATATAATAAGATAATAAAATCAAAAATTTACTATAGTCTTAGTGCTCTCGGGATAAAAATTTGCTGGTGTCTCACTGTACGTGATAAGGGCACTTGATTACATTTTTTGCGTCTAAGATTATAGCTATGATCAGATTGTTTAAATAAGTGTTTAAAGGTATCGCTCCTCATCATCCGTTCCAGCTCATTTTTGTTTATAGCAAGTAATAATTTATCTGGGTAAATCTTCATGTAAAGGTGGTAGACCCCTAAAAGATACCATTCTAAAACAAACAGTCAAATACAAGCTATATAGTGAATACATTCGCAATAAAGCAGTTTAGATTGACGAGTAAATTTGGTAATTTTTTAATTTCTGCCTATAGTATTTTTAGAATATTGTACACAGATTTATTTCATTTTAGCCGTTTATTGTAAATATTGTACAGAATAGTAGTTTATCTGTTATTGTATGTTTAGCACCTGAGCACCGTAGCCCCAAACAAGACGACGAACCTCCCCACCCCTCCAGACCGGGTGGGTCGGAAGAAGAAGTGGCCAGCGGTTGTTCTCCTGGAAAAATCTATGATGTCTTACATGAAGGAGATGGTTATCGCCATCTTGCTCTGACGAGGCTGTAGAGGTGAAACGCTTGCTGTTTCTCGCCATTTGGAACACATCATGGTCAGGCTCGAGAGAAGAAAAGGGTTCCTATTTACCGTGATTATTTTTGGAGCAATTGCCAGTGGAACTATGTATTATTACATTCGTGACAACTGGAATCTCGAAGCCAAGGTAAGCTCATTCTGCGACAGTATTGCACTGTGTCAGATTGACTACAACAATTCATAAATGCCCTTTATGGTTACAAAATGACCTTAAATAGCACTTAGCGATTGATAAGATAAAGTAGTTTATTTACTGCGTGGTGATCTCGTTTTACAATATTTTGGCCGATGTGAGACGTTAGCATGCATGGTTGGTGTAATTAAAACTCGAACATGGACGAGACGTACGTTCATGCTTCATTTATGCTGGGGACAATATCTGCGCTTCAAATGTTTTGAGCACCTTTTTATTTTCAAAAGTAAATGAGCTATATGTCTATACGGCTAACAAAATAATTGAGTTTAGTTTTGTTTACAGCTGTTGACCCTTTAAAATCTGAATATACCAACTTGCAATTTGTACATGTACACTTTTCTCCATAATTGTATTATATAATTTTGGATAGACATAAAGTTGTTTTAACTTTCACACCCATTTCATTTATTCCCAAATATATGATCAAGTTGCTGTATTGTGAGAAGAAATTACATTTGTAGATTTCTGATGCTACATGTAGTTACGTTTTGGGTTTTCAACATGTTCCCTTATGCTATTTGTGGTTTGGCAAATAAATAAATAAATAAATAAATAAATAAATACTCTAATGCTGCCTTCATACAAATGTTTTACTTCTCACCATCTGAGCAGCTGGTGTGGCTTTACATTTACAGTTGTTTACTCTTCTTGTACACAAGCCATTTAAGAGACAATCTTTTTTCCTATCATTATTTACCGACTATTCATGAAGACGCTGTAATTTGTTCGTAATGTAAACCTGGTTTAAGTGTCAGGGTATTTGCCACCATGAGTAATTTTCCGTGTCACTTCAAATGACCCATCTGAGAGGAAGAGTTGACAGTTTTCAATATGATATGTTACAGTATGTGACAAAATTATGGCAAAGAATTTAAACAGACCCATGTACTGATCAGTGAGTGCAATTGCACCCTTGACCTCTAGGGGCAAGATTTATGAAATCCTCATGAGTTAAGCTATATCGCAAGTATAAATTCCAGCCAATATACCACTTAAGGCCTCTGATATGTGGTATTTTCAAGGTAGATTGCTGCAAAGGGAACCAAGAATGCAACAGAATTTTAGCTGTAACATACACTGTAACGGTAATTAAATCAGATCACAAAAAACAACAGAGAAGAAGTTACATTTACTACTAAGCAGGAATGATCCAAGAGGTGCTTGTGTGCAGCTGTATATTTTGTTTCATGATTCTTGTTAACTTTCCTGTTTTGAAGCAAATCAATGGGCACTTTTTCCAAGTTAGACAGAAGAACTTTTGGCAAAGGGATAAAATATATCCCTCCAAGTTTAAGCGTATTAGCTAGGTTTATGCCATAATTTTTTAACAATACATGTACTTGACATTTCATGTGCTGATTAGTAAAGTATGTAACTGGATGCAATTTGAGACCAATTGTGCAGAATTTTTACCATTGCACATAACAACAGAAGCCCTAACAACTGCTTCCCAAAAACAGTCTATTGTTAAGAAAAGGGGCTTAGAGTATAGGGTACATGTAGGAGAACTTCATCACAAATCAGGTTGCAAGCTTATTTCCCTAACCTTCTTATCACACTGTCACCTGACTGTACATGTACATTTTGTATACCTTATAAGTATTGTACACAAATCCACACTTGTATGTCATTAGCATATGTAGGTACAGTACATTGTTACTGATTTGAATCCAAGGGCCATGTTACTTGGTGAAGCATAATCATCCATCTGAGTGCAGTCATTACAAGGACCATCTGTGGTGATTTTTGTATATTACATGTATGTGATTTTCCTTTTAGTTTCCTATTCTTTTTCTTATTTATTGTACATGTTGTAGTTAATTTTTAGTTTCAGTTAATTTTATTTTTTCGCTAGTTAGTTTTTTTCTAACTAGTTGATTTTATTTTTAACTGGTTAATTTTTTCCTAAACTAGGTTTTCTATCAACTGTCTAAAAAGGGATTTAATTTGATTTGATTTGATTTAGTCTCCCCAATTAGTAGAGCATCTGTTCTCGTTTCAATACCGGTACATTTGAGACTGAAATAAAGTAATTATTATTATTATTATTATGAGCCAATAAACTTACCTACCTAGTCTTAATGCTAGCCAATCAAAATCAGGGACAATAATTATTTCTTAAATGAGCAGGTTGATAGGTCCAGATTAGACAAAATTTGCTGGTCCAGTGACTTTTATTCAGATACCGTACGTGTACATTTCCTTGGATTTTGATCACAACCTTTTGACCAGAAGCTAATGACTTTACTCTTTCATTAAATCTCTCCTCAATGAGTTTCTCGCATTTTGTTATTGAAACAATTACACTGTATTTGGACTCGAACTATTTATTATTATTATTACTAAATTATTATTATTATTATTATTATTATATTACCCCTATCCCCCTTATATTATATTACCCCTCTGATTTTTACAACAACTGGTGGAATGGGAAAGGAGTGCTTGAGCTACCACAGCAGACTAGCAGAGTTGATTGCCATCAAGAAAGGAGAGGACTACGCCAAAACGATCTCATGGATACGAGCTAGAACCTCCTTTGCACTTTTGAGATCCGCATTAATCTGTCTCAGAGGAACTAGATCCACTGTACGGAAATCATGGGACTTCCGTAATATTGATATAGAAATTGAGAACACTGAGGGCGCTATTTATTGATTTTTTTCTTTTTAAAGGGACATTTTATGTGTTTTAAAACAATTGTAAATAGGTTTCAGCCTACAGGATTATCCAGTTTTTATATTTTTATGTTTTCTTTGATGTGACATTGCTGCCTGTATTTTATGCGAATTAGAGAACCTTTCGGAAAAATGTTGACTCTAATAGATTTTGCTTTTGAAAAAAAAAAAAGGAAATTATTATTGTTATTGGAGAAGCATTTGTCAAATAATGATTATGATTAAGAATTTTTTCCAGTAGTTTTTACATTTTTTTTATAGTATTTATCCTTGTAAATGGTGTGGGTTTGATATTTTTAAATAAAAATAATTATTATTATATTATTATTATTATTATTATTATTATTATTATTATTATTATTAATAGGAACTTAAACCTCTTATTCACATCAGAACAGTATTTTAAACACTTTTAGTTAAAGTCCTGCTGCAAAAATTAAGGGAACTTCTAGGAACAAAACGTCTTCTCCCTAAAAGTGTTTTGTGTTTTGTGTTTTGTCCATTGGTACAATTGAAGTTAATTGCCAATTCAAGATCATTATGGCTACTATCAAATCAGCTACACTGTAATGTGAGGGAGTGAATGAGGAGAAAAGTAATTTCTGTGTAACTGCAACTAGGCCACACCTTGTTCAACTTACTAAAGGGATTCTTCAGCTTATTTATTATGGTACAGTATAATTATTTATTATGGTCCCCTAACAAACAGACTGGGCGGGTGGTAGATGAATTTCAGTTTATGGCCATAGAATACATTTGTAATTCTGTTAAAAGCCACCAAAAGCATTGACTATGCAATGATGTTATCAGCAGTTAATTTGCTTGGCTTGGTATTTTACGTGGAGGCAATAAGGAGTAATTGGTGAAGATACAAGTGTGAAAAGGGAGTGAATTATGATGGGAAAAGAGCACTTCCATACACCCAGACGTGGGCACATCATGATCAGGTTGCTAACAGTCTGTTTGGTGTTCACCCATTGACCTTCAAATTTAATTTTCAATTGCCTGAAAATCTTCATTTTTCCTTTCTCCATAACAACTGTTACCAACTCTGGCTTTCTCCCTTATCATAAACACTTTAAAAATAACCCCCCTCCCATAATCCAATCTTAGCTATTTACAGGGTCCGTACAGTACACTGCATTGTTTGAAATCTTGATCAGATGCACTACCAAAATGCATTAATGGCTGAAAAGTATTTAGGTTCCTCACTTATATGTCATATTATTCTTCGTTTTTCTCCTGTCATTTTGTTCAAGACCAACTGGTCCATTTACAGTAAATACTGTATGTTATTGTTCCTTTCATGTACACTGTACAATGACTGTATACATTTCCAGTTACATCACATTTTCAGCAGTTGTTCACTCATTTGCCTGCAAGGGTAATGTATTGATTTATGGGGCTTTGCATCTCTCTATGAATTCCACTAAACTCCAAATGTGAGGCCTATGGAAGTTATTGTAACTTACCCTCCCCTTCCCACCACAAAGGATACATTAAAGTGCACCTAATACCAAAAATTTTTTTTCGCTAAAATAAATCTTTGCACCTGTTTGAAACGCATTGCGCCTTTTTAAGCAAATCTTGACTAGTTATTTTGACTTTTCTAGGGTGTTAAAGTTGCAAAATCTGCCCCACGACCGAGTCAGAAGGGGCTTGGGTCTATTCTCGATTTGACGTCACAAACTGATTTACATCGCATTAAGTCTTTGTAAATATGCATGCAAAGCAGTTTGTGACGTCAAATCGAGAATAGACCCAAGCCCCTTCTGACTCGGTCGTGGGTCCAGATTTTGCAACTTTAACACCCTAGAAAAGTCAAAATAACTAGTCAAGATTTGCTTAAAAAGGCGCAATGCGTTTCAAACAGGTGCAAAGATTTATTTTAGCGAAAAAAAATTTTGGGGGTTAGGTGCACTTTAAGCCCCAAAATTCCATAGACTAATGACCACTACATGTAGGTGAGCTCTTCTACCTCGATACAATTCTTTTTAAGTCCTTTCTTCTACAAAGGGGTTGGCCCTCGGATTGTAGCAAGCAAGGCAGTGTACAGTGCAAGTGTACAATTCTTTTCTTTGGTGCTGTTATTCTTTCAGTGTTATTTTTGACATTTTTCTCGGCTGAAGTTCAAGTTCCAGGTCTTATTGCGCACTATTTAGAGGATGATACAATAAAGTGACAGAGTACAAGGAACGCGATGCCAAATAAAAAAGAAAAACATACATAGAAGAAGAATAAGTTAGATAAACAGATTTGTTGCTACGTGCACAGCGACCAAAATAGCCAGAGCTTTTGTGTTGGTTGTCTGTTTAGATAAATATGGTGAGACCAAGATATAAGTGTAAGGTGGTAATACATGTACTTTGGATTATAAAGAGTACTTACACTGTAGCTACACATACATGTATAGTTTTATACCAGACTTCATGATTTAACTAACATTATTATAAGGCTAGTGTT
Organism: Pachyseris speciosa; assembly: GCA_016490735.1. Lineage (NCBI taxonomy): Eukaryota > Metazoa > Cnidaria > Anthozoa > Scleractinia > Pachyseridae > Pachyseris > Pachyseris speciosa. The sequence continues at coordinate 121,267 of JAEMWC010000212.1, read as the reverse complement.
TGTAGCCGATATAACGCGCGCTCTGATTGGCTAAGCGCAGCTAAGCGCTAGGGCATTATTCTTCCGTAATGCCCACGGCCCGATTACAGATTATCCAAAATAGGAAAGAAAAAATATAAAGGGTTATCCAAAGGCCATATTTGTTTCGTTTACATTGAAAATTGTTGTAACTAAACCAAAAATTGAAATCACGACCAGGAAAACTGAGTGAAAAGTTTGATCTGGGTTTGAAACGATGAATGGATAGATAACCGCGCATTACTGGATATGAAGTGACGACTTCTCCTAGAACTGAGGATTTTTTTCTTTAGAACCGTTTTGTTAGCCATACATACATACATACATACATACATACATACATACATACATACATACATACATACATACATACATACATACATACATACATACATACATACATACATACATACATACATACATACATACATACATACATACATACATACATGAACTTTATTTAACCTCGAATTGCAGAGTAGCCTGAAAGGCTAATATCTTGGAGAACAAAAGAAGAGAAAATCTATTTACATGCATAAAATTCTATATACATACATAAAATAAATGTATTTCATACATAAAAATCTTTTTACATGCATAAAAAAAGTGTTAAGTATACCGTTCAGTCTAAAAGGAGATTGCTTCCAGAAGTCTTCTAAAACCAGATAAAGTAGACTCAGATCTTACATTATTAGGTAGGGAGTTCCAGTTCTTAGATGCAAAGTAACGAAAAGAGTTAAGGCCATAAGTAGTAGTAACGGGTTTACATAGTGATAAAATATTCGTTCTTCTAAAAGAGTATTCAGACTCACGCAAGGTAAACATGTCTTTAAGATATTTAGGAAAACTGTCATAATTCAAGCATTTGTAGATAGTAATTAACATATTTTGTATCCTTCATATAATAGACATAGGTAAACAATTTAATAACCTTGAACGTTCGGTCGTTACGGGAAAATCTCAAACCTCGGCCTAGCTGTATTGTATTACGGCAAGGCCTCAGTTTGAGATTTCCCCGTAACAACCACACTTCCGGTTATTAAGTAGTTGTAAAATTCTAAAGATGTAAATGAATTATAGCCATGCATAGTAGTGCTATACTGAATCTGTATGGTCCGTTGATTAATACACAGTTGTACACGACTGACCTGTTTCGATGATTGCAGGAGGCCCGTGTTGCTGAGCTTGAAAAAACATTAAAGGAAAAACAGGCTAGAGTTAAAGAGTTGCAGCGAAGCCTTGACGAGAAGAAATAGACTGAATGCAATAAAAAAAAACTATCACTTGAGAGAGGAAGAAGCAAAAGAAAACTTAACTCGACAAAGAACACAGCTGGGTGACATTTCAAGAGCAGTTTTATAATAGTCTCTTTGTTCGTGAATGGTAACGTAATTATCACTGTAAAAGCCTTGGTAAGATTTATCTTTGTAAACGTTGTAATTCGGTCTTCACTTTGTGCCCTTCATCCTGGCTTGAGCTTCGTTTGTTGCTCTCTTTTCCTTCCGCCCGTTGAAGAGACGCTGTTAACTGTAAAGCTTTTTTTTAAAACGAATGTTCTGTACTTTTGTGGAAATAAAATTGTAATTTCTCAATGTTAACGTTGCTCTGTGTTACCGTTGAACTTCGTTTTGTCTTTTGACTATTACCTTTTTGCCTGCTGCAAATCCTTATGTAAAGTAATCAGCTACAGTGTAGGAGCTTAAAGTTTTAATAAGTAAGAGCTTTGAAAACGTTTTGTCTTGTTCACATTTTTGCTGCTTTTCATTCCAAATACTACACGTATTATACTGGCCCCAATTGTTCAAAACTTCATCCAGCCAATAAGCCACTATCCAGTGGATAAAATCAACTGCAGCTAATACTCCCTCTTAACCTCAACAGCTACTTCACTGCTTCAACCCCACCCACACATGTTGAGCATAATAGTCCTACATGTATCAATGCTATGCCGGCGATTGTCACTATCGCCCCGTGGGTAGGGCTTTTGAGTGACCTTGTTCTCCTCAGTGTAGGCTCTCCTCGAACGTTCCGTTATATTTGACCGGAGAGAGAATGTTGTTTTTGAAAATTTCAAATCCCCGCTAAATTTCGGCTTGACATAGACCCTTTTCATAATGGCGCCCGACAAATTATTCTTTTATACTTATGATAATGAGCCCTACTAGCCTCGTCAGCATGTGCAAAATTCAATAGAATTTTTACATTAAAGTGAGGTTAGTAGGGCTAATTAACACATATACAAAAGAATAATTAAAATCGTCCGCCATTATGAAAAAGGTCTATTGATAGGTACATAAACGCCTATTGTAAGGAGGAGTGGTGGGAAGCAAGTAAAACCTTGTATTGAACTGCCCTATTAAGGCCACCCTCCCAAACGAATTGGTCGAGACTGCAGCGTTTCCTAAGGAGAACGCCCTCTTCTTCAGTGATCGAACACATGATAGCACTCTCTTCAACAAGTTCATATCCGGATACAGAATTTTTTTTTTTTTTTTTTTTTTTCATCTTTTATTATTATTTACAGATATTTACGATGTTTAAATTTTAGGCTTCTATTTTGGCGTCATTCTTCAGGGTATCTGTGGTAGAAATACGAGCACATCGCCTGTTTCTTTCTGCGCAAAGGCATAAAAGTATTACTTGCAAAGGTAATGAGCTTCATACTTGTAGGAAGAACATTTTCCGTAAAGACGAGATGAAATATTCAAGTGCTCGGTATCAAACAATATCGAAACAACCGATAGTACTCGCGAGTATCGATATATTTTCACGTTCTAGTAAACCATTGATGATGTCGAATATTTGCTACCCATATCGCTATGTATTAGATAGTTACTGAGGCCGGCAGCAATATATCACATATTACTGCCGGCCGAATTAACTATTCAATACCCAGTGCCATTGTTCTCTCTCTGCACTAAATCACTGATTGCAGTCGCCCCTCCCACTTTGTTCCTGAACACACAAAAGAATATAATTAGCACTCGTTGATTAGCTCAACTGAGAATTGGTGACTGAGACGCCTTGCATCTCAATAGAAGTGGGTAGCGTTTGATTGCATTTCGTGTATGTGTTGTTGTTTTTCAACATTTTTCAACAAGCAGGTCTCTGAACTACTGCAAAACAACTTGCAGTGTGATAAATGCGGTCCGTTTCGCGCTAATCATAGTTTTTACCATAGATGCTTTTGTTTTAATAGTTGATTTATGTTTTGTGCTGTTTGTTTTTGAGCATGTGATGTTTTCCAACTAGCGGGTTTGCTGAACAATTGCTACTACTGCTACTAATGATAATTTGAATAGATCTCTTTGTTCTTCTTTGTTTTCCATCCGGAAACAATAGAAAATGAGATATACCGTGGTATTTGCTTGTGCAGAGTAACTTTTTCCTTCATTTGTGACCAGACATGAAAGAAGTGTACGACAATGGCTTCACATCAGACGAGGATGAAGAGGCGATTTTTAGAACACAACAAAACCAAACTCGAAATACTGGCGACGTTTCACCTAAAGCTGGTAGTTTGGAGAACGAGGGTAAGTTTTATTAGCCCGTTTAATTTTCTTGCTTTTAATACATGATTGAATTTAGTCGCGTTGTGGCATTTTTATTAGTGAGTAATGTATGGTGTTTAATTTTGCTTCAGATGAGCGCTTTGTGGGAAGCCTATTACGACAACCGAGTTGGAAGAATTTGGAAGAAGTTGGGCCGCTGATAACAGTCGGAGGATATGGCGCTGGGTCGTTAGAGTATTTAAAGATTGGCGTTTTTTTGGCGTAAAACAAGGTCGTTTTAAATAAGCCATATATACTAAGCGTCATAAAACAAACAGGCTGCAATATTAAAAATGTTGCAGAGTACAGGCTGCAGTATTTTTAATATTGCAGGCTGTTTGTTTAGCACGTTTAGTATATATTACCCCTGAGAATTTCCCTGCTGACAGAAAGGACCCCCCCCCCCCCCCCGTTTTCCTGACACAGTTGTTTTAGCATCTTTTAAGACTGCAATCAGTGATTTAGTGCAGAGAGAGAACAATGGCACTGGGTATTGAATAGTAAATATACCCTAATAGCTCCACGTTAGTGGATGATCCAGTAAGTGGATCGTGAGCTTCATGCGTGTAGGAAGAGCATTTGCCTTAAAGACGAGATGAAATATTCGAGGTGGTAACGTGACTGATAGGACTCGTGGGTATCGCTATATTTTCACGTTCTAGTAAACCAGTGATGATATCCATATCTACACCCTAATAGCCCCACGACAGCATTTAGTATCATTAGGATTGGTTTTGGAGTCGGGATTCGGAATCAACCTTATCGGTATATACTATAAGTGGAGGTGGTCATTTAGAGACTTTGCCAATATTATTAATCTCTGACCATGGTGTTCGGCTTCGTGTTCGCACCGAAGTGTCCCGAGCACATTTTTGTTTGGTGGCAGGCTTCACAGAGGAATAAGTTTGGCGATGAAGAGGAAGGGGAGGCGCAGGTCTTACATGGGGTAAATCACAATTGTATACAAGTGCAACACAATTTTTCTTGCTACGACCGCTACCCTGGGGGCATTGAACGACGAGAAAAGCAACCCACCCCTCCCCGTCCCTCTACTTTGACTCTTCTCGCTTTGATTGTTTGTTCGTGAAAGGGTCTCCGTAAAGCTCCCTTAAAACTCATCCCACGGAAACTCGAACACCAGAATAATGCGTTGTCATCAATAACTTTATTGCTGTTTTTGCGTCTACGTTTCTAAACGTTTCCTCTAACTTTTTAATGTTAATGCCAGTAACAGGTATTCAACTTGTGCCAACACTGCGGGCGTTGCGGTTTTTCTTCCCTGTGGTTTATCTTCCTTTCCTCTCGAGCTAAAAGGTTAAACAAACCAACCAGTTAAGATATTAATGTCACTAAAACGTTGATCAGCATTTTCTTACAGTTTGAGAGCGAGATATTAGCACCGTTATGCTCTGCTGACTCAATACAAATCCTTCTAAATTTTACTTAGTTCATAACGTCATGAACCAAGTCAAATTTAGAAGGATTTGTGTGGAGTCAGCAGAGCATAACGGTGCAAACTGATCTCAGAGCCAGTTTGCCTATAAATGCTAATTTTTGACAAGTTAGCATTTTTCATCTTGCTCTTTCTGAAAATCTGAACCAATGCCAGCATTATTCAAAAAGTTCTAATATTTGTGACGTCACACTTTAGCACTCTATAACAAGAAACTATAGCGAGGCCAGTGAAAACTAGTAACTATAAACAAATAGAAATATAGTGGAATTTCTACCGCTATATGAGCAGACTCCTCTTCGTTCAATATCGTCCTCCAGATTGGCTTAAAGGAATGGAAATGAAAAACCTATCCATCAAGTGTTGCCAAGGGAAAAAACAAACTTGACTTGAAAGACATTGGCTTTGGGATTCGAACGGGACCACATTATTTTTGATGGATTGAAGACGCGTTCCTTCATCATCGTCAACTTTCGGTTCGTGTTCTTAACCCTCTAAGGTTTTTTTTGTTTTGGATGATTCCAAAAGTCCTTATTGTCGAGTCATTTGGCAACGTTGAAATCGACAGAAAGTGATTATAGTTATATACTGTTTTTAAGAACGTAGAGAGCCCTTGCTATTCATACTTGGTGGTAGATGGACAGGTGACTTCCCAGTGAGCTGTGGTATCAAATGTGCTGTTTTTCTAGCCCTAGAAACAAGGCAAAATGACTGTTTTTGGTACGCTGTGGGTGAAGAATTTAAGCTGAGAGCGGTTTTTGGGCAGCAACATTAATGGCGCAATAGCTTTATGTCACTGACCAAATTGGAGTACAATTTCATGTCTATTGCGTTTCCTTGGTGCATATGAAAATTTCATGGTTTTCACCTACATTTCCTCGCTTTCAACAACGTCATGAGCACGAGGTTTACCGTCGAAATTGCAAAGGAACGTTTCAATGACTTCATTTAAACGATTGTAATCTGGAAACGGCTTTATTTCAGGATGTGACTGGCGCTGTTGGTGCTGTAATACAGTTAATTATCTCCATATACCAAGCATAAGTTGCGTAAAAGGGTTAGGGTAAGGAATACAACCGACTTCGAGAATTATTAGCTGGACTGCAATGTATGGCTGTGTACAGTTGTGGAGGGATTACCTTATTTCAAGAAAACTGCAAGCACGTCAGCTACTCCAACATTTGCTGTTTAAAGGAAAAAAATGTCTCATTAAAGGGTTGTTTACTTCGTTGCAATCTTGCAGCCGCATACGGCCTTTAGTTTGTTACCATTTAGTACAACTGTACAAATGTTTGCATTTTTCAGCCCATTGCCTCCGTTGTCTCTAGTTTCACTAAGTTTCCCTGTCCCTTAATAAAGATGAGTTTTTCTCTAATCGAATTATAGAGACATTCAGGTCGAGTGGTCAAGCGCTGAACTTAAACTACGTAGGTTCCGGGTTCAACCTCTGTCCTAACCGCAAGGTGGAATTGTTTCACGGTAGTTTTGAGTTCAACCCCTCGATCACACTTGTAATATAGCCTAGTGGCTAGCCTCCTACGAGGTCTGAATTTGAGTGTAATTTTAAGGAGTTTGAAGAAGGGATTGAAATGGGGAAAAATATGACGCACCACCAGACAGTGACACCCCACAAGGGTACTGTAGGTTGCTGGGGAACTGTTTGGTGCCCGTCTACCATTTTCTAACTACAAATCCCAATTTTAAACCTTCATTAAATCTTCAATATTTCCTAATTCCCTCAATTTAACTAATCCTTTGAGAAAAATTATCTCTTCCCAAATATACCCAAAAATCACCTAAAACATAGTTTCACGGGATGAGCCACAGGTGGAATGTGTTGACATGTAAAAACTACAGAAATGCAAACAAATGTATGGCGGTTACGAATAAGACACTGGATAATATAATACTGAACGCATCTTGGTCTGGAAATCTCAATAAAGTGAAATCATCCAATTTTGCCTCCCCGGGCCGTTTAAAACGCTCTTTTACTGAATTGCCCTCGACCGTTGGGTTTATATGACAGAAGAAAGCCCCAAGGCATGCAAGTAACCGCCGAAAAGCCCCGACCTCTTCCACTTCAAACTAGAATTAACGCCAGATTATTGAAAATTTCACCGAACTGACGATGGTTCCTGATCGATGAGAAGATGTCTCAACTCCTCACCCGAATTTAAGCTTCAACCTTTCAATAATTCCCTAGAAATTCGCTGCTAAAGCCGTAAATTCGGCTTTCTGGATAGGATCCGGACAAATCTCGAAATCAAAGGAATTCGAAGCATGCGTGCTGTTTCAAATTGGCCAATCAGAGTTTGGTTGTGGTTTTGAGTCGTTACTGGCCAAAACCACGACCAAACTCTGATTGGCCAATTTGAAACGGCTCCCATGCCTCGAATTTCTTTGATTTCGAGATTTCTCCGGATCCTATCCAGAAAGCCAACGGCCGAGAGTGATTCAGTAAAAGAGCGTTTTAAACGGCCCGGGGAGGCAAAAAAAACACTACTCCTTAGTGTATTAACATTTGATTTCACTTTATTGAGATTTCCAGACCAAGATTGGTCCAAAAATTTTATTATTCAGTGTCTTATTCGTAACCGCCATACGTTTGTTTGTATTTCCGTAGTTTTCGCATGTCAACACATTCGTAGGGTGGTCCGCCTGTGCGACGACGATGATGATGATGATGATGACGACGACGACGATGACGACGACGTTGATGACGATGATGATGATGATGGACACGGTAATGGTGATGGTGATGGTGATGATCATGGAGACGGTAATGGTGGTGATGGTGATGATGATGGAGACGGTAATGGTCGTGATGACGATGGTGATGGAGACGATAGTGGTGGTGGTGATGGTTATGGTGATGATGATGGTGATGAGGATGGAGATGGTGATGACGATGACGATGACGATGACGATGACGATGACGATGGTGATGACGATGACAATGACGATGATAAGCAAATTTATCAAAATAGACTTTTTGGTCTTCATTGCACCAAGTAAGTGGCCGAATTTTGAGAAAACTAACCAAAGCAAATAACGACTTACCATAGGTGTTCCAGTTGGTATAGGTAGACTGCTTGTTGTACAGGACACTGTATTGGTGGGCAGAATATGTTTCCCAAGAGCACCAAGCGCTAGACGTTGAGCCCGCGAGCCAGCCCCAGTCAGAATTACAACCTGCGTAGTTACGGTTGATGAAAAAACTTCGGCAGACAAGTCCTTTGCAGTCGCCCTGAATACTGAAGAAATTTCTTGGTTCCGTCAATACATCTGTCCAAGGCGAAGAGGTCAGCTTGTCAGCTGAAAACCAGTTCAGGTTATTGGTTCCCGAAGCGTTAAACATCAGCTCTTTCGTACTAGTACCGCCTTCGTACAGCGTCACTCTCGCCTGGTGAAAAACAGAAAATAGAACCGAGGTTGAGCAAACAAGTATCGGGGACAATTTGTTTTACCCATCCTTCTCTTTTGCACTAAAATGTGCAAAAGCTTAAACGTGGAAGATCTGGGTTCGCGATTAGCATTCGGTGTACTTAAATTTCGAGCAAATTCTTCCTTTTCTCCCATGAGAGATGGTTTCTAGCTTATTTTTTACTGGTAATTCCGCTTTTCGTAAAGGGCCGGTTATTCCTGGCTGGGTGTATAGGCATGGACAAAATAACGAGAAGACTGGGGTAACACCGCCCCTCAACCATCACCCCTCAGGAGGAGGCGGTAAATTAAATGTAAGGTTTCACGGTCGTTTATCTGTGAATCACTGTACTGCAACTTTTTCTGCGGTTGCATATAGATTTGTATTCGCACCTACGAAATCCATCATTGCCATGAACAGCATAGTTCAAAGATTTCATCTGCAGTTAGTCTTCGAATATGCTTCAGTTCAGGGGAGAAATAACGAGAATCGCCGCATTTAATAGGGGGATTCATGCTTAGGTCATTGTTTACATTTTTGCTCATTTGCATACGGCTTTGCTTACAGAAGGAAACATGTTAGATGTGGTTTGACTCCAGGCAGCTAAAGAACTAGTGAAATTTAATATATTGTGACATTTTTAGCTCTTTAGGTATAGTATTCAAGGAGATATTGTCTTCCAAAAACTGCAAAATGTCTGGGTGGCAAAAGCACTAATGAGCTCATACATTCTTTGCAAAATTTTGAGTTTTTAAATCCGCGTTGCACAAAAAGTATTCAATACATGAGGCTCATATTCATTGGCAGAGTTATTCATACTATGACCTTTCAATATTCAGAACTGATTTATTTGTAGCTCCATCAGAAACTGAATTGTAAGCTAATAAGGCAAATATTGTAAACAAGGATTCCCCTATACTTAGTTCGTTGCCGGCGTTGAGATAACGGCCAAATTTGTGATTCCCTTGGTTACTATATACGAGTTATTTACGAAGCCAAATAGTTATTAACGTATACAAACAAATAAAATAAGTAATTTTGTTGCTACAACGAGGCTCGGTCGTAGCTCTCCGCACATACAAACATTTGGTAAATCAAACTCTCCCCGTATCCAGTGGGTAAAACCGCCAGAAAGTCTCGGCTGGTTAAAAAAGCCTTTATGGCTGATCCTAGTTCTGGTTTCAAAATAATGTTTCTCATACTGACGAGATTTAAACCTCTTAAAGCTCGTTTGCGTCCCGCCGCCATCATGGTTATTTTTGTTGAAACTGTGAAACTTACTCATTGTCTCTCAGCCAATCGGAATTTTGCGGCCGCCAGCGGCCATATAAATGAAAAAGGGGGTTCTTAGAGCAGGCGTTCCCTCTCTACTCTCCCCAATCCCCTCTCCCTTTTTCCCTCCCTCTCCCTCCCCTCCCCCTCCCTTTTCTACGCCTGTCACGCAGGCTAATTGTAGTGTGAAAGCGTGGGAATTGTTGTAATTAGGTAGTCATTGTGAAAAGGATATAATGTTAGAGTAATGTATTCGTAATGGTCTGCATACGTGTTGGAAATGCTGGCGGTCTAGCTCATTACATTTGGGTATTCTGAATTTAGCTGAAATTTTAATTAATTTTTAATTTAATGTAATTTAATTTATTCCATTTTCACTGCATTAGTTGAAACAATGGTATCACACATAGAGCATATATATATATATATATATATAAAGAAGAAAACTTGACTAAATTACATAAAAAAGAAAAATATATATAATTGCACAGGTAAACGTCCTACGCAAAACCCTTCAAAAATGTATTGGAAATGTATGGGAATATCCCTGAAATGTTGTGTATTGTCGTTCTTGTAGCTGAAAACGGCGAATTTTAGCGATTTGAAGGGTTTTGCGTAGGACGTTTACCTGTGCGTGTAATAGAGTGACAAGGGACGAAAGATCCGACTCACACGAGCCGATTTTCAACAGCAAATTCCCACATCGCAAAGCTTCCAAAGTGCGCATTGGGCAAGCTGAAAGCCAGAGGTTTCTTCTCGTACCAATAAATTTCAAGTCCGTCGAAAGCTTCAAGTCACGCCGTTAGCTCCTTTCCGATTGAAAGATGAAATTTCAAATTTCGAATTTATGAAAGGTCATTGTTTGTTATCATCCAATCAGAAAGGAGCAAACAATGTGATTGTTACAGCCGGCACTCTAAAGTCCGGCTACGGCTCCTTCTATCCTCGATTGGAGCTAGTCCCTGGACAGTTAGAACCGTCAACATTAACCGTCAGAGCAAGGCTACCGTCATTCCACTGCCTTCAGTGATATAACAATTACAGGACCCTGTCCACGTCGTTGCGATTTACTTTACTAACCTGAGATGGACCGAAATTCCCCCAGTTCGTCACGATTCGGTTCTTATAATGATCCTGGTGTTGTTTCGTGACGTCAAGAGCCGCTGTTACATACTCAGCGGAGGTGTCTCCCGAGCTGTACAATTCCCAGACCCTTTTATTGACACCGCTGACGATTTTGAATACCATGGTCCACCCTGTGACAGAAAAGGCATGAAGCTTATATTAGCCGAGCTCCGGCGGCCCCAGGGGCCGCGAAGCAGAGCACCATCGGTAAGAAAATATGGTAACCCATCTGTTCGAGAAAATTTGGTTTTGGTCACCGTACCTTCGCTTACCTTACCTACGCCTCAAGTATGCGCTGTGAAAATAACCATATTCCAGTTAACCACCTAGTTTACAGCATACATCTTTGATATTAGACATCCTTGGACATCCATGTTATGGTCAATTGACACCTGTCAAAACAAGGCATCCGCTGACCATAATCACGTGACCATATCGCGGGCTCAAGTTTGAAGGGCATCGAGATCAGCTATTTTTGACCGCTGACCAGATACAGGCTTTTGATTGTATCGCAGGCTCAAGGTAGGTGTGGGACACCCAAACCGCTCGCTTTCTGCTGCTCGAAATTTCACATTCAGTTGGTTCTTCTTTTTGAGCAAAACAACTTCATCTTATTCGAGGTTCTTTGGTAAAAGGCATAAAAATCAGGAACTAGTTTAAAGATACTCCGGAAGGTGAATTTCCAAGTGACAAAACGGAAGAGCAAAAGATGTTTCTCAGGAAAAGCTTAAAACTTGGACCTACTTGCATGGCGCTCGGATTGTGTGGTTAAAAAACAAAATGATTCAATGCTTCAAGGGCTTTCACTTTACCGCGGCAACTTGCAGCTTACCAAGAAAGGTCACTTAACAGTACACTGGCATTAATGGAAGGAACGAGTAGCTCAAACCTAGTGGAAGAACTTCTTTCTTTGGACAAACCGCTTGCTATTTTTGGAGATTCGTGTTTTTACTAAAGTGGATACGTAATTTCAAGAGCCTCTACATCACAGGTGAATTAAATAAATTGAAGGCTAACATTTGGTTTATTCGTTGTTATTTTTCTTGGATCAGGAATGAAACTTGTATTTTTCTTTCGACTGGACATAAATAACCATCATCTCTACTCGTCTTGGACGCAAAAAAGTAGTTGAATTTTTTGTTTGTTTTGCTGTTTTGCTCGCAAGCGATCGCGAACGAGTGTTTTTACTCCGCTTGACTGACTATTTTTTGACGTCTGTGCCTCAACAGCGTTAAGAAATATTTGCCCTTATCTTATTTGTAGTAGTAGTAATCTTAAATGAGGATGCCAACGTCACAAAGTGGTTTACAGAAGGGTCCTCAAAAGAATACTAAGTTTAGATTAAGAACTAGCTAAACATACAAAAATTATTAACACGTAATCGCAATGAGTCCTCGTAAAAAAGGATTAAAGCCCCGGTTAAACGATCAAACGTTTTCATCCAACATCGTGTTTGTCAAACATAACGTTGGGTGGCAATACTCTAACCAACTGAGCTATGAGGCCACTGACGTTGGGACCAGGTCAATTGCATCGCACCAGTATCGCGAAGTCACGGGTTCAAACCCGGTTGAAGTCCTGAATTTTTTTCAGGCTTCTTTTTGCAGTTGCATAAATTTCGTTCACGACTGCGAGGCTCATATATGATTTATTTCATGTATCATTCACACTCATTTCTTTTACGGGAACATATAAACCCACAATTGACCTGCTCCAAACGTCAGTGCCTTCACAGCTCAGTTGGTTAGAGCATTGCACCGGTATCGCGTGGTCACGGGTTCAAACCCCGTTGAAGTCCTGAATTTTTTTTTTTCAGGCTTCTTTTCGCAATTGCATAAATTGCGTTTACAACGGCAAGGATCATTCTTCATTTGATTTCGTTTCCGCAGTTCATATATGATTTATTTCATATATTATTCACATCTGTGATTTTACTTCCAAGGCCACTCACTTTTGAACAGAGCCCAATCGAAAATCATATGTCTTCACTCTACAGCATACACCCAAGAAAATCAAAAGTGTTGTGCTACTAAAAAACGCAAATTTATCGCTTGTTTGAACAAAAAATATAGGTCTGGAAACTATTTTCGTCCTGGTTAATTCACAGTAGCTCTCATTGAGCGAAATTAATTTGGATAGAGTTGAAATTTGTTTCACTAACGGCTTTCTTAACGATTTTCGCTTTCATGATATTGCTGCGTAAGTATGTTTTTTTTTTTGCATAAGGCACTTCATGTCTGCCAGAAATGTCCAGAGTCCAGAAGCAAACTTCGATTTCCTAAGAAATAAATCGATTTCACAGTAAGCTTCAAAATCGGACGTTTTTTAACATAACAGCAATTGTGTTGTTTGGAAACGCTATTTGCTGACTGTTTTCTCCTTGTTAATTCGCAGGTGCATTTAGAAAGCGAAACTTTGTGAAGGCAATTTGAAACGCTAGCGGCAATAGAGAGATTAATTTAAGCAACGACAACGGCAACCGCGGCAACGAAAACGTCTTTTATAAATGTAACTTCTCATTATTGTAACTCTTTCGCGATTTTTTCCAACGTTTTTAACTTTTAAAATGCTGGAGAACTATCCTGAAGCTAATTTAGTAAAAATGGCATTGAAGTAAGGGAAAAGGAAGAAGAGTCCACCGTCATACGTTTACGTTCTCCACAAACCCTAAAATTTGGTAATTTCACGTTATTTCGGCTTTCAAGATCGTTTTCTGACCAATGCTAGATACTTAACCATACTTTTTAGAAGTCATTTGTTCCTTCGTGTTTCCTTGAATGCTAGGCAAAATATTTACTGAGGATTGAAATACGATGATGGCCTGAACGGCTTTCTAAGTAACCGCCCCGAATATAGGCTATCTATAGGCTATCTGGAGCAGGGTTGGCGCAGTGGTGAGAGCGCTCGCCTTCCACCAATGTGTCCCGGGTTCGATTCCCGGACTCGGCTTAATAAGTGGGCTGAGTTTGTTGGTTCTCTACTCTGCTCCGAGAGGTTTTTCTCCGGGTACTCCGGTTTTCCCCTCTCGCCATAAACCAACATTTTGATTTGATTTGATTTAGAGTTAATTGGTAAATGAAGAGCTACTATGTAGAGATGTTGCCAATAAACCCATTATTATTATTATTATTATTATTATTATTATTATTATTATTATTATTATTATTATTATTATTATTGGAGAAGGGGAGTTGTCGCGGGATCGAAGATCACCTCTTGGATCTCTCGAAGTCTTTTCTTTCCTGGAGCTTTTTGCATTAACTTCGACTGAAATGGGAAGTATACATTTAGTCTTATTCCCGAGTCGCCTTTAGCTTAGTGGCTATATCATAAAAACTAGTCATTTAGTTAGTCTTCAGGGTAGGTAAAAATTTATCGATGTTTACTTTTCCTTGTAAGGCAAGCAATTGTTAATCAGTCAGTCAATCACTCAATCAATCAGTCAGTCAATTATGCGAAAAAAGCAAGCCGGTCATAATATCTCGATATCGGCAACAAATCAGATCTGAAATATAATCCTGCTAATGTTTTTGCTCAGTGTCTTCGAAGTTATTGAACAACATTATAATGTCATTTATCTGATGTTTCTTTCGATAAAAATGGCGTTCTTATCGAACTTAATAGCGTTTTGAGCTGCTCTGGAGCATTGTTTTGTATTAAAAACTATCCACTAACCTCCTGCAGCCATGTCGCAATAGACTGGAAAGCCGCTTTGACTTCCTGTGGAAAGAAAAGAGAACCGTTTTCGCTGCTAGGTTGCAATGCGTTTACATGTATTTGTTATTTTGCCTGTGACCAGTTTACAGATTATTTTGCTTTTCCCCTGCTTAGCCTCTAGATATAACTTTTAAATTCACCTCTGCATAAAAAGGTTTATTTGAATGTTTATTGGTTTAAAAACAGTGAAAATAATTACACAACACATAAACAAAAAGCACGCAGTGCAATAAAGAATAAAATAAAAGACCAATCACATTACAATAGCAAATGTCTTCGAAATATAAAGCTATTAATGACAGAGTTAATAATACAATACAATTTTTATAGCGCCCTATCCAAAAGCTCTAGGGCGCTTTACAATTAAAGTTAAAAAGTTAAAACTGGATTACAATTAGACAACTACTCATTAAAATAACTTTAAAAGATAAGTTTTCAGATTACGCTTAAAAGAAAAAAGGTCTTCGCTACATTTTATGCTGTCCGGAATATCATTCCATAATCCTGGTGCAGCAACAGAAAAAGTGCGATTGCCGTAGGATTTTAGCTAAGAGCGCGGAATGATAAGTGATATGTGATATGTCAATGATCATCACAGTTATGAACACTACTTAAAAGAGCTACGTCACGGTCTTTGGGTTTTGAAAAATTTAGCCTCACTTTTTCAAAAAGGTCATTTGTAATCCTTTTCAATCTTCTCCATCCTTCACCATTCTCGCCATATTTTTATATATTCGAATCTCTTTGGTACTTATCTTCCCTGACAAATTGTTAATTCACTGTGATAATGAATATATGAAAATCATGTATTAGAACTGCGAATTTATCAATGAATATGTGAATGATCATCGCAGTTATGAACACTACTTAAGTAGTAGTGAAAATAAAGCCTGAAAAAATTCAGGCTTGTAGGGAAGTCGTACTCACGACCTCTCCGATACCGGTGCAATGTAAAGAGGTCATGGGTTCGATTCCCGTACAACCCTGGATTTTTTCCAGGCTTTCTTTTCACTACTGCGTATAAGTAGTGTTCACAACTGCGATCATCATTCACATATTGTTTCTTTAATCCGCAGTTCAAATATAAATATATGATTTTGATATAATTATTCATTCTCGCAGTGTTACAGTGTGTGGATAGCGAACAAAAAATAAAATAAATAAGAAGTTACAACAGAGCCACTAAATGAAAAATGGAATTCTTTTTCAGCAGCATATACAACTGAAAGAAAACTGAGCTGCTAATTATACTGACATCAATGAAGGATTCTACCATGCGTATGCCAAGGTCTTAACTGTAGTGAGTTGCGCTAAAGCAACTAAAGAACTTTTATGCTTTTTAGACATATAAAAAAGAAGGTGCAGCGGTTCTTGCTTTGAATTCAATAAATAAAGAAATTAAGGTATTTGAGAAAACCTTCAATATTCGTGGTAGATTATCTTTTTTTACATATCCGGGTGTGAAATTAATTTCGTGTCGGTTCTTTGAGGAATCCAGCATCAAGCCAAGTTCTACCATGCGAGCGGTCCAGTGTATAATATGCTAGGTAGTAATACTTTGCAGTTTCTCAGCAGTATTTTTAAAGAGTTCCAGAAAGAGGATACCTTAGGACAGGTTCAGCAGAGATGGATAGGTTTTTCTATTTCGTTTTCACAGATGGTACATCTAGAACAATCGTTTAGCCTAATTTCAGTCAAAAAATCTTTATGCGGAATTCTTCTGTGGTAGACCTCTTGCCATTTCAAGTGTCCATCGGTTTCTATTGCTGCCAAATGCTACCAAATCCCTCAGCTATTTATCTTTAGTTTGGGTTGGGAATGCATTTGTTGGATACAAGTTTCCCGTACACTAGTCGACTCTCAGAGAAGCTTTTATGTATCGGACTGTTTATAAGCTTGGTTTGGCAGGTGTTACATTGAGGCTTTAGAACAGACAAACGTCGGTAGTATTAATTTTTAATAATGGCAAGTTCTAAGCTTGCTTTTAGTATTGAGAATTAAGCTATGATTAAGTTGTAAGGTTTCTTTTTACAGGTGACTCTTCCTGGATTTCATGTTACTATGCACTCACTCTGCTTGTACGCTCCTCATCATAGACACACCATACTCTGACAATCAACAGACGATCTGTTGACATTTTAAACTCTTTTTCATCTCAACAATAATCAAGTTTTTTTCTTGTGCGTATATTGAAGCTAAATTTCATCACCATCATCATCATCATCATATAATTATGAGCCTGAGTTAATGAAATAGTTTCAACCTTTCGCGAGTCGAAGTACGCAGTGAAGGAATAACAATTCCGGATAGGATCCGACGGATTTCTGAATTTCTTTTAAGATACCCCAAATATTTGCGACTTTTCGATGTCAACGGAGCCAATGTCCCATCGCGGTAAGATGCTTGGAATCAGCTAAAGACAACCTCGTCACAGTTGAATTTGTCAAACTGACATGTGTTGATGTACAAAGACTACTCCTCTGTAGAATTCCTTTGTGAAACTCTCGAAAGTAGTTGCAATGCTATCTTTGAGAGACAGGTTTGTGTTTGCATGAGAAAATCAGGCATCAAGGCTCTAGAACGCGCATAAAATAAAAGGAAACAAACTAAGCTGACCCGAAACGTTGTCATGCCTTAGATAAACGCTAACTTTAATTATCTGGGCCAAATAAACACCTTTTACCTCGAAGACGAATCCAATAGACTCCATCACTTTGCTGTTGTCCGGCTTGATTCAGAATATCCTCACAGGAATATCCTGGGTTATTCTCGTTCCATATGCATAATTTTCTTCAAACGCTAAGGTTTTCCACTCGGTACCTAAGCAAACGGATACTTTTCCATTGGCGAACTTCAGTGCTCCAGCATGTTCCGCGCGATCGCAGGCACAAGATGCGTCACCGAGCTTGAAAATGGTCGGCACAGGTTGATTGCAGTCAAGGGTCTCATCCACACAGCTTTGGCCACCTACACATGCGGCCAATAAGGCAAGACTTAACGCTCTCACAAAACCATTCATTTCGATGTGACTGTATTCGAGCACGGAGATGTAAATGATTTCATTGTGATGAATTCTGCGTTTAAGATATCTCGTCAGCTGTAGGTATTCAGCTGAATTGCGGAATGTGAGCTATGACACCCCCAATACTCCGTAAAAAACGTAATTATTGTAGAAAGACTACAAACTGACTGCGTTTTTCGAAGGGGTAATTTTTGTCTACATGAAATTTATGTTCCATTCGATGGATAAGTTGTTATCTAATACAGTATCATTTGTAATTGCAATTTTCTCATAATTACCACTGATTAACAATTACTTGCCGAAAGCAAGGTAAATATCAATAAATATTTACCCACAAGACGAGCTAAATGTTAAAGATTTTGGCGACCAGAATTGTTGTTACTTATCAACTTATATTCAGGTTATCACAGAAAAAAATGTTCCGTTCCATTGATTTTTTTTCTAATACAGTTTTATATTAATTGCTGTTTGCTCTTTTCGCATAATGATGACTGATAAACCATCACTTGCTAAAGGCAAGCTAAATATCGGTAAGTATTAACCACAAGACGAGCTAAATGTTAATGATATAGGCGGCCAGAATTATTTTTACTTATCAACTTATATTCTGGTTATTACTGAAAAAATGTGCCATTCCACGGATTATTTCTAATACAATTTTATATTAATTGCCGTTTGCTCTTTTCGCATAAAAATAACTGATTAACAATCACTTGCTTAAAGGTAAGCTAAATATCGATAAATATGAAATGAAATGAAGATGTTTCGACACATTCTCGCGTTAAAAATGAATTACCAACACGACGAGCTAAATGTTAATGATCCAGTCACTTAGCTAGAGGCGATCCGAATTGGTTTTACTTTTATTATGGTTATATCAAGAAAATCAAATAGCAGGCTGAAAAGTAAAAGATTTTTGTAGTATTTGCTTCACGTTACGGGAGGTCTGTTCAAGTATTTTTTGTTAATTATTTCGGAAGCAGTATGGCGGAGGGTGCTAGAAGAAAAATGCTAACAAGCAGTACAAATGCTAAGCAACGTTTTCGCATCCATATATCATGATACGAATGTAAAAAGGGAGGATCAGAGTCAGCATAGTTTTTCATTCTTTCAGCCTTTTTCATGAATTTCTGATGAAAAATTCACTGATGTGTGTCATACATGAAATCCTAGTGCAAAATTGAATTCGGTCACCTTAAATAGAAATTGTTTGCTATTATGAGATAGTTTTGGAGTGCAAAAGTGGCTTGCGACAAGCACACTGTAGTTTGTTAGCCGTCCCCTCAAATAATTAAGAGACCCAACAGCGCAAATTTGTTCTCAATAACAGAAATCCGAGTCATTTCGTCTATGCGATCATTTCGGTCTGCGGTTGCACGTGTAACTAATGCACATTCAGCAATAGTAAACAACATGGCGGACGGCCGACCAAGGCTGTAAGGGCCACGAGAACGAAAACCAAACGCCACAGATTGAAATTCTGACAGCTAATGAATAATCATGTAATTAACACCCGATACAAAAAAGAGTTTCTAGATATCAGACCTCTTGTAAAATTAAATACGTGATTCTTCCGTGCTTCTGAGTCGCTTCGCTTGAAACAGCATTCCTACAGTTTCAGCAACTCTTTACACTAGCGGGCGTATACCAAAAGGCTTGGTTTTTAAGGCAAAATAATGGCCAGCGAGTATGGAGAACTCAGTGGTCTTCGACCACTCTCACATCGAATCGCTGCGTAGTTTTCACTTTTTCGTTGTAATTTTGTCCTAACTTAAACTTTACTCATTCCCTAGTAAATGCTACTTCAACGTACAGAAGATTCTTAAACGAGTAAATTCATTGCAAAATTTGTATGGAAGGTGAGTCAGTTTAGTGGTATTTGAATAAAATGGAGACTTGTCTGGTGGTCAGTAACGACAGTTTTTCAGTGGGATATTTTCCGAAGCTTTTCTAATGTTTTCAGTCCATAAAATCACAAAGAAAACTCCGTTAAAGGTTTAAATTTCATATGCGAGGTACGAAAAATAAGCAGCATTGCACCCATTGACTTAATCTAAAGTTCTCTGTTTTAATTTCTTTAATTCTTTAGTACAACAGTAGGGAGGCGAAAAACATAAATAACTTACCACCTGATTTAAAAATCGTTGACTCAGTTTTTGGCAATGAGAAAAATACCCCTTTCTGTATTATAAAGGGGAAACGGGTAGACATGCAACTGCACTGCCTTTGCCTTTTAAAAAAGAGATTACCCAACCCAATTTATTTCTCTTTTTATCTTACCACATGCTGGACAACAGTATCCCCTAGTTTTCTAAGACATTCGCAAACTTGTCCCCATTTTAACACCCCCTACAAACGTGGACATTAACACACACATTTTAGTCAACATTTTATTGATTTTGTTACATTTGATCAGATTCTCTACACGTTTCATTTAAACTCTAAGGCCGTTAACAGAAACCAACTGAGGACAACGTGTCAACTTTTCACCTATTTCTTTCTTGAGTATCTTTCAGCCTCCTCTAACTCAGCACTGCAATGCAAAGTAAATAAATTCCATGTGATGAGAAAATGAAAGAGCGTTATTTTACTTGATCTGTGGTTTCAAAACTAGGCAGCAAGAAAGAGTACCTGCAATTAATTAGACAACCACGGTGCAAATGGACAGCAAGGAGTCATGTGACGTAAGAAACTCAACATAGATATGACACCGAGTCCAACAATCGAAACTGGGCCAAATTGGAAGGAAGCAAGCTTCTCACCACTGGTCCACTGCGCCCCAGATCTCCAGAGTAGCTGTTCGTTAATTATATTTGCGGATCGAGTAGGTATGATGTTTTAATCAATTTGAAAATATTGGCTTTAGTTGTCGAAAAAGGAAGTAATCTGGCAGCTATAATCTTAAGAACAACTCCCACGACAAAGGCAGCAAAACAAAATGCCCGAGTTTGAAACCTGCCACGCTGTATCGATGGATCGACGACGCTCTCCTTCATCGGGTTGCTGCCCTCTTGTTTTCCATTTCTAGTGTGTTAAACCTCCACCTCTCCCCCCTTCTCCCCTCATTGTGTAAAGCAAACAAACAGTAAGAGGATAGTTCACTGGACTTCAGTGTATGCCTGTGTACAGTTATCCACACTTGTCCCATTACAGAAAACCCTGGGGTGACTTTTGAATTACACTACCAACCACTTATACGCTATAGTTTTCAAGTTCCCATCGCCTGTGAGGTTGTCGAATTATGTTCACCAAAAGGAGTTGTAAACTGAGCTTCCGTTTGAATGCGCCTAGAGAGTAAGAAATGGGGCTTATGATCTCCACAGAGGGTTGTCGCTTTCTTATCAAGGAAGTATCAACGTCACAAGCTTTGCAATTATATTGAAATCGGGATCAAAAGTATGATAATTCAAATAATCACATGGCATAACTAATATATAGCTTTACGAAGGCCTTCCCAATTTCTTTAGATAGAGGTTGCTTTTTCTTTTTAGTGTGTTTACTTGTTCGCGTTCTTTTCACTATATACCTTCAGGAATATCCCGGGTCATTCTCCGCGTCATTTGCATAACTTTTTTCAAATGGTAAGATTTTCCACTCCGTCCCTAAGCAAACGGATACTTTTCCATTGGCGTATTTCAGTGCTCCAGCATGTTCAGCGCGATCGCAGGCACAAGATGCGTCACCGAACTTGAAAATGGTCTGCGCAGGTTGATTGCATTGATCGGTTTCTTCCTCGCAGTCTTGGCTGTATACACATGCGACCAAGAGGGCAAGATTTAACACTCTCACAAAACCATTCATTTCGATGTGACTGTATTTGAGCACAGAGCCGTAAATGAATTCGTTCAGGTAAATTCTGTCTTTAAGATATTTCATCAGCTGTATGTATTCAGCTGAATTGCCAAACGTGAACAATGAAACCCCCAAATCCTCTGACTCCGTATATGATTTATCACTTTGAATTTAATTATTGCGGAACCTACCAACTGACTGCCTGGTTCGAAGGACTAATGTCTACATGACATTTACGTTCCATGGATAAGTTCTTATCTAATAACATTAATAATAGTCTTTATTTCATCACGATGAAAAATACTTTCAGCAGTTTGATATCAATTGTGGTTGCAATGTTTTCATAATTATCACTGATTAACAAAGACTTTCCGAAAGCAAGCTAAATATCAATAAGTATTTACCCACAAAACGAGCGAAATATTGATGATATAGCCACTAAGGTAGGGGCGACCATAATAATTTTAATTATGAACTTATATTATGGTTATCAGAGAAACAATGTTCCATTCGATGGATAATTTCTTATACAACAATTGTGGTTGCTGTTTATACACTCGTAATAATCACTCATTTTGACCACATACACATGCGGTTAGGAAGGCAAGCCTTAACGCTAAAACAACAATTCATTTCGATGTGGCTGTCTTTAAACACGGAGCCGTAAATGGTTTCATTGAGGTGAATTCTGGGTTTAAGATACCTCATCAGCGGTGTGTATTCAGCTGAATTGCGGAACGTAAACCATGAAAGAAAGAGTCTGGACAAATTTTCTATTTTTTTATGAACCCTATATCACTTTAAGAAGCTTTATTTAAGGTCACTAACGAAGACCAAACAAGGCCTGCTAAGCAAGATCAGACGTTGATCCCACGAGCCAGCCAGGGTCCTTCTCACAGCCTCTGCATTCCCTGTTGACATTAAACTTGGGCAAACATTACCCTTGCAGTCTTCCTGAAGAGAAAAGTAGCTTTTTCATCATTGTTTGGTATCCATAGATCTTCCCATCACGAAGAGGGCATCTTCTCATATGAAAACCAGTTGATCCGGGTAAATCTTTCCACCTGTTTGAAACGCATTGCACCTCTTTTGCCAAATCTTGATTAGTTATTTTGACTTTTCTAGGGTTTTAAAGTTGCAAAATCTGGCCATCGTCTGTCCCACGACCGAGTCAGAAGGGGCTTGGGTCTATTCTCAATTTGACTTCACAAACTGATTTACATCTCATTAAGTCTTTGTAAACATGCATGCAAAGCAGTTTGTGACGTCAAATCGAGAATAGACTCAAGCCCCTTCTGACTCTGTCGTGGGACAGACGATGGCCAGATTTTACAACTTTAACGTCCTAGAAAAGGCAAAATAACTAGTCAAGATTTGGTAAAAAAAATAAATAAATAACAAGGCGCAATGCGTTTCAAACAGGCGCAGAGATTTATTTTCGCGAAAAAAAATTGGGGTTTAGGCGCACTTTGAACGTTAACCTTTTCTTCCTGTTGCCGCTTTTGTACGAATGTCACCGTCGCCTTAATTTAAGAACCTAGATCAGCAGATAAGTATCCAGGTTACCTCGTATCTAGATCTGAGGACAGGTACATTAGCATCAACAATTTTAAACCTTCTGTATACTTGCTTGTAAACCACGAGCAAATTCATCCTTATCTTCCCACAATCACTGGTTTCTGACTATGCTATTTTGGCGAGGTTTTAGTGGTTCTTGTGGCTTTGCATGGTCCACGCTTTTCAGGGGGAGGGGACATAAGAGACAGAGCGCAGCACCATAGTTAATACAGGGAAATGCTTATGAAGCCTGGCAAACATCAAAGGAACAAAACAAAGACCATGACCTTGCACATATTTTGTTTTGCACTCATGTACTATGTATGAATTACATAATCGTATCGCCATGTTTCTGCTGGTTAGTTTCATGAACACGGGTAACAATCTATTGTTATTTGTGCACGGTCAATCCCCAATATAGCAAACAAAAACGCATCACAAAGAACTTTGCATAACCATTTCCCTGTATAAACTGTGGTAGTACGTAAGAAATTAAGACAGCCGGCTCTTTAACCACCAACAACTGGGAGAATTTATTCGCTGTTGAAGAGAAGTGCCAGATATTGTTATGGCTTAAGAGGAGCTTTTGAGCCAATGAGTTTTAATCATTGCGTAAGCAACAGGTGAGTCAAGAAGCATGGCCGTGGTGTCAGCTGGGTGGTTGGTTGTTGGTGATTGTTTTAAACGAGCTCGCTCACGATATTGTGGGTCATTATTGGTTAGCAATCAAATCCTTATTAGTTCATGTTCAGTTTCCCCTAACGTTTAGACAACATTCAAGATTCAGGAAGTGTGAATGTAGGCCAAGAAATGATTATTTAGTGATTTTTTATGATGGTTAGAAGGCCAACAAGACCGCCATTCTGTTTTATCTTAAGGTAGTTCCTCTGAAATAAAACTGAATAGATTTTTTTCTTCAAAATTTGTCTATTTATCATGCAAATACGCCATAAACTACAGTCCATACATTTTTAGTTTGATATAGACAGAAAGCTGAATCCTCGATCAAATTGCTTGCCATGATCAAATAGCTTGTAACGGTGACGAAACTGCAAAAAAGAAAAGACCGCAGTGTAACTGCTATTTTCCTTATTTATTCAATTTTCAATAAAAGAAATCAGTTCAGTCTTTTCTCACGCAAAGCTTATGATTACTTACTAGTGCCCATGCTCGGTGTAGTCCAGCGGCTTAGCTTGAAATTTTAGGCGAATTGTGCACTTTTTGATACAAGCATGAAATTTGGCAATTGATAGTAGTCACCAATACAAACGTTTTCAGATATAGTGCCAAGATAGCATTACACCGGTTTCCATGGAAACCAAAATCTATGAAAATTCATGGCATTTTACTACCGTCGAATTCCGAAAGTAACGGGCCTCCCGAAAGTAACGTTACTTCTTTGCCCTACTATTAAATCCCGAAAGCAACGCACCCCCCCCCCCCCCCCCCCTCTCCAAAGTAGCGGCTACCCGAAAGTAGTAGCGGCCCCTTTTGCCTACAAAATCTGAAAGTTACGGGGGCCGTTGCTTTCGGAATTCTACGGTATATTAGGAATTGATCAGTATTATAATCCTACAAAGTTTGGTGCCTGTATCAAAAATCGTACAAATCGCGAGCTAAACCGCCGGGCTATTAGTGAGCTAGCTATAGCCATTTTTCGAGTGACAGATAAAACATCCGCCACGCTCCATTGTAACTTATTCACCAAATTTTATTAGTTTTAACCTTCTCCCTTAGGAAAATCTCATTTTAGCGGCCTTCTCTCTTGCAGAGACTATTAAGAAATCGCTAACTCACCACTTTATGGGGTGGAAGCTTATAACGCTGGCTTACACAGTTATCTCCTGCATCATTTATAAGAGTATTTTTTTAACTCTTCAAATTAAAACTGTAATTCGCAATTTTTAAGAAGTGTAGCGTTCATTAAGGAGGCGTCATACAATATTTGTGGCCTTGGGGTGTACCTGTTGAAATCGAAATTTCCTATAGAAGACAAGCATTAATTTGCCTCACACGATAACATCTCTTCACATTAAGCCTACCAGATGGCTGGTATTGTAAAATATTGAAAGTACGGTCACAGCAACCAAGAAGGCTCAATGTGAATTGAAAACACTTTGCTGGCTACCATGATAATTCCTTGATCAGACAAGAAAAGTGTAAAAGTTAAACATTTCCTTGCAAAGCTTGACGAAAATTGAGGGAATGAGTAAAACCGGCCTTAAGGTTTATACTTGAAAACGCTCTTACAGATTCTTTTCTAATTTGGTCTACAAATTGTGGAACTTGAGTAGTTTACACTCTTGAAGTTTCGTTATGAAAGTGTCTGACTGGATTTTGAGATAATTGACCTTTTTCAAAATAGTGACCACGCGTTATTGTCGCTATGTTAGCAGCTGTTGCTTAGAAACTAATGAGAAAATAAACTTTGATAATACGTATATGTTGTAGTGTGTAGGAAATCGAACTTTGTCTTCTATTGGAAACTTTGATTTCAACATGTACACCCCAAGGCGAAAAAAACTGTATTGAGCCCCCTTAAGTCCAACAATTTTTGGGCAACAAACAACTTCCAAACTTCTAATTCACAGATTGCTCTCGGGTGCACCAGCATAGACGTTCGGCAGTCTGGGCTGCCTTCTCGGAACATTCAAGTTATCACTGGTGCGTGTTCCGTCGTTCATGTCCATGTTTCTGCGGTTGTCCATATTGTTTATGGTTTTGTTCTCCAGTGAGAGGGGTCTAGACAACACCAGAGAGGTAGACACTGCTGGCTGGTCCATTTGATCACGCACATTCGTCAGTGACTGAAAATTAAGAGTAATTCCGTTGAAAAATCTATAGTTCAAACTCTATATTCTTATTACTTTTAAAAAAACTCTAAGTTCCTGTTTCCCGTTATTATGTCGATTATAAACAGACAACTGAAGACAAAAGAATCACTTCGCAAAAACATTTGCATACTGTCGGGGAATGTTTCTATAGATTTAGCAAGATGATGTGTTGTTTAGAAAAAGAGAAAACCTTACCCTGTTATTTTCACCTATAGCCGAGTTCGAGAGCTAGAAGCATACATCAATAAAATAAATCTCGAGTGGTGGATGATCAGCTCTGCTCTCGAATTGGTATAATCTTTTCCAGGGGTTGAAAATGCTACAGCAGAAGAATTGAAGAAACGTTGCAGTATAGGCTTTGCTCTGACACACTCTCTTGTGTCAAATCAACCATCAGCTATGTAGTATCCTACTATACTAGTGGGAGGCCTCATTACAGCCGTCGCCAGGCTTTCCTGATGATCCAATGCCTTTCTTTTGGCAAGTTAATGATGGCTTTTATTTCACCCTCACAGTCACAATGTTAGAACCATGGGAGGGCAAGCCCATTCTCAATTGGTGAAAAGTCATCTTTGAACACCACCGGCTCTTGAAATTTTATAAAAAGTCTTGGTGGAAGTAAAGTAAGAGCCTTTTGCAGAGAAGACGAAGCCATAGGCCTGCTTTCCTTTTGGATAAATTCAACCACTCTTGGCACGAGGGAACTAAGTTTTAAAAAAGTGGCAATAGATATGTTGTGGTTCAATTTTATTCTTGGTTTAAACTAATAGACAATATTCGTATTCTCGGTAATGAACTGGATCTAGCATGAAGTGGAGGCTCATGCGGGAAAATACATTTACATATGAAAAGATTCCCCCGCATGAGCCTCCACTTCATGCTAGATCCAGTTCATTACCGAGAATACGAATATTGTCTCTTAACATATATGTAAATCACCATACCAAAAACAAAGGGAGAAAAAATTAAACCAAGCATAAAAGTACCTGTCACAGAACTAGAAAGGAAGTGCAAGCCACTGCAGTATTTCCTGTGACCTCTCTCGTAACGTCAAAAGGAATTGCGAGGCAAAAGGTATGAAGTACTGAACAAAGCCGTCACGAGAGAATTTGCTGCAGCGTTTGCAGAAAGTAGAACACGATTCGATTTTCTGCCGAATGATCATTAATTTTAGGCATTCTTCAATAAGCGTTGCACACTCTAACATACCTTTCAACGGAACATTTTTTTTATTTCAGGTATGCGAGTCTTAATTTAACTTTCTGAGCGGTTTGGAACGTTTTTTTCAAGGCAGGTCACAGACTTACCCTTTGCCTCATGGCCGAGTAAACAGGTCGATCTTGGACTTACCCCTGCGCGTTTAACCTCTTCCTTTAGATTACTGCACCTCCTCTCTATTAGGAGAAACGCAATAGAAAACACAACTCCGCCAGCCAGTACAATGAACACTCCAGCCATGTGGTCCAGCGAGATTCTCATGGTGGTTGCGCAGCTGGTTTTTTTGGGTTTGGACATTCACTGGTATGGTCCCACCACTTTTCGCGGAGCTTATCCACAAAACCATTTTCGCGAAGCTAAGTACGGAAAAAAGAACGTACTAGTGTAAGTAGCTCACCTCTTTCTAAAATGAAATTTCCCAGAGATGTTCCATTAGATGCAAATAATGGTCGATACTGGGTAGGTGTGCACAGCGCACACAAACAAATTTCAACTTGGTGTCTCCATAATAGTTCAAATGAGTACGAAAATTACTGTTTCCCCTCCCATGAATAGTATAACAGTCCGTCACGGGGCTAATCCCAGCATTTTATTAACTTCTAAGCACCTTACACGCTGCTAAATATTTTGAAATGTTGTCAATTGTAGAAAATAATCTATTTTTCGTGAATAATCTATTTTTCGTGTAACTCTCAACCCAATAAACTTTACGTTGGGAGAAAAGTCACCTTAAGTATTGCGACGGAAAATCGGTTCGTGAGGTCGGAATTTCTTTGTAGTCCTACGCCGTAGCTTTTCGCCTCCAGCAAATTTTTCAACATCATGGTATTACAAGGGCTTTTCTTATTGTAGTAATCCAGGTAGGCTCGTCGGTTAAGTAAGCAAAGCCTCCCTCTCGTACTTTGTCTACACCATTTTTTGTGGAATTGACGAAGGTATTCCCTCTTAGCATGGCGTTGTGCATCTTTTGGTAGATCTCCACTTCTGAATCTTTGAAGAATGTGGCAAGGGATCCACCACTTAGTACACCGTATTTGATCTTGTTTTGGTTGGCCAGGTCTTCCAAAGAATTGATGCTGCTTTTGGCGTTTTTTGCTGGAAATAAAAGTAACACAATTGAAGTAATTGACTAGAAACCTCTGCGTGAATGTTTGGTCGCTTTGGGGATCACCATCTCAAAACACAACTTCCTGTACCCATGGTGGTGATTATGAGCATGATTGTGATCATAATCGTGATCGTGGTCGTGGTCGTGGTCGTTTCGTTATTGTGCTGTAATCACAATTGCGATGGTGATCGCGATCGTGATCGTGATTACAATCATTGTACAGACCTCGACCTTGACCTTGACCTTGACCTGCACCTGCACCTGCACCTCCACCTGCACCCGGCCTGGATCTTGATCGTGATTGTGCTTGTTATTGTGATGATTATTATTATTGTTGTTGTTAGTGTTAGGGTTACTGTTAGTTTTGTGAGAATTTTATAGTTTCCATCACCATTGCCATTACCACTGTCAGAGCTTTACGATGCAATTGCCCTTTCCTTCCTCGTTACAATTGCTGTCATCATTACAACCCACCATTAGAGCAGTTTTCAATTGAGTGTCGAAAGTAATTGTGGTTTTGCTTTGGTTTTGCATTTCTTCGCTCTGTGATTGGCCAGGAAAACTCGCGCCACTTTCTCAACCAATGAGAAGCAGAACCAAAACCAATCTCGACTTGCATGCGCGTATTTTCCCGCGCTTAACGCCGGCTAAATGTAATTGTTTCGTATTCTGATTGGCTCATAGCACTGCTCACTTCCGTTGTGATTGGTCAGAGTAATTGCTTTGGTTTTGGTTTTACGACACTCAATTGAAAAGCGCTCTATTTACTGTTTTCGATGCTATTTCCAAATGACAATCAGAGTCTGAACTCAGAGAGCTTTGTTACTATTAACATTAGTACCTGTAAAATACGCCGCCAAATTTGCAGTGTAAGTAGAAATTAAAATCAAGGTGAAAAACCAAAAAGCTCCAGCAAGCATTCTACCAGACGCACACCGAGGAGTGTTGTCGGCACCTTGCTGAAGAATGGAGCCAGCAGCAAACCACAAACTATTGAACAAGTTCAGTTCATTCCCTTCTCCCTCACCAGCTATGACTGCTGTAGCTCGGTAGCCACTGGGACTGAAGTGATCCAAGCAGTAGACTAACAGTGTGACACCTAACACCTACCAACAAGCAATACAAAGAGATTTACAACAAACTGATACATTTTAACAGCTTTTTGCTGATCATTATTTTTTAAATCTTCTTTATGGCTATTTTCTTTCCTTCCTTCCTGAGACTGTCCTTGAATGACGAGGACCTTGGCTGACGTCTCACTGCTTTTCTGCTCCAGCAAACCGTGTTCATCGAAAGAAACTCATCAGCGATTCAGTCACGAACCAGTTTGAGAAAAAAAAACACAAACAATATAATGCATATGACGAACTTTGTTTCCTTTCTAAAATTTATCTGAAAATGTCTAGCATAACCTAGTTTTACTTTGGCTATAGTTTTACTCTTGTTGATTCTTTCTTGCGGAACCTTTAACACTTCTAGATCATTTAGATGTTTCGCTACGGTTTTTAAGTTACGTTACGGGAAATTCTTCATGGTGTAGAGACGGTTACGGAGAAAGACTCAAGAAATCCTTGAAGGCGGCGCGGATCCAAGATGACGATCGCGTTCACTCAAAGTGTGACGTTATATCATATAGTGGAACCCAAAAGAAACATCTTAGGGCATTCTAGACACTCCCTTACATTAACTGACCACGTGCTTACCACAGCTATGGTGGACAGCCAAACGTCCATTTCAAACGGCAACAAAAATGCAAACAAGTTCAATTCCTCTTCAGTCGGCTTTTGCATGAGTAGACTGATTTTGAAATCCATAAAGGGTTTACTAAAATCCACCCGCAACTCCCTTGAAGCGGTGATAGTGATTGCTCCAATGGCGACATGAGCTCTCTGAAAGTATGAAGTAAAGGTAGACTGAAAAGGTAAAAATTGACAGGTATTTCCGGGGAGATGACTTGGTCAGTGCGATGCTATATGGACGCGTCACTGAAGAGCTGGTGCGTAGAAATAATTACAAATAATTTTCATGATCTTAGAAGCCTGCTGCTAACAGTAAAGCTCTAAAGGTTAAGATTCATTCAAAATTAATGTTCTTCACTGCCTGCAGTGACCATCGTTGGAGATGAAGACAAAGAAGCATAGCGTAAAATGATGACCTCCATCGTTCAGTCATTTCTATATCTTTTTGAGGTAATGTGCTGTGCTTTTTGGGGCAATGTGCTGCCCTAAACTATGCTTAAGAGTCGTAACATATTTGTCAGGCGTGCCTTATATTAGACCCCCCCGAGAAAAGACGGCTGGATGCGTGAGCGGCCGATCGTGTCTGCGACGTACATTCAAACTACTATACTTTTTTAATCGTTACTAGTCGCCGAAAATGTCATCAGACATCACACTTGTATTATCTTTCGACAAATCTGATTAAGTTACTTATTATAAGCCAACGTTGCAGGCGTGTCTAACCGTTCTATATTTTTCGGAGTCCACATCGAGTTTTTAATTGTAAACGGATTTATGTAAATGGCTGAGGCGAGTTTGAATTCTAGCGGTAACACCCCTGTAAAATCTTCGGTTTCAAGTTCCTCCGAATGCCTGTTCGAGGTACGAAGCAAAATGATTCGCGAAAGAAATGAAGTTTGAAAGGTTAAGTCCAAGATCTCGCTAATAGGGTGGCCATTGTTTTGAACATTTAAGTCACCGCCGTCGACGTCAAACGATATTTGTGAACCGATCGGTGCCTACACGACGATCAAGCGTCAAGAGGAAACAAAGAATGAACTAATTAGGATTTTTGCTTCGATGAATAGATTTAAACCAAGAGAAAATGAGGGACAGAGAGGGAGAGTAGGGGCGTTGGCCGGGATATGTGAATTTCACTAAAGTTATTTTTAGGTGCCCTTCAAAACGGAAGTCGGTTTCCCTGGACGTCCGCAACTATTGAGCACAACGTCATAAGAAGTCATCGGAGCGTGCCAACATGGCATTGTGTAATGGTGGCTGTTAAATACTCAGTATCGAATTTTTAGGCATCTACATTTCGGAATCAATATTGAAAATGACTGCAATGAAAGTGTTTCGGCCGGGTACAAATTCCCCAGAAATTGCCGAAAATGTTTCAGATAACTTCATACCGCAAAGTAAAAAGAGAAAGCGAAAGCTTTGTTATGATCAGCCGTC
>JAEMWC010000212.1:82500-85000 GCA_016490735.1 Pachyseris speciosa | reverse complement strand
TGAATTAATCATCATTATCATCATCATCATCATCATCATTGTCATGTCATTATCACTGTCATTGTCCTCGTTCTCATCATCGTTATCGTTGAAACAACAACATCCAACAACAGCCAACAATTCGCAACATCACCTATCATGGTGTTGAAACGTACCCAGCATCACGGAGCCAAGAATGTTGGATGTTTTTGCCCAACATTTTTGGTAGAGTTAAAACGGGCACAAATGCACAAATGGGACATTTTAGCTAGGGTCTGCTATAGCTGAATTACAAGGTGGAGGTTTCAAGGCAAGTTTCCCTCAAATATCAGTCTCAGCTTACTTCTAAATCATTGAGGTTGTGTAGAACGGCTCTACCGCTTGACTCACTACTCTTTCCTACACCAAAACAAGGACTGTACTTCTTGATCTTATTCACGTCCTGCGTAAGGGCCTCCACAACAGCATATAAAGTATCGTTGGCCAACGCATAGATAATCTAAGCGAAAAAACGAAGGTAAAAATGTAAATTTAGGAGTATTGTAAACCCTGTTACGGGACGTGTGCCCTTCTTCTATAACGTGCCAATATTGCTTATAACGAATGTTTCGTATTATCAACTGAGTTGAAAAGTTAAATTGGCCACCATAAGTTGCTGTGACTAAGGGATAGCTCTCGAATCTCTTTAATGAATGCGATTCATGAAAAGTTACCTGACAGGATGGGGTTATTCCTTGCAATTGCTAAGCTGGTAAAAATTCGGTTCAAACGATGTTTGCTCTTACTTCCCATTCTTCCTCTTTCATTTCGTGATAAAAAGAAATGTCATGAAATACTATATTTATCAGTTCAAAAACCATACTTTCTGGGGGTGGCATATACCTATATCCTCCCCCCACCCCAGGAACGTTGACCATTGCATCAGTGGAGACCACTGAGCTAGGTCTAGGTTAGCCTGTTCCAGGCTCTCAGATATTTAGGGTGAGAGCGCGAGAACGAGCGAAGAAAATTTAGCGGGGTTGGGGGAGAGAAGAGAGGCACAAACAAACACATAGTGATATTAAATTAAAACAATATTTAATTTTGAACTTTTACATCAATATTTTGACTATATGCAGAATATTAAGCTTATAACTACACATACAGTATGTCTGGGCTGTCTGTGGATAAGCTAGCTTGCAATTATTCTGTCACGGAAAGGACTTCATAAAGCACTATCGCGATCCCCTGGCGTCAAAGTTTATAATATCGCAACTCCTTTCACCAGGATTCTGAGAGTCCGCAGCTCTCCGTAGTACCGAAGCAAATTTCGCATTTTCAAAAGCTCACATTATTCTTGTCTTCTTAGACTTCAATGCCGATGCTAAGCGGCGGGATGGAGTGTTTTCGCTTGAGTGTAAAGCGGTGTAAAATTAAACGCTTTCCGAACCCACTCGACTTAGTCACGAACACGTTTCAGGAAGGAAATTTCTTTCAAATCTTGAAAATCTCTGAGAAAACGAAAATCTTTGATTTCTCCAGGGCACGCGGGCGAACCATGCTCGGCCATGATGCTGATCGAAAAGAATAACAACCGCACTGCGGGTGTTGATGTATCCTGTCAATAGTGTCAAGATTGACCAATCGGAGGGTATACCAGTAGCTGGTATACCAGAACTGGGCCTTTAAAGAAAGTCTTACAGGCTCTCCATTCGCCCCCTCCCCCAGTCCTCGCACGATTTTCTTCCCTCGTTCTACGCTCGTTTCGCTCGCCCCAAATATCTGAGAGCCTGGAACAGGCTAGGTCTAGGTGTTCTGACCATACGACCTCATCAGGTTTGGGCTAGTTAACACTGAAAAAAAGGAGAGGTCGCGTAGCATGGCCAAAGAAGTCTCCGTTCTACAATAGTTACCTCTGATGTTTTCGTTTTATCATTTTTCTTCAATTTTTTGGCCTTCTCAGGGTGAGTTAAGTTCAGCTGGAGACCTACGAGGCCCTTGAAACATTTCTTCGACATATTTCCTTTTAGATCCTGTACATAGATAAAGGCAATTAGCAAACGCGGTCGGAAAATCAGGATAGATATGTATGGCATCATCTAGGTGAATTTAAGATCAAAGACTGGCTCAGTCAGAAGTAGAAACAAAACTAATAAAATCTATATTTTTAAAGTGAAATCTTTACCATATCCATAGCAAACCATCTTGAGTTTTCGTTAATGGCTCCAAGGTCTATTGCCTAAACGGGAAGAAAGTGAAAATGCTTACCATACTGAAGATGCATCATTTTTTAGTATCAAAAAAGGCAACTTAGTGCTTCAAACGTTAGAAGCTCAGAATGACTGAAACGAAAAATACTACTCAATAGCCTTCAAATCGGAAGACCCACTCAGAAGGGTTTCACCCTGACTGTTTAAGTTATGCCCATCTTACCATAAACAGAACCAAACAAAACATACTGCACAACCTAACAGCCAAGACTACGAATATCTTTTATTCGAATAATGGTATAAGCACCTTTTCTAAGATGGTAGCCAAATTT
>JAEMWC010000212.1:70000-80000 GCA_016490735.1 Pachyseris speciosa | reverse complement strand
ATAGCTGATAAGGGCGCAGCCCGAATCAGCTATCACGCATAGAATAGAATAGAATAGAATAGTTTATTTAATGTCGAAGAACGTGGGAAGTGTTTGCACAATCTTCCGAGCCAGAGGCTCATGTTAAAAACGCTCGACAAACTAAAATTACAAAACAAGGTAAATTATGAATTATGCATACAAATATAAAAACCTAACTATTAAGTACATCAAGAGAATGTAAAAATGTAAAATTAGAAGATTATATACAAGGTAAATTATGAATTATGCATACAAATATAAAAACCTAACTATTAAGTACATCAAGAGAATGTAAAAATGTAAAATTAGAAGATTATATACAGTTCATACACTGGCACCCTGTGAATTTAACACATTTCAGGCGAGCACGAAATTGTGCTAAAGTGGTCGAAGATTTGGCGAGATCAGGTAATCGATTCCATATTTGTGCAATCTTGTACAAATAGGAGTTGTGCATAACAAGGCTGTTATATGGAGGCTGCACAACATTTAAGCCACTGCCTCGTAAATTGTATTTAGTTAATCGAGATGTAAAAAATTGAGAGATATAATTTGGGCCATCTAGTTTAAAACACTTGAAAAAAAGAATAAGCAATTGTAGTATTCGTCTTTGCTCAAGCGTATCCATAGCTGCCATTGCTAGGCAAAAGTTATAGGTAGCCGAATTACCAAGATTCAGTAATGTCTTGATCGCATAATGATTGGTACGTTCCATGTTATTTTTCAAGGCTTTAGATATGCCCAGAAGTAGTGGACAACAGTATTCTAAATGCGGCAATACGTAAGCTTTATAAAGAGAAATCATTACGTCTGAAGGAACTAAGCGCTTAATTCTCCGTAGTGCGGCTATCTTAGCATACGCCTTCTTCAGCATGATCGCAACGTGGGCCTTGAAGGACAAATCCCGATCCAGTGTAACGCCAAGAATCTTGAGGGTTCGTTCAATTTCAATGGACTTGTCCCCAATAAAAAGATTGTATGGGTACTGAGATTTCCCCAGTGACATTGCCTGAGTTTTAGTAGTGTTTACTTGCAGGTAATTCACAGTGAACCAGCGGGTTAATCTCTCTATGTCTTGATTCAGTGTAGTTTCGAGTGTGCAGGGGTTCTCATGGGCTATATATTGCGTAGTGTCATCAGCATACAGACGTAAGGAGGAAGATCCGGCTGAGTAATTGACATTGAAACGCATAGAGAGCGAATAATCTAATTGTTTTAGTATAAACATTCTATTCTAAACTAAACAAGTAAATTATCTAAATCCTCCTTGCAGACACTTGAAAAACACGAAGAAGCGGCCTCCATTTTGTTGGCAAACGCTACTCAGTATCTATCACAGAATCGATAGCGAGTAGCGTAGCCAATCAGAGAACAGCATTCGTGATAGAACGCTAGTAGATTTATACTAAAAATAAATATATAAGTGGCTGAAACTATTCAATAAATAAATAAACAAATCAATAATGGTTTATTGGAAGTACTTACACCGGGTGGCTCTTTCCCTCCTAATAATTAACTAATTATTACATTATACACTTAATGTATGGTCCCGAGGGAAACAGTTAGTATTGTTTTCCCGAGAGTCCTGATGTTTCCCTCGACTACGTCTCGGAAAACATCAGGACTCGAGGGAAAACAAAACTAACTAGTTTTCCAAGGGACCACACATTTTAATGTATGATCCCTTGGAAAACTTAAAAGTGCTTTGTTATATACCGAGACGAGGAATTTGGTCAGGGGACCAAGAATCAACCAATCGCAGTGCTCGTTTTGTTGAGTGAAAGTCTAGGTATATAACAATATCACTTAACCTATACCTAACATGAGAAGATATCGTCATCATATTATACCGTACTGTTGGTTTGTTTGTTGCCTTATGCACCTGCGCAGTGTGTGACAGTATTGGATCAAAATGGTTGTTGTATCCAAAGTGCTTCGTCGCTTATATTTTGCGCTTGCAATTCCCTGGTCATAACACATACGTGTTATTCTTCTCATTAAGTTGATTCTGAAATAAAAAGAACTGTTTCCAGTCAACTTCAGCGCGAATGCAAAATCATAACCCTTCTGCTTGACTTCCCTTTGTTTGACTATTCTATTAGTAAGACGTATCCCCGCGCATTTTGACGCAACTGGAAATTGAAACAGCAAATTCATGCAAAAGAACGATGTAAAAAATATTGAATTTCCATAAATTTTCATTAGCATTTTTACCATTAAAATACATGCATTTCAAAATGCAACCAAAAGACCGATTGCTTCGTTGTTTCATTTTAACCTTCCTTTTACTTCAAATTATCAGACAAATTTCCTTCTAATAAAAGGCAAATTTGCTTAAACTAGGATACGCTCGAGCCAACTTCTCGCATGTAATCATAAACAAATTTTTGATCGCAGGTGCAGAAATGACTTAATGACAAAAACACTTTCCAGAAAGATATCAAAGATATCAAATAGGCATGACAAGTTTTAACTGAAAAGGCTGTATGTTAATGCAATACTGTTGAGGTATTTTAAGCACAAATAGTGGTTTGCCAGCACAAAAACTTGTTTCCAGAACAGCTCTGATATATTCAAGCCGTACAATCTTGAGCGGCGTTCTGTGACTCGATGGATAAAATCGTTGGTATGTCAATGTAAATGGAAATTACGATTAGTCATACTCTCTTATGATATTGTTTATTATGCTCTACAAGATAGCTCCATTCTCGTGTTCTTAAAATCTTAAGGTTCATCATTTAACAATGTCAATGTTAATTCTTTCTTGTTGCCCGGGATTCCCTTTTGTTGCGCGATGTTGTGCTAAAATAAGCAGATATCATTCAAATGAGAGCCATTAAGGTCATTTGGCGAATTTTTTACACGAGACAAATACACCCAACTTTGTAGTCAATATTTAGTACATTCTATTCAGAGCATCAACAATCATCACATCAGGTCAATATGAAAAGCAGCTCCAATACCAAAAAAAGAGTTGACTTACTTACCAAAAGAACTCAAAGCTTCTATTCGGTGAATTGCGTTATTGGCTAGAATAAGGCAGATTGAAAGATTAAGTGTGAAGGCAAGCATTTCCCAAACTCGACTTCCTCCTTGATAAATCGACTAAAGAGTTCAGAAATTCGAAATATGATCAAAGGAGCTAGATCACGTGTGTTTTCTTTGCTTGAAATATATTTGCGTCTTTGACCATCGACATCGCTTGTATGGTGAATAATTCACAATAACACTGAAAATGTGAGTGATGAATTTTTAAAAAGTAAAGATTTAAAAGTCGTCATCGGGCCTATTTCAACTCGCTGGGTGACAAAAAACGAGAATTAACGACCAACATTGATCACTTAACACTATATTGGGCTTTTTATTAGCTTGAGATTATTATTAATAATCATGTTAAAATTGTGTTTACTCCATTTGTATGACTGCAAAAAATATTGAGAAGTGGCATTCAACAAAGTTTTCAATCCTTTTTCCTCTCTTTCTTTTTTCAAAAAACAACTCCTGGAATCGTGACTTTTGTATTTAATGAAAAAGACGCTTATTTATGGCTTTTTCTTTCAAATCTAAAATTCAAAGAAATATTAATAAGCAATCAATACTTTATGACAAATTGTTTTGAATTAGGACGTTGTCAATTTTTAATTACTTTAAAAGGCTAAAATAACGAGGTTTAAAATTAACTTTTCCAAGCGAAAAAAAATAACAAAGCTTTTGACTAATATGAAACGTTTCACAATTCTAGTGAGTTAAAAATGTCACTGATCTTAACTAAACCTGAACACTACGTCCCACTGAGATCTTCGTAGACTTAAAAAACGTTTTACAATAAATTGCAGACAAAATTATTTTCATTGAATTGCATTCAAAATGTTAATCTGTGCATATGCCGGTCATTGATCGCAAAAACACTTTTTTCAAATACCGTCAGATGTGTTAACAGATTATACTTTATTAAGGGAAAAATGTGGCCACATTTTCTTCAAATCGTAAAGATAATATATTACCTCAAACCACATTTTCAGCAAGAAAATAATCAAATTTAATTTATTTATTTGCTGCATCATGATCAAGTTTGCTGTTATGTACATGATTGTAACGTAGTCGTTTTTTATTGTGTGTTTGTGTTAAACGAATGATACACGGTTCAACATTTGTTGAGCAACAAATGTTGAACAGTGTATCATGCGATGTTGAACGTTGAAATATGGCGTTCAACATGTTGAAAGTTGTTGAACGTTGTTGAACGAAAATAGAGCTTTGCTCTATTCCGTTGAACAAGCTGGCGCAACAATGTTCAACATTTGTTGCTCAACAAATGTTGAACCGTGTATCATTCGCTTTATTCAAGCGTTCGACCTGTCTTCCCAAGTAATCTTTTTTTAATTTTGCTTTCCTATTTTCTTTAGCTCTCATAATCATCGAGGAAGCCATTACCCTTTCTATTATTTTAGTTCCTTTTTTTTCATTGTAATTTTTGTTGTCAGGTAAAGGGAAATAAACTTGTTGTTGTTGTTTTTGTTGAGATAGACTTTTAATATTGGCCTTTAGATTTGAGTACGAGTACGAGATCAAGTACGAGTACGACTAACAAATTTGAAACCATTCACCTCCACAGAACCCTCAGGCGCGGATCCATACCGGTTTCTACCGTTTTACGGAAATCGGTCAAAATTTTCATAAAAAAAATAAATAAATAAATATGTATATATTTGTAATAAAAGTAAACTGCAAGTTTAATCTCGAAAATAGTTTTGACATTTATTTTTTATTTATTCTTTTTTGCCAATTACCGGAGATAGACAAGGGTCATAGACACGTTCTGGCGGCAAAATTTTACAGCCGGGAAATCACAAGTTTCCCGAGGGCGGTCACGCCATCACATCATCGCCGCGGGCGTCTAGACCAAAATTAGATTTCCCCGGGCGATTTGTGCAATTCCGCTACTCGGTTAGCCTGTATGATCATTCAATGTCTTTGGACAACAAATTACTGACTACTTCAGGAAATAAGGTTAGTTCGGGTCTTTATTAATAATGGTTGAGAGTGGACAAATTAATTTTACTGAAAAGTTATTTTCGTTCGGTATGCACACGCCTTGCTGACGTGATACCCAGACGTGTTTGTCTGGGCTGAAATTTGTCCTCTTTCTAAGACTTGAACAAATGATTTATCTTTGCAGTGGAAACTCGTTCTAGCAATGAAGATGGAGAAAGAGAAAATGCAGATCGATTGTCTGGACTGGAAGGTATAACACATTTCTAAGATGACCTAAGATTTCCTGGCCCGCTGATTACACAATTCGAAATATAATACTCAGCTTTGGAAGTGATATTTATGGAAAATTGTCTTTTTTGTAGAGGTCGTGAGTAATGACAGTCCCGCTGCCAAGCGACCGAGGTCTTCTGAGGAAAGTCAAACATCATCAGAGATTGAAGGTAAAAATCAGATGTATATTGAAGCTTATACATATGTAGACCTATGTAGCTTTCATTAAATTTGTGCAAGAATTCGTTGATATAAATCACCCCCTGTTTTTACGTTGGTTTTGTTTTTAGATTTAGCAAGAAGAAAAGCTTATTATGAAAACAAATTGATTATTCCTGCTGGGAACTTTTTAATTTTCGTTTCCAGCTCACTCGAGCTTTGGCGCCAAAAGTAATGATGTCAGGGCAACCTGGTTGTTATGATACCCAAATAAGTCTCGGATTATGTAGTTTTTAAAATAGCTAGCGAACTAGTCTGACTGACCAGTAAGAATTATTGTTAATATTACACATATACAATGTGTCTTCATAATTGTACAACAGTTTGCGGGAAAACAAAGAGTAAAAACGTGATCAAGATTTTATTTTCTGATTTGTACAGCCCTACCGGATGAACTGCTTATAGCAGTTTTTAGGCATTTTAGCCTGAAGGAAATTGTCGGAACCTTAAGCAAGGTCTCAAAGAGATGGTGGAACATTTCACAGACAGATATGGTCTCTTGCATAATCTACCTCTTGATAAATGGAACGTTTGTCATTTGACCGAAGCTCAGTTTCTGAACATTTTTTTACACTCCAGGGCTTTTTCGTATTTTTCTATGTCTTATGTCGACGTCAAAGTATCCCAGTCCAGGTTAAATGAGATACTACAAAACAGTCTACGAGTGGCTCACAAGCTGACACACTTAGATTAAAGCGGTCAGCCAATACGTACCTTAAATTGCTTACCAAAGTTGAAACCAAAAGCTGTTGGTCTTGAAGTGCCAATTCTTAATGACTGTTTATATATTGATGAAAATAGTTTCAGCGAGTCCATAATAAAACGAATGAGTAAAATTAACATTTTATCTAACATTAAACTCTGGCGGAAACCACCCCTAGTCAGGGGTCTGTCTTAATTTGATATTGACATTACGGGGGCATTCATAACTCAACTTCATTAATTTGAAACTACGTTAATAAGCAGTCTGGCAAAGTCCCCCGGCCAGTGTTGTAATGCGCATTTGAATATTGCATAGAAAATGTGCAATATAAATGTGATATTTATTATTATTATTATTATTATTATTATTATTATTATTACTATTATTATTACTAT
This sequence comes from Pachyseris speciosa, assembly GCA_016490735.1. Lineage (NCBI taxonomy): Eukaryota > Metazoa > Cnidaria > Anthozoa > Scleractinia > Pachyseridae > Pachyseris > Pachyseris speciosa. The sequence continues at coordinate 73,397 of JAEMWC010000212.1, read as the reverse complement.
TATTATTATTATTATTATCATCTATGAACCGAACAAAGCTTTGTTCCAATGAAGCTGTTAAATTGGCAGTTTCTTTGCCTTCGTTGTTTTCCTTATGTGTAAAAGGAATACCGCTGTCACCGATTGATGTTAGATTTATTGTGGATAGGTGCAAAAATCTACAACTTATGGAAATGTCTCACAGCACCGATGAAAGAGACGACGAATGCCGTCTTCTGGCGTCAGAATATGATGTTTCCTTATTTATATACTAGGAGAGTTTTTAAAAAGTGCTGTAAGCTGCTTTGTAATTCCATAATTGAGTTATTTTACATGTATTAAAAAATTGCACTAAATAACTGTTATATATTTGGATGTTATTATCAAACCGATTTGTCAAGTGCAATATTTAAATGATTAAATCACTTAGCCAACTTACAAATTGGCATAAATTGTAAAAGCCTCTTTGTCTATTTCTTTCAGCCACTACAACGGATGCTGATACCAGCATACCGTTGGAGAATTCTAACAAACACGTCAACGATTTGGGATTGTACTATACCATAGCACAATTACTATCTGATGACCGAAAGCTAGAACTCCTAAAAAATTCTTGGACACCACCTAGACGCTACAATTTCCCTAAAACCCATTTTTATGGAAAGGACAGAGCATTTTGTTTCGAGTGGCTTACTCAGTTTCCGTGGCTGGTCTACTCTGCGGCTCGGGATGGAGCGTTTTGCCGCTTTTGCGTTTTGTTTGGACACCTGAAAGGAAAGAACAGTGACCGCCTTGACAAACTATGTAAGAGTCCTTTAAAGAACTGGGTATCCGCAAGCACGAAGTTCAAGGAACACTAGCTTAATTCCGAATTTCACAAGGCAGTGGTTGGTTTTGCTGAAGATTTCCTTCGGGTACAGGAAGGGAAAATGCCGTCTATCTCACAGCAGCTCAGTGATATTTATCGTAACACTGTCGAACGTAACAGACAGAAGTTACGATCTATCATAAAAACTGTTGTGCTTTGTGGTAAACAGAGCATGGCATTACGAGGCCACCGCGATGACTCGTCACACATAGACGAAGCTTCAGGCAACCCAGGAAACTTTCAAACACTGCTGAATTTCAGAGTGGAAGCTGGAGATAAAGTGCTAGCAAATCATTTTGCCAACGGCAAAAGAAATGCAACATACCACTCTAAGACAATCCAAAATGAAATCATAGAAGTGTTAGGCACTTACATCCAAGACAAGATCGTTGCAGAGATCAATGAAGCAGGTGCATTTTCCCTAATGGCGGATGAGGCAAGTGACAGCAGTAACAAGGAACAACTACCACTCGTTCTAAGGTTTGTCGACAAATTAAGAAATGTCAGAGAAGAATTCGTTGGGTTCTACGAGTGTGAAGACGGCGTCACTGGTCAAGCTATAGCCACTCTTATAATGAAGGCCTTTCAAGAACTTGGCTTGTCTATGGATTACTGCAAGGGACAGTGTTATGACGGTGCAGGCAACATGTCAGGACCTTGTGCTGGTGCAGCAGCCATTGTCAGAAGGCAATATCCAAAGGCTATATACACTCATTGTATGGCTCACCGCCTAAACCTCTCTGTTGTGAGTGCGTGCAAGATGCAGAATGTTCGAAATATGTTTGATACCGTTGGAGAGGTAACTAGAGTCTTTGAGTACTCCCCGAAGAAAGAAGCTCTCCTTGTCCAGAAAGTGAAAGACGTCTGTCCTGAATCCCGCCGTCACAAGCTCCTCGATGTTTGTAAGACCCGCTGGATTCAGCGTATAGATGGTTTGGAGGTCTTCCTGGAGCTTTATGAAGCCATCGTTGCACCACTGGAAACCATCTAAGCAAATGCAGAAAGAAGTTGGAATGCAGATTCAACTAAGAAAGCAGTTAGCAACTACCATGCTATCACTAATTTTGACTTCGTTGTTACCTTAACAGTCTGCCAGGCAGTTCTATCGTTCGTTAAGGGGCTAACAGTTAAGGTCCTTTGGCCGGTTTTCCACGTTCCATGCAGATTCGTTGCCCTCACCTTTGAGCCTTGGTGCGGAGATGACGTTATGGCAAAGAAAGTGGTAACGACAAGATCCCAAGACCGTCCCGACAACTGCTTCAGCAACTTTGAAGGAGATCGACCATACGATGTATCCTAACATCACAGAGTGCCTCAAAATAATTTCCACCTGACCAGTCACCACATGCGAGTGTGAAAGGAATGTGTCCGCTTTGAGGCGACTGAAAACATATTTACGAAGCACGATGTCAGACGAGATTGACAGGACTTGCCTTGCTACACATTCATTACCAGATGGACATTGACGAAATAATTAGCAGCTTTACAAGGTTTCATCCAAGGAGAATGGAACTGGCAAATATATTATCTTACTGACTCAAAAAGCCAGGAAAGGGTACTTTAGGTAGTTAAAATCGAAAACATTTCCGGGGCAAGCATGTCCCCGAACCCCCCTAGGAACTTCCGCCTTCGGCGCTCGTTTTGCAGTAAATCGCTCAACATTTTTCCTAGATCCGCGCCTTCGTACATAAAGTTTGGCGGTTTCTACAATCTCCTTATCTGCTATTAAGCAATAAGGAAGAGTGAGTCACTCTTCCTTATTGCTTAATAGCAAATAAGGAGATTGTAGAAACCGCCAAACTTTATGTAAGAAGTGATAAGGTAAAGCTCGCGAACCAGATTTGAAAACTCGTACACTTACTCAATCTCGTACTCGTAATCAAATCTAAAGGTCGCCTCCAATGAACTCGTCAACGGTGAGGCCTGTGATCGTTATGAAATAATGCATTAGACGATTTACGAAATAATTAAATCATTTAATTTTCCACGGGAAATATTTTTTTGAATCAGGATTTTGATTTTTTCGGACACTGTTATATGCGTTCCACTTAAGCCAGTTCCAGACTGTTAGATATGTTTGGACAAGCGAACCTGAAGAACGATCGAAGAAAATCGAGCGAGGACAAAAGAAGGAGTTTCAGCCCTTTCCCCAGCCCCCATTCAGTTTCCTTCTCTTGTTATTGTTCGGGGTCTAGGGGAGTGGGGCAAAACGTCTTCCCCCTCCTCTTTCCCTTTCCGAGTCCCCGCTCAATTTTTTCTCTCCATTTCCTTCTTTCTTTATCGTTCGCTAGCCCCATCTACCTGAGAGCCTGGATTTTCTTTGTACCATTTTCATCGTTCGTTCTTGTTCGCTTGCCCTTACTTTCTGAGAACCTGGAACGAAATAGGGTAGCTTAATCAAAAACACCCTTTGCCATTATCTTGGCATTTTAATGTTGCAAACTAATAATCCGTGCTAGTAGTACAAGCAGAACGTTTTGTGCAAACTAAGTAAAGAATAAGGATTTAGAGAGGGGGAGCATTGCCGAGCTGAATGTCGTTTCAACGCGC